>CM068305.1:71570549-72170549 GCA_034768735.1 Schistosoma mekongi | reverse complement strand
CAACTAAACAACTGTAGTTCATAGTAATAAATAATATACTACGATTAAATATACTAAGCGGGAAGACCGGGTAAGGGGAACGTAACAGTCATAGAAATGAAATATTTACACTGTCCACAGTTATAAAAATTTAAATAATGTTCTAAAGCACAATTCTCGAAGATAGTCAATCTTCGTTAGGAGCCCGGCATATCAATAAATCACTTTACTTAATAAATACTTATAACCTACTAAGTACACTTGTTGCTATCAAGCTGTAAATGATGTCATTTTGGTTATGAAACGATCACTTTTATTTAGATGAAACCTGACCTTGCCTCAATCAGTAACCTAATGTACAGTTTCATCCCTATGTCAGTGTTATGCAAACATTTGTTCATATGTGGTAAAATTATGTGAATTGTGTTTACTTAGTAATAAAACTATTCCAAGTCAACACGTGTAAAACTGATCTTGTGTTGTGTGGCGTTTAAATCTAAAACTTTATCCTCAATAAATATTCATGCATCTACTGTACAACATAAACTCATTATCTTAAATTGTGAAATAGGTTGGTGTCAAATGTAAGTTGGTTTGATATGTGCTTGAGTTAATCAGGTTTCTTTAAGCTCTATGAAACTAGGATATTTATCTTGAACAAGTATTGATCACAACAATTTTAAGTGAGAATGAAACTTTTCATAAATGTCATAGATTATGGTGAATCCAGTCGATACACCCAAATAATGTAATTTACTCCCTATTACTTCAGGTATATTAAGCCAGCTGACTAGATCGATGACTTTATGAAGTTAATTGAATTTATCAAGCTCCTTCTAACTCATAAGAGAACATTTAAAGGAACAAACTATATTTCCATGAAGACAACTGCTCAGGAATTTAAATGATTTATTATATTCATCAGCTGAAACTTGGTTGTTTCATATGAGTTATTCTCTAAACAAACAATCAACTTTTTTACCGACATCTAAGGTATAATAACGATATTAAAAAAAAACTTAAAGCATCTCACTACATTAAGTTTTATCCATTTTCGTTTAATGATGGTTCAGTGGATAGTTCTCGTTTTGGTGAATCCACTCATTTGCGGTTATTATTAATGTAAATGTGTGTAAAACAAACACATCAAAGATTCTTAATCTTTATTTTACCTTGATCAGATTTTACAAACTTACTGGTATCCAGTAATATCTCATTACGTAAGAACTTTGTGTTATTATTCAAAACTTATTCAAAACAGCTGCTTCGTCCTAATTTGGAACTTCTCGACAATGCGCACCTTTGATCCCACCCGATGGGTCAAACCTTTGTCTTTAGGCTGGCGAATGTCTAATCCAATTCAGCACTGTGGTGGAGCTCAATGGTAGGATACTTACTTCCATCAATTTGTGATATAGCTCGAGTATCATTCAACGTCATTGGTAATAACAGTCTCACTCATAACAAGTCTGAACGCAACCAGTTATGACTTCTCACTTGTTAAAAGTGAGTTGATAAAGAGCCCCAAACTAGGACGAATCAGCATCCCAGTGGTACCCTACTGTTATCAACTTGAGACCAATTCAATCAACTAAACTTAATATCAATCTCTATGATATCATCCCTAATCGTTTATGACTTTATTTAATATCTCATTTATAACTAACATGTTGAATGTGGCTAAATACACCCGCTAAGTCACGAAGTTAGTTTATGCTGTAAACGAATCCTTTTTAGTACGCTCATTCTCAACAATTGTGTTTATTTATGATAAATTACGAACAATAAATAATAGTAAGAATTTGACTAATCATGTGATATTCGACTACCATGTTCAAAGAAAGCAGCTGTTGAAGGCGATTTCTAAAATATGGAGAATATATAATCAGTAAGATGAAGACTCAGTAACTACAATTAATTATTAGTTGAAATGAAGGCGAGTGGATGGAAATCAATAAATCTGTCTTGAGACAATCATTGCAATATTTACAATTAGAGTAATGTGATGAAGAGATAGAGTGAAGTGAAGGATTTTCGTAAGTGCAGGAATGAAAAATGAAGAGATAGAAAAGCACAACTAGATAAATCAAATAAACATCAATAAACTTAAATGTTTTATAATGATAATACTTACATACTTTTCTGTATATCCTTCTACGGAATAGTGCAATTCAGGCTGCTATTGAATAATAATAATAATAATAATAATAACAGCTTTATTCAATAGTATTTTTAGTACAATATGAATTTTCAGCATACAGTGTTTCAACAAGTTACTTTTTTACCGTGTCAACATCTGATAAAAAAAGATACAAATTTTATATTGTTAACAACAACGACAACAACAAATAACAGTAACATAAGGAATGGGAGTCTTTGCATTTCATAACAATCCGTATTTTTAAGAGCACAAATTTCTGATTAGATCAGTGCTTACGAACTTTTCATCACATAGAACATGTGCTAAATATGGAATAGTTGAGCATTTATACTTCTCTTTACGAGCTTGAATCCTGATATAGCGGTGTCGCGTTCTGCCAGAAGATAAACATTTGATGAATATTGATTCTTTTTTAACGCGTGCTGCTAGCCACCATGATGTTTGCGTTTAGATCTAACTGAATTGCATATGATAAGTCGCATGAGTACACAATGCGATTTTGGGACACGATTGGGCAATTAAAACAAAACAGAAAACGGAAAGATAACTTGTTGAGATATTATTAAAAAAGCAGCCCAGGATTTTAAGCAGGCCGCCAATTTTGCTGACTAGTCCCCTTTTTTGACTGGATAGAGTGGTAATTTAATCTTATCTAGTGTTATGTACTTCTTTATAGTACTAAACCTTATTTTTATATAACTTAAGAATTTTCAATCATTACTAATTTTATTTTTTTCAAAATACATAACTACTACTAATATTCACTTCGAAATCAGGATATCTTGTTTATCGATCAATTTATATTCATTTCACTGTGTATCCAAGTATAATATGACTTGTAAATTTTAATAAAACAGTGAATAAATCAAAATATAGTAAATACAAAGTATCATTGCATACAATTCAATGTAATAACCAACTAGTTTGTATTACATCGATTACAAATAAAAGTTGAATATCTTTCATCTTCATTACATTTAAGTAGGTAAATAATTAAATAAGTAAATAAAAGCAAAACAATTAATTTTCTTTTTTTTTTTAAAGTGACATACAAAATACATAAGATTATCTTGTTAAGTTTTATTTTGTCTAGTCTTAGAAACTAATAAATTTCAAGATTATGTAATTTGTCAGATAAAATAAACTAGTAATTAATGAAGTAAATGATTTTCTTCTTGTTGCTTTTTTTTCATTATATTTTTCTTTATGGTTTATTTTTATATCTAAATTAATTTCATTAACTTGACGATTAGTTTCAATGTTATCTACTATATCAAGTCTGTAGTCACATTTCGTAACTATAACGAAAGAAACCAGCAAAGTGATTGTATATATATATATATATATATATATATATATGTATACTTTGTGGGATATTCGATATTAACAGTAGTATATTTCGTACTAGATTGAAAAGCTTGCCTGCTGATTTTAAAATAAAGTTATTTCTTATCAGTAATAAACAACATGAAACTTCTTGTAACGCTAATGTTAAAATAAATGTACAGTGTATGTTTGTGTAGTTACATGTATGATGAATAGTATGCCGCGACATGCGATTAGTAAAACTTTAGCTAATAACCATAAAATGATGACTAGTAAATACTGATATCTAATAAAATGATGCGATTAAAATAATAAACATTATGAAGTTACTATAACAACTAATCATTCCTAGGTCATCAACTAGTCAATTAAATTGACTGTCATTTTGTTACATTTAGAATTTGTTATAATAAAAATCAATTCACAGTACATTTTTCTTAAAACACCAACATAGGATTTACTAATCTACTGTACACACATAGCTAGCAATCCATCCAATAGGTTTGTAACTACATACCTTAGTTAATGATAATGAAATATTATCAAACACCAGTTCGCATTATAAGGGTATACATCTCATAATAATAAACTATTCAATTCATTTTCATGGTTAAGACATTTATTGCTTATTTTCAGCCACGGCGTTTCTCAGGACGAGATAATGAAGTGAACATACAGCAGCCGAACTAATAAATGGTATCAGTCCATGAATTCATTGACTGTATGCCATATTCGTAAGAGTAGGCTACCTCGTTGTCGCAACCAATGGTTAAATATGTCATATGACATGGCTCACGATCGATCATAATAAAACAAATGCATTATTCTATTCCTACTGCCCACATGAGTTAATTATTATTTCCGGAAACGTATCATCAATGGCTAATATTTCTATGACTACTAATTACCCTTACTCATACTACTATGATGCCTCAATTATGTTGTATTGTAATGTTGGGGCAACTTGACCTGATACACATAGATTCTAGGTTCCATGGTAATTATGATTGACTGAGTGAACATTTGGATCTCAATTACACGAAAATAGTATTCATATAATTAATAAAATTCAATAAAGTGTAGCAAACAAGTGATAAAATTATACAAAACATATTTATATGTTTACTTTATTAAAAGAACATTTAAAGCTACTAGACACCTTCCTTAAAAACGTTTTTTTTTTTTCCAAGGCAACTTGGAATGTATTTTGTTTGATGATTAATTATTAAGTTACTTTAAGTGTTTATGTCAATGTCGCCTACACTATTTAAGATATTTATTATAAATTGATGAAATTCAGTCTATGCTTTTGTAGATTTTTAATAGCTGTTAGGTTATATTACACTACTTATTATTGAAGTAATTAGCTCTGAAACCAATAGTTAAAGATTCTTTTCATTCAATTTTCCTTAGAACAAGTTCGCATGACTGTTAAACATTTAAAATGAACATTCTATCAATGGGAGAAAACTAAAATTGATTAACTGTTCAATAATTAAATAATTGTTAACTCGATATCGTGAATTACTTTGAATTAGACAACCATTGATCACCGGGTAGCAGTTGACAGCTATTTCTTCCTAGTATAGGGCTTTTTAGCAGTGCACATCCACTACCCAACCAGGGATCTAACCTAGGATCTTCTGGCTTCGTGGCAAACGCTTTACCATTAGACTACTGAGCTGGGTCTTAACAGTTGGTGTTTCTAATTCAGTTGATTCGCTGTATGTTCTCGCAACCTCATTCATTGCCATCAGTGGGTAACTGCCTCACACCTACCATGGTTGAACTCTACTGGTCACATCTCACTAGAACTCCAGGAATTACCTCGCAAATTGACTGAATTAGTAATACGAACCATTGAGACCTAACCTAGTGGTTTAACGGTTAAGCGTCTCAGAAAATACCAAATGATCCTGGGTTGTGTAGTGGATGTGCACTACTGAAGAGTCCTATACTAGGACGAATGAGCTATCCAGTGCTTCCTGATGATCAGTGGATTTCTAATTCAAACCATTTAGTGATATCGAATTAACAATCCATAAACTCCATTACTCCCAATTACGATAAGACAGTTATTAAGTTTCCATTAAGGTAATCATGTTGGATAATATTCGAATATACATTTGAAATAGGCATACCTTCAAGAACTTTATATTAATTGTGAATTCTATAAAATAGCAAACAATCTAAATTTCATGACTTTAAATTATTTGATATTTATTTGTATTAAGATGGTTTGTGGAGATTAGTACTAAGTTCAATTGATAAAATTCGTCACAGAATGATGCTACCAGGGTAGCATTGTAAACCATGGAACAGTGAACAACTGTTTCGTCATGTACTGGTCCCATATTAGGACGAAACAACTGTTCAATGCTCCTTGGTTCTTAATAATCATTCGTTTTCAAAAGTAAAACAATTGGATATGTGAGACAGGGGAGTCATGACGTAATCGGGTGTGAGATGTGTGCTTAGTGTTAAGAAAACAGTAGACAAAAGTAACGAAAATCTATATCAACTATCAAAATCACCAATCATGATAACAACAATGTAAGGTTGTATGGATGTAACTTAGATTGTATAAGTGGAGGTTAAATATTTTGATTTAAAATTTAAGAAAAGGTTCTATTATGAATACGTAAGTGTTTTAATAAAAGTTGGGAAAAAAACTCTAAGTATGTGATAAGGAGAACAAAAAAACGAAATACAAAGTTAATTTGACAGGCTGTTAATGAAGAACAACAAGTGCGAGAAAAGTGTGGGGGTGGGCGAAAATAAAACAAAACATAAATACTATGAATTTACTCACCATTGTAATGCTACGTGAACCATGAATTCCTTTAGTGTACATGCATTTGGATTTATACTGTTAATGGTAGCTGCTTCTACATAACTTTGAAGTCTGGCGTTATTCTGCATATTTATTATTTGGATTTCAGCTTCAGGGTTCACTTTCGACAAGTTTGAACTCTACTAATCAGTTACCACCTATGACAATGGGTGATCGTCGTGCTATATCACAAATTGATTAAAATGGAAATTTGGCCACTGGACGCTGGTTGACCCAGTGGCACAAAAGGTTATCTGCTGGCCAATCTGAAGATCATGGGTTCCATCCTCATGGCGGAGTCGTAGGTGAGCACTACTGAGTAGTCGCATACTAGAACGAAACAGCTGTCCACCCCTTCCAGGTTTTCAATGGCATCCTATCAGCATCAATCTGTAACGATTCTAGTCAACTAAAACTTAATAACAATCTCCACAAACCACCTCAATTCAAATATTATTTTTTTTATGAGTTCAAAATATCATCTAATTAGCCAAATTTCAATTGACCACTTTCAAGTTGTCACGCAATTTAAGATTGTAAGAGTAACTTCCAAAAATATAACACAGTAACTTTTATGAGCATAAATTGTGATCTAAGGAAAAAAGAACTAATTATTTTGTCCACTGTACGGTGTGGCAACGAGTAAACTCGATGTGATAACGATCTCGAAAAATTCTCCAATTAGAAACAAATGAAAGACGCTGTATCGATGTTAAGGTTGTCAAGCAAAAAAACTTGAAAAGCACACCATCGTTTGAAGAAAGATAAGATTCTACATTACCTGCAAAATGTAGGATTGTTGCGTTGAGGTCAGGAACGTGACCGTAGTGCACAAATAAAAATGGGTGTTTGTGTAACAAATCTCTTATGGTTTTAAACTGACTTGAAGGTAAATGATATTCTTACTGTTGTACTGGCTTTCGAGTTATCTAGTATTGAGTTCGGCAGCCTTAACTAGCGTTGGTAAATTCATTCCAGGACAGTACTATAACTATCACAGTTGTATACGTGCCATATACATTGATGGGTATAGCACTATTGTTCAATGGTGTCAATAAAACTGTTGAAATGAATGAATGTTTGATCAAAAAACTAAAATATAACAGTGGGAAAAAGTGAAGGCAAAAGACGTAAAACTAAATCTGAGTGATACAAGTTTTCAGAATTTTAGATAAAGGGAGGACTGAACAAATACTTGTAATAGGAACCAAGAACGACTGTATATACAGACGACTGAAGTGCATATAAGTGCTTTTTTGACGCTTGGGCTCAAAACTTTATGTAGTAGTGCACACAAAGCATTTAGTGGATCTACGAACTGGCGTGCATATCAATAACACTGGGTAATACTGGGGGATGTTTAAGAAGATACTCACATCTGTACACTGGTTTTTTGAGTCAGAAGCTGCAGTCATATGTATAAATTCTTTCTTCGTCGGTTTTTGATTTAACAGTACAAGCCCCAATATGAAATCATGTGAAACTTTTATATTTTCTGTAAAATAATTATCTCCACTATAATATAATTGCTTATTTTCCCTACAAACTATTAGTTCATAAACATCGTATTCTTATTGGCTTTAAGTAGTAAATGACTCGAGACACTACTTCACTCATTGGAAAACTAATCGCGGACATTTTAACTATAACGCCTACTAGTCTCCATGCAGTACTGTACCCATTATTTTAACAAATCTATTATTGATATATACCAGAAATAAACAGACAAATAAACAGAGTTCTAAGTCCAATATACTTTTATTCATTTGTTTACTTTCAGTTTATTTAAACCAAATATCAAATTAATGATAAATATTATTTATAGTTTATGGTAACGAATGTTATATAGGATGTATATTGTAATAATAATACACTATGCTACTCTGCGTAATTAGTGAACCATAGAAATAATAATCGTCATGGTAGCAATAATCATTATAATTGTGGTTGTAGTAATCAAAACAATTTTGTTAGAAATCTGAGTATTTAACTATTATTATGGAAATGATAAAAGGTTACATTATTCATGTTGCCATGCGTGGACTAATTGTTTGATCTAGAAATTTCCAAGAAAATAAAAAAAAAACAAATAATGTTGATCATCATTTGTACAATGTAGTTTTGTTTAGTGAATACAAAGTACATTTTATTATTTATTCATGTTATATGATGGGTAAACATTCAATTTCATGCTTATCTAATCAATATACAATGAAATGTAATGTTGTAGATGCTATAGATTGGTATTATAAGATAAATGTAAAATAATGACAATCGACAAATTGAGCTTAATTAGCTAACAAGATTCACATTGTAAGAAGAATAACATTTAAGAAAGAATATAGGCTAATATACCGCAACGAAGGATTACTTATTTGCATCTTTTGTTATGGTTGGTTTTTGATGATGAAGACAAGCTAATATGGACATACACATAGATGACAGTTTCCGTTTACTGAAGAATCTCACATTCAGATACTATAAAAATGAGTGAACTGACTTAATTATAAAGAGCACGGTTTATGACAACATATGGTTTGTTATCATTTGTCAATATTGAAAGATTCATTTCGAATTAGAATATGGACCAAGTTAAATTATAAAATTACTAGTCAGAACAAATATAATTTCAGTAGTATGGAAGAAGCACGAATATAATACATAGCAATATCTACAATGATTAATCTCTTTCTTGTAACTAACGTATTTGTCTATTCTACATGTAATCAAATACTGCTAGAATAAATTATTGTTAGCGTATCACACCGTGTAACTGTATGACATGTGTTCACATCTCATACAGAGTATCGGATCCTTAAGTATTACTGGTACACCATATTAACATGTAATCAGAGATTATTGAAAAATACCTCCAACCACATAAGGTCAATCAATCAACCACTGTTACTCCATGTGAAGCATAGACCGCCCACCAATATTCTCAAACCAACTCTGTCCTGGGCATTCCTTTTCAGCTCTTCCCAAGTGTTTTACATTCTCTTCATGTCTGCCACCAATTCCTGACGTAATGTGTTCCTGGGTCTTCCTCTTTTCCTTTAGCCTTCAGGATCGCAAGTTACTGCTTGTCTTGTGGCATAGTTCGACGATTTTCTCAATGTGTGTCCAATCCACCTCCAGAGTCTTTTTCTAATTTCTTCCTCGGCTGGAAGTTGGTTTCTTCTTTACCACAGAAGGTTGTTGTTGATGGTATCTGGCCAACGAATCCGAAATATCTTTCACAGACAGTTGTTTATAAATACTTGTATCTTCTGATGAATGCTTTTAGTACTTCTCCAAGTTTCATCTCCATACAACAGAACTGTCTTCACATTTGTATTGAAAATTTTGACTTTAAGTTGGTTTTAACGCTAACCAGTAAAAACATAATGTCAATGGTTAAATCAATTATTTCACCAATAATTATACAAATACTAAAATAATATGAATAAAATAAGAAACATTTTAAAATGAATTAAGTGATAAATAGAATACCCAGATTCATTTAAATAAACTTAATGAGATCAGGTTAGCATCAGATGTGAAGAAAACATCTAAGCTAAAGGTATTGTGTAGCTCCGTAGTACGGATGGAATAAATTTCAAATCAGTGCCTACATTTTGGTAAACAATAATGCATTGAAAATAGATTACGTTGATATGAAGACGTATGGAATTCATGATTCGATCTAGTAAGTGAAGTCATTGACAATTAATACTAAAGAGTCTCAAAGTTAAATAATTTCTACATACATCTTGTCATAATGAAGTGAAACAGCTATCTTGTATTAATTAGACGAATAGAAGCCTTTTTTGAGTATAAAATGATCAGAAATATATGATTTGCAACAACGCATGTATAGGCGTACAATGTTTTTTTTCATTTAGATCTTCATCAGGCTTTACTATCTAATATACTGTAGTATTTATATATAAAAAGGAAACAATATTAAACCATTCAAAGCAATCTATGAGTCAGTGAAATAAGTGAATAACATAACTGTGATAAGTGAAAAGTTTAATCTCTAGTATGAGGACAGGTGAGTTAGTAGTGATCAGAAAATAAATAACGACATGGATACATATTTTAACATATGATAATAATAATAATAATAATTTAGACATACATTTCAACACAGGATGTGGATCATAACTTTGAGAATTGATATTATTAAACCAATAATGTTAGTTTCTAATGGTAACAATAATCCTACTATTAATAGAGAATGGTGAAGAGTTATGAAAGGAATAAAGTAAAAGTTAACAAACAGTAAAGTGTGTTAAGGAATGGGTGGATTGTTCGTCAAGTCACATATAACTATAAGGAAGACGGGGAGGGGGGTGTTAAGCATTTCGCTGGCACGCATATACTCGAGATGTTAATTTTAATCATTATAGCTTCTGTTTTGTGTAAAACACGATACCGAATTTCACCTAGAACGCTTATAGGTACACGATACACAACTCTGAATGCCTCAGCTCTATTTTTTCCATGCTAACTTTTTACAAGGTGTATGAAAGTTGAACTGTAGTTGGATTAAATCCAACACTTTCCAAACCGAGATGGCACATGCTTATTGACTCATTGGTTAAATTGTCTGATAGTACACTTCTGAGCTATGTCACCCAACGTTTCCAACCACTGTTAACAGCATTGACGGAGACCCCAACCAGGCAGTCTGAATCTACTGACACGACCCAGATCAGTAGTTAGTGACTTCATGAACTGAGGCCATGTTATGGTTTGACCGCCCCTAACTGTCTTCCATCCTACTCCTATATCAGTTACCATCGTGTATCAAAGTAGGAGGTTGGTATTACCCTATACTAAGTGGTATTAAACTTACTATATAGATCGTTCCTCAGGAGCAACTAAATGCAGATGGATGTGGAAAAGGAGGCAACAGAGTAATTAGTCCAGTAGCACCCATTAGTCGATAATAATATGATAAACAAAAATTTGCTGCATAAAATCGCGTTTAAACAGCTTTACGTAATTTATCGTGCAACACTTCACCGAGCACATATCCTTTGAATGGTAGCTTAAGGAAAAGATACATTTTACTAACGCTCTATGTCATAGGCTTCCTGTTGGCTTTCTATAGCTCCCTGTAGAAAACTCTGTGGGTAACCTGTTTCAGTCAACAAGTGATGTATCGAATCTAGTTATTTGTTAAAAGCCATCAGAGGTCACACTGTTTTAGCATTTTTAGCAATACATCTCACTAGATTTTTCTTTCAACATATGCGTTTGAAGCTAAATAAGTGTGCACTAACACCAATAGAGATTTTTCCTGTACGCACTTTTGTCCATATACCCGATTTAATCGGATATCTAATAAGTGTAAGTTAGTGCTTCATTCATTCTCACAAGTTAAGGATATTGGCCAAAGACTACCATCAAGTTGAGTTATGCGTCAGGTTTATCTTGTTTATAGTACCGGAAATATATCACTCCCATAGATTATCAGTAGTAGTTTTAATCTTAGACTGTGAAAATGTGAAAAATACGACTTCACATTCTACAGTCAGTATCAGTCCCCTCAAAATTAGAAGCTAGGCATAATAGTGAGTGTTAAGTAACACGAAATCTCAGTGAATTACTGTTACCTACCAACTGCCTTGAATCATATAACATACCTTTGTAGCATTTAAATAGGTTCTATTCTAGTAAATTACAATATAAAATCGATTCAAGCAAAGTCATTGTCTGTAATAAACATCCTAATTTATGAATCGTTTTTTAAGTTGTTTCTTTTTTCCAGTACAATAATTTTCGAGCTAAAGTGTTTTTTTTGTTTTATTTATTATTTCTCTTTGCGAAAATATTCATTGCGTGCAATTGTTGTTTTTTTTTTCTTGACCAAATTGTAAGTATTTCAGTGAAATGTATACCACTCACTGTAGAACACATCGCAACATGAACAAACAACATACAAGAAAAAAAATAGTTTCCAATAAAGTGCTTCTAATTGTTTACGTTATATTAGTGGTTTCTGATTAGTTTTCTTCTTAGTAGAACAAAAATACTTCTGCCAAAAGAAAAATTATAGAGTAAAGAAAATGGATAACTTACTAACCTTATGAATAAATCATAGTAATATTAGTAATATGTTATTAATGTTAATAATCTATGGTCAGTAGAGATTAGTAATTTTCTTATTATTCTTTTATTATAGATCCCATAGATATAGTTTAGTGTAAGTTTTCTAGAAAACGAATTAGCAACTGAATAAGGGGTATATATATATATATATATATATATATATATATATATATGATTATTTATTTGTTTATTATTATCCCGAAACTTACTATACTGGTTCGTTTAAAGTTTTATTTATACATATGACCTACTTATTTGTGTAATTTATGTGATTCTTATGTGTGAGTGATTGTTCTAGTTGAGAAAAGTAGGTTACACATCAATTGAAAAGGTCGTTTGATAAATTGATTTAAAGTATCCTTACAAAATAAATTTAAATGAAGATCCACTGTAAACTACAGAATATTATATGGTTTTTTTATTTCTAGTTATGGACTTACCAACAGACTATTTATAGTTTGTTGTAACTGTAGGTTGGATATAACGTAAGATAACCTCACCTCTAATAAATCAGTCAGTAGTAAACAACGTTGAGGAAACCATATACGTGGGTTGGGTCAAGTCGTTATGCCATATTGGAAAAATGAGGTCAAATTAACGACATTAATACCATGATATAATTCAGTAAGAATTAATGACGAGGTACTTGTGAAGGAATAAGGTCTTGGGTTCCAGAAAAAGACTGACGAATACACTTGCACTACTGTAATCGATTACTGGTCTTGTCACTAATTGGTTATACCTATAGGAAATACCATCGTCCACAAATAGTCACAATCTCACCATTCAGTTTCCCATTTTTGCCTGTACTTTGTGATCAATCTTATATTCGCTTACTCTGTAGGTATCTTAGATCGAAGACCTTCTACTTAAGCATGTTTTCTATTTGTATCCCATAATTCACAGCCAAAAGTCACTGTATAGCAGGCTGTTGTGAAGTACACGCTTTAATTTACTGACATACAAATGATGAAACTGAACGAAAGTCATACGAGCTTTCTACATCCTTGATGAGACAATTTCGTTCAATAAGACGTTCAAGATGAATGAAGCGGTCAACTAACTCAATATATTTACCCCTTGTCATAAAGTCCTGGAGTAATATTTTATAATTAGAGGCTAAGAAATTCACCTCCTACTTGCTCACACTGTTACAAAAAATTTGCATGTATTCAGTTCCATCAACAGGATTGTGGCAATAAGTCAAACTCATGGTAAGAAATAAGCTCTTAAAAATCCAGGTGACTAAGGTGTAATTTCTTGGCGTAAATCTAATGATGCTAACTAAAGTAGTGATAGGAAGCAGACTTGATGAACACCATTGTAGGTTACAGGCTAAATTATATTACACCATAAGTTATGACTAAAGTTATACAATTAAATATAGATATAAGACTATCTATTGGCGGATGTTGCAGTTTGAAACAATGCTGCCCAAATTAAGCTATTTTAAATATGACATTTTACACTATTAAACAGCCGCTTTTCATCTCTTCATCCTTATAATAATCTTTTCAGCATCTCAGGGAATTTCCTCCAATTTTCCATTAGAGTTGATTACAGATGATCATCACATTGAATGACGAAATATCCTTTCTCAGATCACTGAATCATTTACCTACAATTATCACGTAATTCTTAGAGCCAACACACACTCTTAGTTCCATATATCATGATTAAAAGGTATAAAAGTGAACGGATTTCCACCAAGTCCTGTCATTCAAAATACACACGATTATTTATATAATTTGCTCGCTCTTGACATGCACCAAACTAACAAATCATGTTATGCAAAATTAGAGTACAGAAAGCAGAAAACTAGTAGAGGAAATATCAACTATAATTAGAAGACAGAAGTTACAATAAAGGTTGATAGGTGCATAGAAGCCTCTATTTGGGAGAATACAAAAATTAATAAACTGAATGTTTAATAGTTACGAGATAAATTTATATGTAATATTCTCCTAAAAGTGTAGTATCAAAGTCAGTTATGTTACCGTCTTCACAAATTCCAATACTTGAGCCTTCAAAATTTTTAATGAACACAATGTCTTAAAAATTTTGACCTAAAATGAAATATTTGAAGTGAGACTCCTCGGAAGTCATAAACATTGTCATATTTTTATAAGGGTTGAATTATGGGTGACAAATGAAATCCAGGAGGTGTATGTCTTCCCGATTTGAACTCATCAGTTAAATATGCCTCCACCTCAGTGTTGATATTCTCACTTGAACTCGAACTCAGTCTGTTCATGTCAACCATCAGGGCTTTAAATACTAGGCTACTGAGTTCAGTCGGCCACACTTGTACAACGGACACTTATTTATAATGCAAAAGTGTTTGCATCTTTCTGCCGATGTATTGGCTTAAAACTGTTTAATCTGTGTTTGTTATATTTGCTTCCTATGAGGAAACCATCAATATAACGGTTGCTTATGAAAGTGTTTAGAGTTGGGATGATAAATTTCTGTCCATAGAAACATTAAAAGGAAGATAAAAACATTTTCAAATTAGCAAATATTATTTTAATGTTTATAGGTATAGTAATTTTTACTAAATTTCAGACTAATTTTCAGTAATAACATTTGGAGAAACAGATAAACTGAAAAAATAAAATACTTATTTTTATTAAAATACCCGATTATTAACGGCATATTATTGTCGAGCTACAGAAAAGTTCGAAATCACTATATGCCAAGTAAATTCTTCTCGATGTTATATTTGATATTGAGTCAGTAGGTCACCCGACGCTGAATATACGTTATCTATCATAACTGAGTAAACATGCTAATAGTAAATTAATAAAAGGAATTGTGATGATTTTACAGAAAATACCTATACAAGCCACACATTCATATAAACTCTACATAAAACAAACTAACATATCGTCTAATTCTGTTATTGTCCTCCTACATATGATTAATTGTAAACTCTTTCGTGAACTGCTAGATTGTGTAAGTGCTTTCACTTTTGTTTACATCACTGCACAGTTTAATGTATCATTATATGAGACTATATTTATTTGATATACACGATCATTTCGTATTTGATCATTCTGTTCATAATCTTCATGCTCTTAGTTATTATAGTTCATTCCGAATAACTCTTATTTTTATTTGTTATTATAGCGCTTGTAGTTTCGTTGGCAATTGCAATTTAAAATTTCTATTAAACTAAATTTTGTTTTCATCGGTTACTAAGTTCCCGATTATCATTGAAGTATGAGTCGTATTATGAACTAGAAACTACTAAAACAGTAGAAAAAAAATAAAATTTTCAAATATTTCCTGGAATAGTTGTTTGTATTCATCAAAGACTGGTGTTGGTTGAGTATCACTGAAAACCATGAAGAGACTGTTTCGTTTTAGCGCAGGACTACTCAATAGTGCCTACCCTCTGTTCCCCCATAAAATTCAACCCAGTATTTTCAAATTTGTACATGCTTAAATTCTCCGTACTACTTTACAGGTGTCCATTGGTGGAACTCCTACTTTCAGCAATTTGTTGTGTCGCGATGATCATCCATTGTTATCGGTAGTAACTGTTCCACTTGAGACAATTATGAACTCTACCAGTCACAACCTCCGAAATAACAACTTTTTAAACCAAATTATCCATTGATTAGTCAATACTGTATATCCTTTACAATTAACTTACTCAATTTATGAGATTAAAAATCCTACAAACAATGTAACAAACAGTTTGATGACGGATTTACGCAAGTGACTATAAGTTTCCTCAAAAGAAAAATAGATATTAAGGACTAAAACTGAAAAGGATGAAGTAAGAATGTTGAAAGTAGACCAGTTTTCTGTAAAAAAAATAGAAAAAAAAACATATAAAGCTACAAAAGTATAAATTAAAAGATGAGTATTTTTAGAAGTCACTAGAAAAACAAACATATTTAAATTGATGACTTCATTTTTGTTAACTAACTAATTGAATGAACTTATAAACAATAAACTAAAATAGATTACTGCATACTTAAATAATATGTTGTTTATGAAAAAGATAACTCCGCCTGTAGCCCCTGGGGTTGCTGCCGGTCCAAAGCCCGGATAAAGGAGGAGGGTTGGGCATGGGGCTAGCAAGCCCCATCCCGTAAAACAACAAACGTGCTAAAAAAACGCTAACCAGTAAAAACCTTTATAACCATTTTTACTCTACCCTGGGAGTTGGAAAGTGTGTTATGACGCCTCATGGTGAAAGCCGAGTTTCTTCGGAAGCCACGAGGCCGATGTCTCTTCTGACAACCAGAGCAACAATTAATATAGGTACGTGGAATGTCCGCACGCTGTGGGAAACAGGGAGGACCATGCAAATAGCTGTAAAAATGAAAAGATACAACCTGAAGATACTTGGAATAAGCGAAACGCACTGGGTGCAAGCTGGACAGTAACGGTTATCCTCGGGAAATGTGTTTTTATATTCCGGCCACGAAGAAGAAAACGCCCTACACACGCAAAGAGTAGCATTGGTGTTATCCCAAGATGCATGGAAGGCTCTTATAGGATGGGAGCCTCATGGACCTAGGATCATCACAGCATCCTTCAAGACGAAGAAGATAGGGATTACAATGAATGTCATCCAGTGCTACGCATCCACTAATAACAGCCACGAAGACGACAAAGACCAGTTCTATGCGAGGCTGCAGTCAATCATCGAGAAATGTTCAGCCAAGGACCTGACCATTCTAATGGGCGACTTCAACGCCAAGGTCGGAGTGGATAACACCGGGTATGAAGACATCATGGGACAACATGGACTGGGAGAAAGGAATGATAACGGTGAGAGGTTTGTGAACTTATGTGCCTTCAACAAAATGATTATAGGTGGCACCATTTTCTCCCACAAACGTATACACAAAACTACATGGGTTTCACCGGACCACATCACGGAGAACCAAATCGACCACATCTGCATCAATAAGAAGTTTAGAAGGACCATGGAAGACGTAAGAGCAAGGAGAGGAGCCGACATAGCTTCAGATCACCATTTGGTGGTGACTAAAATGAAACTGAAGCTGAAGAAGCACTGGACAACTGGAGCAGCAGTATTACACAAGTTTAATACAGCCCTTCTCCGGGATGCTAACAAAAAAAAACGAATTCAAACTAATTCTCAGCAAAAAGTTCCAGGCATTTCATGATCTACTAGAAAAAGGTGAAACTAATATGGAAGACAACTGGAAAGAGATTAAGGGAACAATAACCTCAACATGTCAGGAGGTTTTGGGTCTCAAGAAACAACACCAAAAAGAGTGGATTTCTGTTAGTACTCTGGAAAAGATCCAAGAATGGAGGAACAGAAAGACAGCGATCAATAACAGTCGGACAAGAGCAGAGAAAGCCAAGGCACAGGCCGAATACACCGAAGTCAACAAGCAAGTGAAGAGGAGCATCAAGTTTGATAAACGAAAATTTGTTAAGGACCTAGCAATGACAGCGAAAATAGCTGCAAGAGAAGGAAATATGAGGCTCTTATACGATACAACGAAGAAGTTAGCTGGGAAATTCAATAAGCCAGAACGGCCAATCAAGAACAAGGCTGGCAAACCAATCACTAAAGTGCATAAACAACGGAACAGGTGGGTAGAGCACTTCCAAGAACTCTTGAATAGACCAGCCCCACTGAACCCACCAGTCATCGAAGCAGCAGCCACGGATCTCCCTATAAGCACAGACCCACCAACAGTCGAAGAAATCAAAATGGTCATCAGACAGCTCAAGAGTGGCAAGTCAGCAGGACCAGACAACATACCAGCGGAGGCACTGAAGACAGATATAGAAGCAACTTCAAAGATACTCCACATTCTCTTCAGGAAGATTTGGGAGGAAGAACAAGTTCCAGCATACTGGAAAGAAGGGTACCTCATCAAGATACCAAAGAAAGGCGATCTTAGCAATTGTGAGAACTACAGAGGCATTACTCTACTTTCAGTACCAGGAAAGGTCTTCAACAGAGTGTTATTGAACAGATTAAAGGACCCAGTCGACGGCCAACTCCGAGATCAACAGGCCGGATTCCGTAAGGATCGATCATGTACCGATAAAATCGCTACTCTACGGTTCATTGTTGAACAATCAATTGAATGGAATTCACCACTTTACATCAACTTCATCGACTATGAAAAGGCATTTGACAGCGTGGATAGGAGAATATTACGGAACATTCTACGACATTACGGCGTACCCGAGAAGATAGTCAACATCATACGGAATTCTTACGACGGACTACATTGTAAAATCGTGCATGGAGGTCAGCTCACAAATTCATTTGAAGTGAAGACCGGTGTCAGACAAGACTGCTTACTCTCGCCCTTCCTGTTCCTACTGGTCATCGACTGGATCATGAAACTGCAACATCTGAAGGCACTCTCGGATACAATGGACAACATCGACGGAACTAGATGACTTGGACTTCGCAGATGACCTAGCTCACCTTTCTCACACACACTTCCGTAAGGATCGATCATGTACCGATAAAATCGCTACTCTACGGTTCATTGTTGAACAATCAATTGAATGGAATTCACCACTTTACATCAACTTCCTCGACTATGAAAAGGCATTTGACAGCGTGGATAGGAGAATATTACGGAACATTCTACGACATTACGGCGTACCCGAGAAGATAGTCAACATCATACGGAATTCTTACGACGGACTACATTGTAAAATCGTGCATGGAGGTCAGCTCACAAATTCATTTGAAGTGAAGAACCGGTTGTCAGAAATGCAGAAGAAGACCAACAATATAGCAGCAGCTTCGGCAGCAGTAGGTCTCAACATACACAAAGGGAAAAGCAAGATCCTTCGATACCAAACAACAAACACTAACCCAATTACACTTGACGGAGAAATTCTGGAAGACGTTGAAACCTTTACATATTTGGGCAGCATCATCGACAAACAAGGAGGATGTGATTCGGATGTGAAGGCGCGGATTGGTAAGGCAAGGGCAGCATTTCTACAACTGAAAAACATCTAGAACTCAAACTAACTGTCAGTCAACATTAAAGTCAAAATTTTCAATACAAATGTGAAGACAGTTCTGTTGTATGGAGCTGAAACTTGGAGAACTACGAAAAGTATCCTTCAGAAGATACAAGTATTTATAAACAACTGTCTGTGTAAGATTCTTCGGATTCGTTGGCCAGATACCATCAACAACAACTTGTTGTGGCAGAGAACTAATCAACTTCCAGTTGAGGAAGAAATTAGGAAAAGACGCTGGAGATGGATTGGACACACACTGAGGAAACCATCAAACTGTGTCACAAGACAAGCACTGACTTGGAATCCTAAAGGCCAAAGAAACAGAGAAAGACCCAAGAACACACTGCATCGGGAATTGGAAACAGACATGAAGAGAATGAAGAGCACTTGGGAAGAGCTAGAAAGGAAAGCCCAGGACAGAGTTGGCTGGAGACTGCTGGTGTGCGGTCTATGCTCCACTTGGAGTAACAGGCATTGATTGATTGATTGACTATGCTATTTCATTGAATTTGTTTATTGGAAGTTAATAGTTTATTTTAATATTATTAGGTTTAGTGAATGTTGAAGACCCTTATGACTTATTTTGATATTAGAATGATAAAACGACAGTGTTATTGAAGCGTTTGTTTGCAGTTCTTAATTATCCCGATATATATATAATTGTTGCTGTCTTTATGACTTCTTAAATGAAATAGACCGGTATAACTCAGTAACTATCTTCGACCGGTACTTGGATATTTTAGTAAGCCACATGGGTTGTGTAATATACGATCGAGATAAAATGCTTGTGTAATGAAGGTTCAGTTGTTCGATCATACTGTAACATGCATACCAAGATGAGAATGTCCAATAAGTGAAATTCTAAGTTCAGGGTTATCAGTGGCTGCTACAAGAACATAGTGACAATCAGTTTGGTCATTAATGCGTCAAATACAAACTTTTGCAGTTAGGTATCTAATCATTTCGAAATTAATTCATGGTTTAACATTTTAATGAGATTGATATTATTTTTTTGCAGATATTTATTTGCATTATGATTTAATACACGTTTACTACCCCTGTAAAGACGATGTTAAAAGTCATTTCTAATAACAGGAATAACATATAAGCGTTATTAATTGGCGGCAAAGATATGAACAGAGTGGAGAAAGGGGAGTAAGGAGTTTTTAAGATAATTAGCAACAAAATGTATGACGAACTTTCAATTGCACTGAAGCGAAGAATTTCGAAAACTTAAAGTCCGACTTTTGACTCAAAATAATTCATTTTGTGGTGGAATAACTGGTTTAACAGTGGGAAAGATTGTATGAATGGTTGATCAGTGTACTGAACTTGTTGTGGCCAAGTGATAATTGCCAATATATCAAACTGTCTTGAGCTATACATCATTACAAACGGATATTAGAAAGTAAAATATTGTCAGAAAATATGACTTGCTTTATATAGCAAAATAGCACACTGATAAATAAAATATTCAATACAATCTAATCATGATCATGATTAATTAAAATCAGAAATGTTCGTTACTAGCAAAAACTGTGAAATTGCAACATACATATTAAGCTCACCTATCGCTTGTCGATTCATCTCTCTCCACTCCCCAGGAATGTATTAGTGATATAAAGCTTCTTTAAAAATTTTTGTTTTCTTCCAATTTCATCGGTTTTCCTATTTACAACTGGTACCATTGGTGATGTAAAATTTGTATCTCTTTGGAACCATAGAGTGAACTTTATGTGATTCTAAACACTTCATCATAATCCTTCCTCTTTTTCCGGAGTTTCGTTACATACTGGATTATGAAGTGCTATAGTATGAGCAGTTATTCTATATAGGCTCATGAACCTAATTATTTACTTTATAAACTTATAGACTATATAGACTTATTAGATGAAGTTTTTGTCCCCAGCTACTATAGCATTTCAACAGAAGTACATGCTCGGTGTATCAGTGCTATCTTAAATATGTAGATTCCCTCTATAATAAATAATCATTACATTTAAAATACCATATCAAAAAAGATTGAACGCTGAGAAAATGTCAAAAACTGAGGCACTGTATAACAGAATAACATACTGAAGTAAACAATAGCTGTTTTTGTTTTTTGTTTTCCCCATATTCTTCATAAAGAATTGTGCGCCGCTTTATTCCTCGTTTTTATCATTAGTTTCTGCATATAGAAACACTTCATAAACATTTCAATAATTAATTATTAGTGTGTTTTGTATGCATACTGAAGAGTCTTGTATGTGGTTGTCTAATACGCATCATACTTTTTTTATTACGGTGGATAGATTAGGTGATGCTCCGTAAACCAACCGATAATCGCTAAAAGTATAATATATCTTTTTTTACCCTATTTTTACTTGAACAAAGTACATTTAAATGCATCAAAAACCATCAGTCTCAATTACTTGACTGTAGGTGGTGTGACAACCTAAGTATATGTTGAAAGCCGATATAGAAAATATTTCCAGCCCCTAAAATCAGGACCTTTTAAATTAAGAAAATGACAAGAAACTAATTATTCAATGCTTACATAAGTACCAACACTGCAATACCCTTTGGAGCTGAACTCGCGGATGGATTTATTAATGAACTAGATAATCACTCAGGTAACCATAAGATAGGCTTTCTTAAGGTAGACTATCGAAAACTGCCAATAACGTTTAATGATAAAGCAGGAAATCGGTTACTAACGTAAGATAAAATTTCAAAGTCTTTTTGTGTTACTTTGATTAACGATCACCTAACACTACCTGGAACAAACCAAATATGAATATAGATTGCTAAAATATATATTCTGTATTTGTAAACAGTAGTATTTGACAGAATAATCTAGATGAATATTAAACTTCTGATATTATTATTTTTATACAGCTTTCGTTTCCCCTATTTCAACCTACCTCTTGATTTTCTGATGTGATATTCAGTTCCATTTCAGATTGTGCATTATACTATTCATCCTCTATAGGATTAAAATATATCTCATCACTTAGATATAAAACAAAACACATACTGAAAGTGCCTTCATGTAAAGGACTTTGATATGTATTCTGGATACAGTGTGTATCAACTATAAACATGTCTAACTTGTAAATTATAAATCAAGCTGCATACTTCGAACTACAGGAACATTTGAGCACATTAGTAAATAATCTTCAAGTGGTTTGCAATATCTGGATAGTAATCCTATTGATAGCTGTTGATGCTTAGATAATTCGTTTACTTTAAGGCAGCGTATGGTCGTAAGCCAAGTAAATAATTCATCATCAGGATTTTAATGTAGCACATACTTTAAACATATGTCGGCTATAAGTATGTGGATAGAGAAAGGTCTTTAAATTCCAGCTGCATAGATCAAGTATTCTATAGAGTTCAAAAGACAACTACTAAACGTGCAAAATTAAATTATGGCTATTAAGTAAATCCAAGACAAATGCATTGTTGCATTTGAAACTAGTTGATTAAGTATCAATTTATCTTAATGTTTATATTCATAATATGACTCGAAACTGATCCTATTCACATGAAATACAAATGCATCTGTTTATTGTGTTGGTGAGTCTATATAACCACTAGCTTAATAAATAACTATACAATTTTACATGTTATGTTTTACTTGTTATGATCTCGTTACTGATTTGAAGAACTACATTTGGTTATCCTCGATAAATATATGTGCACACTGAGTACATTACGTCAGTTTTTTCTCTAAACACTACTGACTATCTGAACTCAGTAGATTAATGTACACTGAATTTTTGTTTAAAATGAAAACAAGTAGGTTTGACTAAATATCAATAGCAAGATGCAATTGAATCCAATTGGTGAATTCTGAGCAGCATGAAACATGTGTCCTGGATTCAATTAATAGTCATGACTTAACTTTAAAAAACTTGTAGCCTATAGTAATTCTCTCAGAAACCACATATTCCATTTATGGTTGATCAACTTCATTCTTTAATGTAAATACTGGTAAAACTAAAACGTACAGATATATGAATATAAGTATATTGGACATTGAAACGGATTTATTTGGCATATTCATTAACAATATAAACATGCTATAGACGTTACTTTTAAAAAACCCATTCAGACATGCAACTTATAACGAATGTGTAATTTTGTCATTTTATGATGTTACGTAACTATGTAACAATGTAGACGAGGAATGATAATTAAAATATAACTAATTTTGTTTTATTACGTTTATGTGATGAAGAGCTTAACAACTGATATAATTGAAAACATAAATAAAATAGAATAAAAGCAATAACCAATCAGTAAATAATGAGGAATTATTCACTTGTGTTTCATAAATAAATACGAGCTGTTTAAATAGTCAATAACTACTGGATTCTTTTCAGACTTTCCTTTTGAGTTAGTGAATTAACTGAAAACAACAAAATGGTTAGATGATAATGTTCTGAGTGCAATGTTCATTGGAAAAAAGTTTGGTCATAAATGCTGTACATGACTGACAATTGCTAAAAGGTCCTTTACTAAATAATAAGCATCTGTTAAGTGTACTTAGTCATCAAAAGTCATTTAGCTGTAAGCAAAATGTTCTTGTCATCGAAGGTCGATCAAGAGGTACCGATGTTTAAGCATTTGTAGCCAAACCTGAATGTTCTGGGTTCAACTCCACGGTGGAGACGATGGTGCGCTCTGTTGAGGAGTCCTTAACAACGACAAAATAGTTGCAAGTGCTCTTTGGTCTCCATAAGTATACGACTGGGATCAATCTGTGACAAATAATAGATAGTTAATTAAATTGACCTGGCACCTATGCTACTGGACAGAACTCTTCTTAGTCATTCATAAAGAGTGATTTGGAAAGTAAAATGTATCGTGATTAACATTTCACATATCTAAATATAACTACGATCAATGTAATTAATGTTATCTAACGAAATGTTTCAGTTTAATATGTCAAGTGAAATACATTCTCTGAACCAGATGATTTTCAAATGTTCCACCCCCTTCCCAAAATCTTATTAACATAAGTTATTTTGATTAAAATATGTGGTTTAATCTGCGATTCAACGCTTCTTCATATACGCACAGTCAGTATCGCTGACAGTATATTTGTGATGTATACTAATTAACACCACGACCTTTCATAAAACTTGTTTTTCATATCATATTAAAGCACTAAATTGTATTATATATATCAGATACAATCATTTACCACGGACAAATCATGATTTCTTCAAATGCTGCATTCGAAAGCTTACATCTTTAGTAAATTTGATACGTTTATACATGAGAATTCTTCAATGTCAAAAGAGTTATTATGAGGGTTGCAAATATTCCTTTGTTAATCCTAGGGATTGGAATGAACAGTTCATACAATAATAAAAATTCATCATCTTAGTCTTGTAGTTGGACTAGCAGAGAAGTAAAAGTCTAACTAATAACTATTACTGATGAATATTCAACAATGTTTAAAGTAACATTCACCTCTATTCAGTGAACAACATTCTCTGCAATCAGGATTCATTAATTTCTTATTGAGTTTAAAGGGGAATAAAAGTATCTCCTTTAATCCAACTTCAAGTTACTAATTAATTTATTAGATAAAAGGTTACTTTTTGATAAATGGTTTAACTGCCTTGAACTAGAAAATTTTCTACATTCTTTATAAGTCTAAATCTGATGAGTTTACGCTTATTTATATTCTAGTGCTGTTTGTTCACAATTAGCATTATGGTGGTCTGTTACAATTGTTATACGAAAGGTATTCAATCCAAAGTCAGTAATTAACAAATCTAAACTGAAAACATATGATGATGCCTGAGTTACTGAAGGTGATAAAAAACCATGACAAGAAAAACTCAAAAATGTTGTTAATCATTGTTGTTTGACAAGATAAAAAAGTTTTTGAATTACGTAATAAGCAAAAGTGGGTATAACGTTTAGTCATCTAGAATAGTTAGCAAAAATGTCCTCGTATTATTAAAATGTAGTTCGGAAAACAAAGTACACAAAGATTTCTCATAGTTGAATATAAACAAGAGAAATTAGTCGCTCTATTAAAACTAAAGAAACTTTATTTTGGTCACTGCCGATTAATAGAGATCATAGAACGAAGTCACAGTAAGGCGTAAAATACGATAATAATAATTTCCAATATACATAGTAATATACTGAGAATTCATCCAATACAAAATAAATGAAACGTCTGGAGAAAATATGTTCACTGCAAATCAAAATTATCCTTTTCTGAAAGAATTACAATACTTTATAGTGCATACTTATAGTAATAAATAAATCCTCAGGCAACAATGTTTTGTAGATATTTAAGACTGATACTGCATTAATGAATGTCACTACCTAAAGTTGCCTAGTCATTCATCACCTCCGCCCAGCCCATATTATGGCAAGAAAAGATATGGAATATTTCTATCTATCTCAATGTTCAGATTAGAAATCACACATTCCTTACTCTATGTTTGCGCTCAAACATAATGTTTGCCGCAACCACTATATCCTTCTGCTTCCATAGACTTTAGGTAAACTGATAAAATAATATTGGAAACCAGTGTTGTCCCATTCTACTATAACTGAGGAATAGATTCTATACAACTGACCAAATAAAATTGCAACCATTCCTCTTATTATGAGACTTCTGAGCAGTCTGCATCGACTCTGTTGGGAGTTCGAACTCATAGTATTTGGTTTCACGGTAGACTCTTAATCATTTACCGCAGTGAGCTGGAGTCCGAAGGCAAAATTTCCACTTTCATAGATTCGTTATATAACATGATGATCGGTAGTGCCAGTGGTGATAACTGTTTCATCCGCGTCATTTCTGAGCTCCACCAGTGAAGACTTCACACTAGAACTTCAGAAACATCCTGAGGTTAGTTACTAGTGGGCTAATTATAGTAAATGAATTGACATGGTTTTATGGATATCTGTATTAAGTTTAAATGTTTGTATTCTCCAAAGATTGGGGTAGGTCACGTACCCGTGAAAACCATTAAGTATTGGATAGTTGTTTCATCCTAATGTGAAATGCCTCATCAGTGCTCACCTTTATGACTGCTGAAATTAAGAAATATCGAGTGTGATACGGTCGTTACCAATTGGATTGACTAACATTCGCGTTACATCATAAACTGATGGAACAGGAGTCCTATCATTGGATATTGGCTGGCCTGGTGGTGAAGATACTTAGGCGTTTGTTGTGAGATCTAAAGTCTTCATGTCAAATTGCTTTGCAAAATTAAGAGTACTAAGAATTTCCATGTTGCGACGAAACAGTACTCCATGATATCTACTGGTACCCAACCGACTTTAATCTTTCACGAATGAAAAAAGCTAGGCCTAACACACTGCCAAAAATCTACCACAATTCACTGATCATTTGTAGTAAACATAACATAACAGAACTAGTGAAGACAACAATCAACCGAATAGTGAATGAATGAATACCCGATTATTTTCTCAACATTTATTAAGAATCTGTGTTTGTTTCTTTTCTTCTATTTTATTCATTACCTATTGTCTCCAAGATGATTATTATAAGCATCAAATATACACCAACTTCGCACATTGCATAGTAAAACGAATTAGCAGTAAAATAAATTGTAATTACTACTGAAATGCAATTGATTGAAGTATGATGAAATATCTATGTAGTATTCGCTAGATTACAATATTGCAAATGTTACTAATTACACTTACATATTATAGACGATCCACTTGTTTATACCTTATACTTATTTGTAAAAATGTCTAAATGTCAAGTTGAAAAGCCGACATTCGAAAACCTACTTCATTTGTATGTTTCTTTTTTTCAATGATTCCATACATTTGCCTAATTTGGGAATTAATCAAAAAGTTAGTAAACTTACAAATACTGTTAAATACAAAGGTGCTTATTGGGTTTGTTAACTATAACACTTTTCTTTACTACAACATATTGGCAAATTGGCTTCATGCAGTAAGTTAGAGATTAAGTTGTACAGTAAATTATAGTTTTTAATTGAGTAGTACATAGTTGTGTAAGTATATAAAATGCAACATTAGTTTGCAAATAATACAGTCTATTACTATGTGCCAATTAACAACCTGAAAAATAAATAATCATCTCAATTCGAGAATATTAAATATGAAACAAAAGATGGTGTATTAATCTAAATGCAAGATTTTGTCACACTCTAAATTGATACTTTATTCAACACTTCTATTTTAGGAGTGGTAACCAACGTTACACTCATTCACTACCAAACAGATTACATTTTTGAGACAAAAAGTCCAAGGAAATTCATGTGTTACGGAATCATCTATTGAATAGCAAAGTCACTGAACCCACCAGTCATCGAAGAAGCAGCCACGGATCTCCCTATAAACACAGACCCACCAACAGTCGAAGAAATCAAAATGGTCATCAGACAGATCAAGAGTGGCAAGTCAGCAGGACCAGACAACATACCAGCGGAGGCACTGAAGACAGATATAGAAGCAACTTCAAAGATACTCCACATTCTCTTCAGGAAGATTTGGGAGGAAGAACAAGTTCCAGCATACTGGAAAGAAGGGTACCTCATCAAGATAACAAAGAAAGGCGATCTCAGCAATTGTGAGAACTACAGAGGCATTACTCTACTTTCAGTACCAGGAAAGGTCTTCAACAGAGTGTTATTGAACAGATTAAAGGACCCAGTCGACGGCCAACTCCGAGATCAACAGGCCGGATTCCGTAAGGATCGATCATGTACCGATAAAATCGCTACTCTACGGTTCATTGTTGAACAATCAATTGAATGGAATTCACCACTTTACATCAACTTCATCGACTATGAAAAGGCATTTGACAGCGTGGATAGGAGAATATTACGGAACATTCTACGACATTACGGCGTACCCGAGAAGATAGTCAACATCATACGGAATTCTTACGACGGACTACATTGTAAAATCGTGCATGGAGGTCAGCTCACAAATTCATTTGAAGTGAAGACCGGTGTCAGACAAGACTGCTTACTCTCGCCCTTCCTGTTCCTACTGGTCATCGACTGGATCATGAAAACTGCAACATCTGAAGGCACTCTCGGAATACAATGGACAACATCGACGGAACTAGATGACTTGGACTTCGCAGATGACCTAGCTCACCTTTCTCACACACAACATCAAATGCAGAAGAAGACCAACAATATAGCAGCAGCTTCGGCAGCAGTAGGTCTCAACATACACAAAGGGAAAAGCAAGATCCTTCGATACCAAACAACAAACACTAACCCAATTACACTTGACGGAGAAATTCTGGAAGACGTTGAAACCTTTACATATTTGGGCAGCATCATCGACAAACAAGGAGGATGTGATTCGGATGTGAAGGCGCGGATTGGTAAGGCAAGGGCAGCATTTCTACAACTGAAAAACATCTAGAACTCAAACTAACTGTCAGTCAACATTAAAGTCAAAATTTTCAATACAAATGTGAAGACAGTTCTGTTGTATGGAGCTGAAACTTGGAGAACTACGAAAAGTATCCTTCAGAAGATACAAGTATTTATAAACAACTGTCTGTGTAAGATTCTTCGGATTCGTTGGCCAGATACCATCAACAACAACTTGTTGTGGCAGAGAACTAATCAACTTCCAGTTGAGGAAGAAATTAGGAAAAGACGCTGGAGATGGATTGGACACACACTGAGGAAACCATCAAACTGTGTCACAAGACAAGCACTGACTTGGAATCCTAAAGGCCAAAGAAACAGAGAAAGACCCAAGAACACACTGCATCGGGAATTGGAAACAGACATGAAGAGAATGAACAGCACTTGGGAAGAGCTAGAACGGAAAGCCCAGGACAGAGTTGGCTGGAGAATGCTGGTGGGCGGTCTATGCTCCACTTGGAGTAACAGGCATTGATTGATTGATTGATTGATTTATGAAAAAGATACAGGTTTCAATAGTTCAACAATAATTGAAAGTTGAAAAGAAACCCGGATCTAGGACGTTCAATCTACTACATCAAACCATATAGTTAATGCGACGTGCAGTCATTGAAACAAATAACCAAATTGGATCAATCAATAGAATTGTATCAGCAACAAAGATAAAACAAACATAAAATTGATTAATACTCAGCCATCAATAGATGTAGTTATGTTAGTCATACAGATCAGTTACTATTCCAACAGATCAGATTGTCATAATCAGTTATACTAGTTTAAATTCAAAGGTGAGTTGCAATTGTTACAAAAATGTAAGTAAACATTATTGAGTGTCGACTAGTAATAAACCTAGTTTTTTTGCAGATAACATCAAGTGGAGTTCAATAATGTTGAGTGTTAAGCAGTAACCCACCGATGGTATTTAATGTGTTTGTAGAAATATAGATTGCGAATTGACTGGTTTTCAAATATCAACCATTCGATACTAACTCAGTGGTCTAATGGCCAATAAAAACCTGAGAGTTTTTAGCTTAATTCCCTGATGGGGTTGTGGGTGCTCAATTCTGAAAAGTTCCTTTGTTGGAACGGCCCCAAGAAAACTCGACAAAGCCTTCATAACCCTTAAAGGAACCGGGAGCATTCTATCTAATCACTAATGGACAGCACTTCCCAGAATCTTGACATATTGTGTTCTAATTGGGTAATGGCTAAAATTCCTTAGTACATAGCTTACTCTCTTACTGAAGTAAAAATTCCTGTCTATTTGTCGTCTGTCTTCTGAATTGCAACTAGGAGGTTTCGAGGTGCTCAAGTGATGAAGTTTTCCCCGGTTGGTCGAACTATCAAACCCGAGTTATAACATCCATACTAGGAAGAAACAATTGTTCATTGCTCCTTTGGTTTAATTGTTGTCTAACTCATGGAAATTTGGAATATCAAACTTAAAATTCCACAATCTCCACAACACCCGATTATCGATTATAAAACTACCTATATGACTTTTAATAAACTAGGTTAAGTCAATTAATAGAATCAAATCAAAGTGAAAAATATTTTATCTTACTTGTAATTACAATACAGTCTTTCTTATGTCTATTGCAAAACAGTGAACTAGTCAAGAAAAAAATGAATTCAGCCTTTTTCTGTTTTCAAAATTTTTATTCGAAACGAAATTTTCATGCTTCATACTATGAAGAAGTCATAATATATTGAATTATTTAACAGAAGTAAACTAATAAAACAACTGTTCACTTATTAATATATCACTTAATCTCAATGCATTGAAACCTCTTAATCGTTTTTATGTGTCTTTTCTTTCTATAAGAACATAATGCAACAAATTAAATCATACAGAGAATTAACTGTAGAACAATGAAAAATAACTAAAATGAAAATAAAACACTTTAAAAATAGATTGAACAAAAGTTAAAATAAAAATTAATTGAAGTGAAAATTCCACCATTGGATGCCGGCCCAAAAGTGTCGATGGTTAAGTGATTACCAGCCTGAAGCTTTAGAGGTGGAATCTACAATGGGCACTTCTAAGGAGTCTCATACAAAGAGGAAACAGCTATCCAGTGCTCCCTGGATTTTATAGGTACCCTGTCAATATCATTTTGTCATGAATTCAATTAACTAAACGTAATACTAATTCCCATAAACCATCTCACTTCAATCATAGTGATACTTATTAAATAAAAATTAAACTGTATTTTATGACTTGAATTTCTTTTTTATTTTCATCATTAAATTATTTAATTATTAACTAACTATGGTATTTTTATTAGCTTACAAATTTTCTCCTAGTTACTAACGTTATTTTAATCACTAGGACAAAACAGTGACATATTTTCAAAAATGAAAAATAAATAGAATCCATTAGTGAATTATTGATGCCAAAAGTAAACAATCTGGAAATTGTTTTAGTATAATTTTGAAACTACTTCTGAAGTATGTTGAATAGTGTATATGAAATTAACACAAATTTCATGTTTTACGATTTAAAGGACTATGTTCTTCAATTACTCAGTTGAAACTGAATGGGATAAACAGTTATGTATACAGTACATCCATTTGTCTCAAGCTTTGTCGGCTTTGTGGTCATGGGTTATAAATAAAATGTCAGAAAAACTTTTTATAAATGCACAAGTGATTTCATAGAAGTAGTAATTTTGTCTGCTAATAAAAATTTGTGGATAGTTGTCACTACGTGGTTGTTTACATCTTTGAAGAATAATTCTTCTTTATGGATCGGAAAAGGAAATTTCATTTATGATAATCTTGTCTACCTAAGAGAGTGATCGTATTGCTTAAGGAACAATCTCTCAGAGTTGCTGAAACAGCGAAGTGCTAGAGATGTGATAACTTCGTACATTTACAGATCGTACCAACGGAGTCTGAAGTCCATGGAGTCATATGAGACATGTATTTAGTGCCAATTTTTTAGACTTCTATAATACAAATTATTTGTGGAAAACGCGTAACTGTTACTCTACCCTTATACATTCAGCAGTATCATTTCACTATGTGAGTTCTGATTTGATTATCTTGGTATAGTAGAACTTAAAGAAAGATGTATTCCAGTTAATATAAATGGATTAGTTCTTCTCAGTATAAAAATCCGATCACTATATAAAGGTAGCAACCAAGATCACTATATTTAATAAAAAAATTTAATTAATGCAAGGAATTTTCAGTGCAATGCATATATTGCGATAACATTCCTGCTTCACAACCAGTGAACTTGTAAATGTTTATGTGTGTGTATAAAAAGTTTTTCTGATTTTATTCTGTATATATTTTTTATCAGTCATTTTGCTTATATGACATCTCCAAACATGCACAGTGTACGTAGCAGATAATCACTGTATTACGTTCCTTCAAAGGATAGATGAGGGGAAAACATACTTATTAATGTGACGAATTCTTTTGTAATTAAAATGTCAATGGATATACTAAGAAAAATCATATTTCAAAGATTTAGAATGATTACATCTGTTACATAATATATGGAATTCTTAACAAAAATCTGTTTGTTTCTTAAATATGCATTCTCAAATATTACTTTAAAACTGCATAGTAAGCATAGATTACAGCAAAATATGTAGATTATTTTTAGATAGTTATGAATAAACATTAATCAAATACACAAGTACATTTGACGGTTATCTTTATAATCTGTGAGTCGAGATTTTAAACTTCACCTTGACTACAAAAACTATATCGATTCAAGCATTACGCCTAGAGACTGCATAGTTTATTCCTAAGAGAGTATGAATTATCGTCAACTTGATATCATTTATAAAGTATCAATTCGTCTTGATATATGTTCGATTGAGTTGGCTAATGTAAGTGTAACGTTTAGTTGTCCAATAAGGTATATGAAATAATATTTTTTATTTTACAACGTCACTCAATCATAAGTGACGAAGAACCTATTGCAATGATCAGAATTAACATGACACACCAGAACACCAACCCGGTAATCTGCACCTACCAACATTGTACAGATCGATATTTGGAAACTTCATGAATTAGTTTCATCGGACATGGCTTACCCCCTCCATCTCTATCCAACTACTACCCCGGTCATCCTTGCATGTGGAATAGGCAATGGTTCGATTTACCTAATAAATTTCTGAGTCATATCAATTACTGAACACCCAAAGTAGGGTCAACTGATATGCTGTTTTTGTTCAGTAATCTGTATCTAACTTCTGGATTACTTATTTAATGGTCCTGAAAATCATGACCAATGTTTCGAAAACACCAGTGATCAAATACTGGCAACTTACGAATGTTATTAGTTCCCAAACGTCAAATTTCACATCATTTAGTAAAATGGATTGAACTGCTGTTCAATGAACTCATCATTTAATTGACATACAAACAACTCGTCACAACCACCTGGCAAATGTCAATCAAGTTTCCAGAATACTTGTGGTGACTAGTAGTTACCTCATAGTGTTTAATGAGACCTCCAGGATAACTAAAGTGAGCAGAACCTAAACCTCTACCACACATTAAAAGTTAGTACTTTACATAACTATATCAAAGAAGCGATCTCCGTCGTCTATTGAATTTCAATTTAACCTTTCATTTGAAAGCCTTTTGCGACACTCACTATTCATGAGATTAGTTCTGCCCTTTGGAATCTTCTCCTCAGTTAAGTAAAGATAACAGACCCATTTTATCGGGAAGGTATAATTCAACAAGTAAGCTGGACTGGACAAAATAAACAAACAAACAACTTACATCTATGTATACAGTAGAAATGTCTTTGGAAACGAGTAACAAAAATAGCATCCTAATGCATACTCAAAGAAATATGATATCTAGTCATTGGGAAAGGGGAACACAAAAATGTATATACCACGAGTATTTTTGGTGGGAAAACATCAGGTTCAAAGTTTCGTATATAATTTGTGGAATATGGTAAACTTACCTAAATATTTTAGCTGGATTAAAAACACTGAATACTACCCGTAATGTTCCCAAAATTTACTATTATACCTACAATGTTTAACCATTTTTCTAATCACTTTGAAGGTGGGCATTGCATATTACAGATTACTTTGCATTGAAGATCTCTTTTCATGAACTAACCTTCATTATATTTGTGTTCTTCGTTCAGCATTTTTGTACTTGCCACAGTGACGTATTGTTAGCAGACAGTTGCTGAGTAAGTGAAATATATGATAAAAATCACTGTTTAGCGTACAGTACTCGCCTTTAAAGGAATGAAAATATGACCGTTGCAGTGTATTTAATCAACATAAATAACTGTCATCTAACCTTCTCAGTGACGCAGTTAAAGTTGAATTACTTATTGTCCATCATGGAGTTATATGAAACCCTATTACTTTAAGTACGATACAACTATTACAAATAAAATCTTTATCATTACGGTGTTTATCAGACATGTGACCAAAAGCCAGACTAAACATTATAATTAAGTGAATTAAGATAATTCATGAAGATCGATGTTTAGTTGATTAAATTCGTCACGGATTGATGTTGGTAGCGTACCACTAAAAACCATGAAGCACTAGACAGCTGTTTCGTTTTAGTATGGGACTCCTTAAAAATGTGTACTCTAGATCTCGCCCATGGGCTTCAGGTTAACGTACGCCTAATCGTCTGCACCAGTGAGCCGGTATTCAATCGCAGAATTTGAACTTCATCAGCCTGAAATTTTAATTAGTTGTAATCGAAACTTATTTACTTAAAACTGTCAGGCACTTCTAAACACAAACGTACAGTCCTACGAAAATTACACTTGTCCGAGAGTTTGTTTTCATCAGAAAACAAAGAGTCTTAAAAGTGTCGAATGTGAAGTCTACAATAAGAAATATCAAAAATTAAACAACCATTAGAAATGAGTGCTTCTTGATATTAAACAATTCGTTTCGTTAGATATTTACAACACTCAATTTGTATAAAAACTATCATATCCTTACTCTGTCACATATAAACGACAACCTTAAAAGAACGAATGAAAAGACCGAGAACAACAAAGAACCGGTATTCTGTGACTATAGATCTGCGCGGACCAGAATAGGAAGGACAGTTTGATAATAAAGGATCAAGAGTCAGGATAACTTTATTTCACATAATTGTCTATAAACCAAACCGTACAGCAGATCAATCACTATCGAATAAAACGTATAAGACGTATATAATCAATTGGTTTTAGTTCATGATTGAAAAACGATATAACAGAGGTTACAATGAATGAAACATAAAAGTAATATATTCAGAACGTTTAATGAATATACAATCAGAATACATAAAACAATCTTCAAGTGTAGTCACTCCCCTTAACTCGTTCTTCATAAGAAAAACTATGTAGTGAATAGATATTTTTGAAACTGAAAAAAAAAACTCTGTTTGAATATATAAATGCGATTATTTGACTGAATATGTCACAGACTGATGTTTGCAGGGTATCATTGAAAACCAGGGAGATTGAACAGCTGTTTCGTTCTAGTGTGGAACTCCACAGTAGTGCGCACCCCAGATTCCTCACCAGGGTCTTCAATCAAATAAATAACCAACCTCCACAAAAATAACCATCCCAAGTGAAATATGATTATATTCATCTTATCGTCATGCTAATTTCATTAAAAATAACTTCATCAAAATGAAAATTTCATGTCTCAGATGAAAATGAAGAAAATAACATTATCAACAATAGGACTCCAATCATGTGACTAAGTTTTCTTTTGATAAGCCAATAATTTGTTTAATACTCAAATAACTGTAAAAAATATAATAAATGTACTAAAATTTTGGAGAACAAAATGTAGTATACTTTTATTTCCAAAAGGAAACTAAATGAATGAATTGGAAGGTCAAGATTATTACTATGACGGAATAAACCGTATACATAGATTGAGTGATATATATGTAACTGATTGTATCCAAGTAATATTTACTCACAAATCTGAGTGGTTGATGTTACCACATCCTTCTTCATCCTCCTTTCTATCCCCCCCTCCCCAACTCCCACACACAATCGAACAGATATCAAATAACTAGTCAGAAAATATGAATCGTATTATGTAACAAAATGTTTTACATAAAATAAACGTAATTAAAATTTATTAATATCGCCATTGATTGTTAGAAATTGATCTCATAGATCAGTTAAAACTGTTTGTAATTGTAACATGGATATTAGGCCTACTTATTTGTCACCAAATCACTGTATTCTTAGCTGTATTTATTTACAATAGAATTTTATTTAACTGAAGCAATTGTAAATAACTTAGTCACGAGTTAGAATTGTCACAAAAGTTATACTTGTATCATTAACATAACAATTCCTTCTATTTTTTTTATCTGTAAATAATAAGATGAATGATGGAATATGATGAGATTAACCACAGTGTTTATCCATCAGTTGTACCTAAAACTTTCTGTTGTTTATTTTGTTTGTGAATATTATTTTGAAAGCTTGACTTAGTCCAAAATTGTCTTCTAAGAACATGTACAGTAGCCTGACATATTGAACGAAAAATATGAATAAAGTAAACATTAAAGCTTGAGATGAGAAAAAACTATTGTAAAATCACACTTAAATATGCAATAATCATTTACTAAATAAACAGATAGTGACCAGATTTTTTGATAGGATCTGATTAATACATAGTGAACATGATTTGAATAACTTCAGTCAACTTAAATTATTTATCTAATTACTTGTATCCAGCTTTCTGTTATGCAATCAGTTAAAAAAATCTTCAAATGTATAATTTTTTAACCTTTTATCATTGTAGGACTTTTGTTAACAACCGTTACTATACAGTCCTATAGACCATACTGACATCTATTCATCAGGATGATGCTACGCATGTATTCACCACAGAATATTTCCACTCATAAATATGGTAAATTTCCATTATGTAATTTTGATGTAAATATATTACAGGCTGTAAACAGCTGATGAAAACCGAGAGAAAAGAAACTGTATCATCATGTTATTCTCCTCAAATGTTCGTTTCTTCTCGCCTCAAGTTAATTATGGGAACGAAGCCTATGAATTTATTTTTGTATTGTTGCATAAATAAAATGTATATCTTCTTATTTTAACTGTAACGTAAAACAGCTAGAACTAGTAATTTCTTGTCTGGTTTCTTAAGAAATATATTTGAGGTTTAAAGGAAAATTAGATACCAAATTATTTTTCGCTACACTTACTATACTTAGCTTCAAATGATGCAATACACTTTTTTATTAGGATTTGTAGAACCGTAAACTATAAAGCTTTCTGAAAGAAATTAAATTTACACTGTATCAGTAAGTAACTACTAACCCAGATAAAATGTTGCATCCTAGTTTCAAACATTCTAATGATATAATTCAGCCACTCTATACAGAACCGAGCCATATATTACCAATTTTTGTATAGTGGCCAACGGTTCGTATTTCGGATTCAATACTGTTTATAACGCATAATATCAATAGGTCTTCTTAAAGAACCTAAGATAATAACAATATTTTCTTCATTAATTACTGGCTATAGAACAAACTCTTCAGAATTCTAATGGAATAATCGACGGACAATTACTTAAAGAGTGAAGTCAGTGCATCATTGATGAAACCAAAGAATATCTACCTTCTCATAAGTAGATTAGAATGACAAATGTGCATAATCGGTTTCTATTTCACTGTAACACTCTTTGTAAAACGAAAAAATTTCGGATTCAAAACATGATGGTATGTATAGTTATTGATTATTCAGCGTGTTTAGGAACCATTAAGTAACAACATAGAATAGGTATTTTTGTCAAAAGTATATAAGATAACCGAATTCTTGTTCTACTGTCTTATTATCCATCTCCTAGAAAACGATGCAGTGTTTAATGATTTTTTTTGACTTAATAAAAGGTTCAAATAAACACGTTGTTACATTGTTACATTGCTGGTATTTGACTTGTAACAAACTTAGAACAAAATTCTGAAAATTTACAAGTTTGATCACTTTACTTAGAATGGACGCATAAAATGCACTAATATTGTTTTTATACACATACATTAAAAATTTTGAATCGATATCACGACAAATATTGATCACCAGGAAGCACTGGATAACTTCTTCCTAGCATTGGACAAATCAGCAGTGTGCACCCGAACCCCTTCAGGGATCGGACTCAAAACATTCGGGCTTCGCGGTAAACACTTTACTATTAGACCACTGAGCCGTTCCCATAAGTCGATATTTCTAAGTCAGCCAATTCATGATGCGTTTTTGCGACTTTATCCAATGTCATCCCTATAACACCCAGTTATATTCGACCTCATTCCTCAAGGTGATCTCTGAAGTTCTAGTGAGAAGACGTCCGATGGAGTTCAATCGCGTTCGGTGTGAGACAGTTACCCACTGATGGTAACAGATGAGGTCGTAAAAACGTATTGCGAAATGACTAAATTAGAAACACCTACCGACCACCGACTTAGTAGTCTAGTGATAAAACTGTTGCCGCGCCACCGGAATGTCCCGAGTTCGATCCGTCATAGGGTTGCGGATGTGCACTACTGAAGTGTTTAATACTAGGATGAAAAGATTGTCCAGTGCTTCTTGGTGATCAGTTGTTTCCTAATTCAGACCAATTCGTGATATCGAATTATCAATCAACAATTTTCATAACATCCAAATACATAAGTAATCTATAGGTATATTTGATAATATTAATGAAATCAAACAAGATGGATCAATCTATATTTGCAAATAAAACCATATAGTTCCTGAGAAAATGTATAATTCGAACCTTTAAATAAGAACTCGAATGTGAAAATAGTTAATGCTCACAATAAACAGGTTAATTACCATTATCCAAATACAGATTTATTATCATTATTCACGTAAATTATTTAAAGAGTTCATGTATGATGAGTGATTTGCCAATACACAATGATAAGTGTGATGTTGCATTAGATTATTCAGAGAATACTGAACAGATCCAGTGATGTATACAAAACAGAATTCAAAGTTTTAACAAAAGTAAAAATTCTAATGTATACATAAAGAATATATTTTTGGTAAAACTGGATCTAGGGTAGTCAAATCTTACATGAAACAAGATACCTATGAATCATTGAGATAATGTTACAGGGTATAAAGTTTAAATTTCATTTTATGATAAGAACTAACTTCGATATGAAAACTTTTCACATTTTTATGTTATTGACTTACTTCTTAACAATACTCAATAGCTCTTAATATTCGCTTCTGAAAAATACGAAAACTATAAGTGATTTGAATTATATTCATATATGTTTCTTATATTGCTTGTATCTTCACTATATGGTAGCTAATCGAACTTATTTCAGTTTATGAAACATCTGAGTGACTAATTGAACTTAATAGAGTTAGGTGATTTATGAAATGATAAATAAATAACCGAACATAAAAGATTTAAGTCACTATACAATCACTCTTCATATCAATATATTCTAACCACTTGCTACTTAACATCCACTTCAATAGTAACATATCACAGTTAACTATATTTAGAAAGACGGGTAAATCGTATTTTCTAACATATACAAAAATATATATATTGAGACTAGCGGCTTAATTGAGGATGCGTATCTTGTCCCATTCTAGACTTACCACTTGAGTGTACCAGCTTCCGATTTCACACAGATTCGAATCTCATATTTTCCATGATAGTTACCAATGAGGTGCTCACTGAACTATTTTGTTCAAAAAGGAGTATATTTATGCTATTAATATGAACTTCTATTATCCCGTTGTCAATATTCATGATTGAGGAGAGTATTATATAACAGACAAGTTTTAGATTACATAAAGATTGTCTGTTGAATGATCAACATTCAATCTTGAATATTAAGAGCATGGTATTGCAAATTATTGTTAATAATAAAACTATATACAACCTAAACGTCATTCAACTAACATCTAAGTTCAAATATTCATCTTTCTGTAAAGTTTATTATTAATTTAAATTATTTAAAACTGATCTTCCAATGGCTTAACTCTCAGTAACCCCCCCCCCCCAAATATTAATATAATAAATCCACAATGTTTAAGTTGACTTAATTTATACCAGCAGGCAAACTGTACACAAATTTGAAATCCCTTCCACTCTTAACATAATAAAGATAATTCATAAAAATAATTCATTTATAAGTATTTATTTATGTGAATCAAATTGATCATCCGTATATTATAGATTGAACAAGATTATGCAACAAGATAGGAATATTACGGGTTAGCGTTACTATTAACTAGGTATTATCACAAGAAAAAATGTATGATATTAAAGTGTTGTGGGTCTTCCTCTGTTTCTTTGGCCTTTAGGATTCCAAGTCAGTGCTTGTCTTGTGACACAGTTTGATGGTGTCCTCAGTGTGTGTCCAATCCACCTCCAGCATCTTCTTCTAATTTCTTCCTCAACTGGAAGTTGATTAGTTCTCTGCCACAACAAGTTGTTGTTGATGGTATCTGGCCAACGAATCCGAAGAATCTTGCGCAGACAGTTGTTTATAAATACTTGTGTCTTCTGAAGAAGGCCTTTCGTAGTTCTCCAAGTTTCAGCTCCATACAACAGAACTGTCTTCACATTTGTATTGAAAATTTCGACTTTAATATTGACTGACAGTTAGTTTGAGTTCCAGATGTTTTTCAATTGTAGAAATGCTGCCCTTGCCTTACCAATCCACACTTTCATATCCGAATCACATCCTCCTTGTTTGTCGATGATGCTGCCCAAATATGTAAAGGTTTCAACATCTTCCAGAATTTCTCCGTCAAGTGTAATTGGGTTAGTGTTTGTTGTTTGGTATCGAAGGATCTTGCTTTTCCCTTTGTGTATGTTGAGGCCTACTGCTGGATGCCGAAGCTCCTGCTTTATTGTTCGTCTCCACTTGCATTTGAAGCTGTGTGTGAGATAGAAGAGATAGGGCATCTGATAAGTCCAAGTCATCAAGTTGCGTCGATGTTGTCCATTGTATTCCGATGTTGCAGTCTTTATGATCCAGTCGATGACCAGTAGGGAGAGGAAGAGTGAGAGTAAGCAGTCTTTTCTGACTCCGTTCTTCACTTCGAACGAAGCTGTGAGCTGACCAACAACGAATGTTAGACTGAATATACTCTATATTGAATTAAAACATCATTTCGCTTATCATTTCATCTTAATATCAGTAGGCATTTGATAAGATTTGTTTAATAAAATATAAACCCAAAAATGTTTGTATAATGCAAATGTTCTTCTCAACGTAGTGTTAAATTGATCTATATATTCAAAGATATCAGCTGTGTACCATAACATTTTCAACCGGCTACATTCCCTTATTCAATTAGTGTTAATGTAGTTACTAAATTTGTTTAATAAACTATCATTACCTAATCTACAACTATTCAATGATAATCGTTATTTGAAGAAAAGTAAATAAAATATGAACCGAATGAATTGTTAAACAGAATAATAATTATATAGGTCGTTTAACTACAGAAAACTTTACGTTTTTCTTTGTTGTCATGCGTTGTTATAGTATACCGGAAATAAATTGTTTGTTTGCATGAGGTAACTATAAGAAAACTTTACTTCATTCACTAACTTATCTGTTATTCATGATAATTGTATATGGATAAGTAAGTCGGTAGATCATAAAATGGCAAGCGTTTTTGGCATACATTTAGATGATGAATGATTATGCTAGTGATAATTATACAAGAATATACAAGTAAACGACATGAACTGTAGTCACCAGAAGAATATAAAACCGGATATTAAGTATGAAATATAAAGATTCAGCTATCAAAGGAAGTAGGATAACGTCATGTTTACGTCAGTGTGTTTTTCTGTACAGACAGTATGTTTAACTCTGACTTTTTTATACTGTTTAATTGTGTTGCTTCTAGAGTAAGTGGTAGGATATAATTACTTGATTAGATAACTACTTTACTATACATTTCGATCAGCTATATATGAATTCAGATATCACAAACGACGTTATAATGAAAGTTAGTTCACTCTAAAAAAGGCGTAAACAATCAGAATCTTAATTGAATTATGTAGGTAGGATCCTTTTCATATTTTTCGATTATTAGCAGTGTAAAATTCAGAATATTGCAACAAATTTTTATTAATCAGGGTTCTCAATAGATACTACTCACAATTGTTTAGTAGTAGCATCACTGATTGATAAGGACTATAAACTTGTAATTATAGAGATGGTGTGATAGCTGTAAACCCTAGCCAGATTATTATGTTACACTGGTCTCCGTTTGCATAATGAAATTGGTCTCCGGATATCGAATATTTTATCTTAATGACCAAAACCAACAAACACGAACACTAAGAATCCAGTGAATTCAGTAATACTTCTTATCTTGAATATACCACTATTAAGAAAGACTTGCTATTCTTATATACAGTACGGAGGAAATAGAAAAGATTGGTCACTAAGATAGAGAGAGAATTTCGGCCGATGATGCAGCTTTCTCACAAGAATTCGAAAGTTAAGCAGTTACATCATACCAATCGTAAAAAATGAAGCTGGTCTACGTACTTAACATTCATAGAACAATCACATATGAATTTACTGAAATTTTTCTGCTGACGGCTTATATGAAAGTGAAACATAATTAGAATTTTTCATAAATTTTATATTGGCTACCAGGAAAGTTTTATAACCTCACGAATTCAGTAAAGCATAAACTGTTGTCTACAATAAAGAGGGCGTTTACTAAGCATAAGTTTTGAAATAAGACATAACATTTGAAGACCAGTTAGGTGATATACTTGTCATTGAATTTCGTAAACTGGATAATGAAACTCATAAGTTGTTGTTCGCGTGTTGAAGAAAACAATTATGAAGTACTTTCACGAAAACAAACAACAAAACTTTATAACAAAATGACCTACTAGAGTATATCTGTATAAGATACACCTGAAGATAACCGATCCTAACCAAGGAATTGAGTACTTATGGAGATAATTAAATATACTAATATTTACGTGAGATTAGTGCTGAAAACGTATTCTAGGATGATAATAAAAACTTCATAAATAGATCATTAAGATCAAAAAATACCATTCAGGAAAAAGATTAAATCTACCTACTAACCAATTATCTATGAAATGACTTTAAGGTTTCATCTTTAATGATAGTATTGAAAACCAATTTCTAAACTAACATAATGAGTGAAGTAAACTGATTAGTGTAAGCAGCAAAGATTATCATCAAAACGAATTAAATGACACATATTACTTTCAATTTAAATATTGATTTATCGATGAATTATGTAAGCATCACATCGGTCACTATGTGACCAGTGTATCTCCGTTCTACAAAAAGTCAATCACTTGAATGTCTCAGTGGTAACAAATTAGTATGTGAAGAAAGGATGACCCACGTTAGAATCCTATAGAAATCTATAGTTCTCTTAACACTTGGTTGAAGAATGTCCTGCACCATTGTGTATTGGCAACTACCCTCAATTGCTTAAAGTTTTGCTAAATTTTACCTAATAATAGAAAGTAAACAAAACACCTTCTAAATAGTACACATAACTAATGCCTTATTATTGGACTGAAGTTAATCGAACCAACTTACATTTTATCTGATCACTTTGGTAAACGAAAAGACTGTTAGGTGAAGTATTGTCCTAATAATTGACAGGCACCAGTCATACTTACAGATGAATGTTATTTCTTAATGTTTTTCAGTAGAATTTATTTGATGCCTGTCATTCATATATGAGATATTCCAAAAATATCCACTAGAAAATGGAATTCTATGCAGAAATAATAAACTGATGTATATGTAAGTTTAGTATTTGTATATTAAGTGCTAATCAGTTCTTCTACTTAAGTGGCCTAGATTCTTAGCCAATTAATACAATGAAAAAATATTTTCACCTAGTAAATTTTCGTTTACTAACCACTATCAACACGTACTGATATCTACTGCAAACCAACAAACACTGAGTATCTACACTGCCCCTGAAATTTATGAACCGTTAAAAGGTAAACAGCAGTTGATAACTGTTTATTCATCATAATATAATGAAAACCAAGGTGTTAAACACAGATTCATCAAATGACGCTACGATTACCTTACATTTAGACTAGTGAAATAGAATCAGAGTGGTACACATTTACAGTTTCAATCGATTCATGATACAGCTAAACGATTATCTAATACAACCAGTACGTACAAACTTCACACACGATAGGTCTGAACTTCAGTAATTATGACTTCCTATTAAAGCAAGCGTGTGACCATTATAACTACTAATCGGTGCCTGTATACGTCTGCCCTGTGACTACCAATCCTCAAGCCGAAATGAAGAATACAAGATAAATAAACCAATCAAACAAAGTCATATTGTATATCAGACAATCCTATATATACATGCAAAGCAGACCACACAACATACCAACAGAGAGAGTAATATCTATACAAAACGGGGACAATAATGACTAAGTACTAAGGGTACAAACACATGATTAATTGATCATAGTTCCTGAATAACAAATGATATGACAACAGTTCATGAGTCTAATCGGAGGTTACAGTAATGGAAACATGACAATAATGCAAATAAAATAATCGATTTACATATACTCAAAATAAATGAAATAATCTTCTGAAAAATAGTTCGAAAAGTTAGCTACTCTTCTTGAATCTCCCGATATAAAAGAGGGTACTTACTTTAGTAAAATCATATTTGTATGTCAAAATATTAACCACAAAAAAGAACTAAATTCCTCTATTATAGTAGTATGAGCACTGCATCACAATTTGATAAAAGCTATACAGGTGAGTTAGTAATTTGATGGGTCGTAATTATAGTAAAATCTAAACCATCTAGACTCTCTGACAGCAAGGATAATAACAAATTCGAACAACATGTTTATGTAGTCCTGCAGAGTTCTCAACTACTATCCGTATAGAGTTGATTTCTAATTAAACGTACCGCCACATTGGAGTAATTCTGAAAGCTTCATATATCAAACATAACTTCATATTTTTGAAGATTGTTCTGAACTTTCGTACAGTAAAGAATCTTTTAACTTATTAAAATATCACTTCCATGCTTATCAGACATTAATGGTTATCCTCCGAATAACTTGCTTCATCCTCGTCATGACTTCACTTTGTGAATAATTTAGTTGGAAAGTTTTTGTCATCGTCCTTGAACAAATTATCAGAGGTTATTTTAAATATGAGTAACAAAGTTTCTAGTATTCAATTTATTTAATCATGTGAAAAACGAAAATCACGCATACTGTAAGATGCAAACTAAACAAAACAGATGATAGAGAAGGAAGGTACATGAAGATAACAAAACTTAAATAAGCAAAAAATGGAAAATATGACCATGGAAACGGATTGACTTTCGACTTAAAGAATAATCAAAATATTCACTTCTACATGGAGCAAGCATTAACGCTACTGTTCACAACAACTACAGCTTCACAACTAAACTATGTAGCTTACAGAACTCATTGTTTTCACAAACATCCATCGAAATTAAATATATATATATATATTCCACTCACTCTCCACCATAAGCATACCCTATCATTTCATATTTGATTCTCTAAATCCTTCTAACTGATTTATCTTGTTGCCCAATCTATATAATCCATTCAAATTTGTTTTTGTTTTATTTTTAATCTTTTCTTTCTTCTATAGTCTAGTAAATCAGTTCGTGATTGATTTTAATTAATTCAATAAATTTTTTTCTACAAACCAAAACATTTTTTTCTAATTTTACGATTGTTTATTTCTTTAAAAAAAAGAAAAATAGTATATTTATATGAAAAAAAGTGCAACAAAAGTGTAGTAGAAGGAAAATTTAATGTGAATAACTGTAGTAACTAAGTGAAATTTAACAAAATGATTCAGTAATATCCTGTTGAACTTTATAAAAGGATTTCTAATTGTATTCTTAAAATGCATTTACAAAAATAATATGACTTTAAAATAAGAACATTATTAGATTGTTCAATGACATATTGAATCTGATTGAATATGTCACAGATTGATACTGACAGGGTACCATTGAAAACCAGGGAGCACTGGACAGCTGTTTCCTTCTAGTGTGGAACTTGGCGAAACTGTTGTTTTTGTGATTTATTCGTGTAAGTTTAAATTTTTCGTTTTCGTGCGAAAATGATCGTTTTTCACCTTCAGTGTGTGTTTCCCAATCCTTATTATCTGTTTTTTTTTGTTTTATGCTCTAATTTGCCTAGTGACTTATGTTTGTTATATATAAATGCCTTATTAACAAGTGTATGTGTGATCAGATTGTTCGAAATGTATTGCGCAAATATATCACACAGTTCTGATCAACTTCGTCTTCTCATTGCATCATCAAAATTTATCAAAGGGACAAATTGTTTAAAATAATTTTTTGTTACAACAGTAACAAAATTTCGATTTGTTTAATATTTATACGAATCATCTTTTACAAACTAAAGAATTATCTACGTGGAAACACATGCAACAGCATACTAACTAATTGATTACAGGATCTTTTATGAAACTTTAATTAGCTTTGTGATGAAGCCACCGAAATCATTGTGTTTACACACAAAAAAGTATGATGAGATGAGTATTTCGATGCCTCACAATTTCAAAACACTACAAAGTTTTTTATTAATGAGCATATCATGAAAGACACAATATATCACTGGAATTACCTTGATAAAAGAAAATATTGAAGTTGGAATAATTAGTTGTCAACTTACTTCTTGAATATAAATAAAAGACAGACAGACGTTTATACACTACCATTCAGCATGATAGACATTTTCCTAACAGCCAAGATGTTTTAGAGAAATCTCCAACAGAATTACATACTAAATATTCTGTCTAACAAGCCAAAAGTTACTATCTTCATCTTTATTAACTTGATGATCCACTATTTTCAACAAAGTGAGTCTTTTTATAACAATTTTAGCACAATTTAGACGCAAACAATTGAATTCACGAAAATCGTACTTAATACTCATCAAAAAGGTGTATCGCTGAGCCAAATGCTAACAATATCCATTTCGTAAATAATCTGATTGACATTTTACACACTGGAAGATCATAGTGTTGTTCAACAGAGAACCAAAAATATGTTACTCATCTACAAGTACTTAACCAGCTAGTAGTGATCGTTAACACAGAACAAAAAAATAATTACATAGTTTACTCTGAATGATGATCAGATTAACTGGAATCAATCAATTCAGATTCAGTGGCTCACTATACCGTACCTAGAGAGAAACTTCGGATAATGAGAGTTACTTATTGTACTTAATGGTGAAGACGAGACATCAATCAAGTACTCCTTAATTATCAATGATTCTTAAATTAATGCTAGTATAAGTTCATGAGGTCACTGCCTGTTGATCTGAACCATGTTAATACAAGCGTCTTACCTAGTAGGGTATCGCACGATAACATATACATCATTAATTCATGACGTTGAAAGAGATGAGCTTAAATTCTATCATAAATAAGAAGATGAATTTATTAATATCCACTGACATCTGCGAAATCGTGATTTTTAAGTTTTCTCCATCCATGTCTTATCATTCTACCTTATTGAGTTAAGTTTTCAAATGTTTAAACTTACTCACGATTAATATTAGCAAATCAGCTAACAAATATTTGTGACAGAATCTACTTTAATAATCGCTGACTGACTGACTCCTCGGTTAATACCAACCGTTGACGAAAACCATTATTACCAGATGTAATACTTCGCTTATAACTAAAGTAATAAGTTAAAACAATATCAAAAATATAGGCATTTGTAAAAGCACTATGTAAATGTTTCACTTTCATTCTCAAAACATACAAACAACATTCTTTTTATAGGAAATGACATGTAATGTGTATGCCAATCATGTAATATGTTGTTGTTATTCCCAAAATATTGAAAAATATCAACGATAAATAAAGAAAATTAGTAAATGATTAAACTCTGTTTTCGTCAGTATATTAGAAAGGAATACAAAAAAACAAAAAACAATCTAATATGTTAGGTAAATAACGATAAGTTATTGTTATTTCCCATTGTTATACTTTTCCTATCCATTTTATCCCGTCACTCCAACAACAGTCACAAAATTCGACAGGGAATCCTACTTAATTGTAATGTAGAATAATAACAATAACGAAACTGTGAAGAAATAAAGACAGGTTTCAGGCAGGAATTACGTTATATTGTTTGTTCCTCTGTTTTATTTAGCATTCAGAATAATAAGGATATATAAACGTATATATATATATATATATATATATATATATATCACGCTACGTAATCTTTACTTTAAATTCAGATATAAAAATTACCATTTTATTCCTAAGTATTACATAATATGATTCTACATCATTGAACTATTCACGTGAAATGTCTACGTAGTTACACGTCTCATTTCCCACCATTTTTATATCCATATTATTCTAGAAGCGAAATAGAGACAAATAATATAATATAGTTCCTGCCTGAGATCAGTTTATATTCATTATATATACATACTCTCTCTCTCTCTCTCTCTCTCTATATATATATATATATATATATATGATCAGTTCCTATTATAATAATCATTTATATTATAATGAAAGAATGTTTGTAGTAAAACAAATTGTCCGAAGAAATTCCAAGTCTCCTTACGTCATAACATCAATGCTTTTTTTATGAAAACAAATTAATCTTGATGCTTGTAAATTATTATTAATCTGTAGTAAGATGTGAATCAAACTTTAGAATGTATATAAAAACTGTTGCCAAAATTAATGTGAAATAATACTAAAGATCTATAATTCCGGTAGGTGTTTTTTTAGTAGCGAAATTTTTCATCGCCTTCAAGATCATCATGGATGACAACTCGGTCAGATGAAGAAACTTAGTAGGATTCGAAATGTCATTTACTTGACTACTCATAAAAAAACTAATGTACACTGATCACTAAGAATAAAAAATACCCTGGTAAGATCTGGAAACAGAAAAAAATGTGCTGACGATGTTGTTCACAGTAACAAAAGCTTTATGACTAAATTATTCAGAATTGCTTAAAAGCTGATTTCCTTAAACCTGGATAAATACAAAAGATATTATGTATTTGATCTAGTAGTCAAAAGTCGAGTAATGAAATAGTTTAAATGCTTCAGTTGCTAAGCAGAGATCTATATTGAACTACAGAATATCATTAATTATTTGTCACCTTTTTAATTATGCTATAATCTTATTTTTTTCTCCGTTTTGCACCTTTTTCACACTTGTTAAGCAGACGATTAATTTCATAATACTATTACTGTTCATCCACTCGTTTGTTGCACAACCTTTTTTTTTCTTCACACACCTTTTAAATATTACATGATGCAATTGACTTTAAATTTTTTCAATAGACTGATATATCTAATCCATGACTATTAACATGAATGTGAATTCATCGTCATTAAAATGCCTTATATTATCATTATTATTACTTAAAAACAATGTCCGCAATCTATATATCATAAAAGATATTTTAAGACATTCAAAAGTGGGAAAATACTTGCCTGGTTTTACAGAAACGTTTTAACCAGTTTGTATGTTCTTACAGAAGGAGATATTGGAATGGTTATTGTTTATGCTTTTGAGCACAATCCCCAGAAAATGGAACTAAAATGTCAGGATATTTTCAACAATTCTAGAGCCTGCCATCTATTTGGTACTGGATACGACGTTGAAACTTCAAAGTTATTCAAAACCACTAATACGCAAATGACCTCGGACTTATTATGTTTTCCAGAAGACATCGATATCAAATGGTTTAAACTAAATCTATGCATTCAAAACAATATTTCTATTAGTCTGTACTAACACAGTTACCACAGTTTCCAATAGCTGGTTGCGTAACATCATATTTATATTTGCACATTGAAATTCCTTTTCTTCATTACCATGTTTTGTTTTAGCTTTACTTATTGTGATCTTATAGTCAATACATTTTTGTATTTGTCATTACGTGAGTTTTCACTTAATATTCAGATTAATTTGAGGAGCAAATATTCGTGTAGATGACACTGAGATACGCTTTAAATGTGCTTGCTAGTGATAGTACAACCTAATTGATAAAAAAAAGATGGGTGGAGCGGAGTTGGGGTCTGGCTGAAAGTCGAATGAAATAATCACTGAAATACTATAACTAATTAATTCTAGCAAGATATACTCTTGGTTACTATGATTTTAAAGGCACGCAACAAGAAACACAAGAATAATAAAACCCATCAGGTTTATGTTAACCAACGAAAATTTACAATAAGGAATGTAATTTGTCTGAACATATAAACTAATTATCGTAATATGAAAATATACTTGTCAGTCAAGTTTTTAATTTCAATGAATTTATCAACTGAAAACTGTAGTCTCTTGTAAATACTCCAAATGGTACAACAGGACCACACCAACTTTCTATATTTAAAACATTTTCTACTTGTAGACCTCTTAAAGTGCATTCTGACTGCAAATGTTCATCTGCCTGATGAACCAATGATGACGCAAGAAGGGGGAGATTCTACAAAAAAAGATAACAAAAGTAGCATGATTGTTATATAATATATGACTGAGAAAATGTGTAGTCAATGTAGCATGTTAACGTCAAACTGAATAAAAACTTACACTTTCCAACATAAATAATCTATTTTTAAAACATTCATTTTTTGAAAATTATGTATACCATCCGAATACATCCTAAGTACGAAATTATTGCCGACTCACTTTCTAGATAGAAAGTCATATATTGTGCTTGAAAACGCACTATGTGAGAGCTGGTGATGCTATCCAGTTACTCGAAATGAAGTAGATGGTGTGAAATTTAAACATACGATTTTATGGCTGAAAATAGAACTTCTTAACAGGTAAGCGGACGCTAAAGGCTGTGAACCAAAAATACCACTTAAACTTGTGTATGAATGATCGCAGTTGAGTGAAGATCATTCACAGTTGCTTCCTAATACAAAATAAAACTGTTAATCTTCAAAAAAAGCATTTTATTAAGGTAAAAAGACATCCCATATGAGAAATACTAAACATAAAAATGAGTGTGAATAAAAGTTATTTTAAATACAACCGATTGTGGGATGAGTTACGTGGGTTATTCACTACCTAACGAAATTAGGAACTAACTGTCAGACTTTATTCTTATCCATCATATCAACTTTAATTATGATACAAAGATTGGGTAGCAACAGTCTACAAATTAGCTTTTACTGTAGAATACAAAAGTGATGAATGGAAATGAACAACTGACACAACAATAAAAATGACAATACTCTACACACTGTCTATGTTAGGCGATTAATAGATAGCATTTATTAAAAATGTTATATTCCTATGGTGAAGAAAAATAAACTGAAGTTGATATAGAAAACTAGCCATGGACATTGAACAAGTCTATTAAAGTAAAAAGATAAGTAAGATAAGAAAGATTCTATGCGAAACTTTATAATGTAACAACTAAAGAAATATACTTACGAAATGATTAAATAACCATATTCTTGCAGACGAAAACAACTAAAGCTAGAATTGTCGACTGGTGAATAAATGTCACATCCGTAATAATAGTAATAATAATGATTATGATAGAGTTACACAAAATTACATAGGCTTACCGAAATAAAGAGATATTTAAGTAACTATTGTCAAAGTATCCTATGATAGATAAATTTTCAAAATAAATGACAAAACAATATCATTCATACATAAGATGTATTTCTTTACTTAGTGAATAGCAAAAAGATGATGATGGTAGATAGTAAAAATTAAAAGATGAAAAGAAATTCATTTGTTCGACACCACAAAATCACAATTATGAGGAAAAAAGATGAGAACTTATAAGCAATCTAATCTTAATGAATTATGGGTTGCATGTCTGTATGTACAGCACAAAACCTGAAACATATATGCATCGGTGCAAGTTGGCATACCTAAGCAGCACAGAAAGGTAAGCATCAAATTAGTAGGAGTAGCAATCACTTTAATGTTAAGTAAAAAGTGTGAACGAGTAGAATATGGTGCAGGGGGAAATAATTAATTCACGGAAAAGTATAAAATAATTTTAGGCTGTCGATTTGAAGGAAAACAATGAATAAATGCACCAGTATAGGTTGAATGTTGAAGGTAATTGGGAAAAAGAGTAGACAATTACTGATTATTTCATACTACGTTACTACCAGAAAAAGCACAAGAAAAATGGTATCAAATTAAAAAACTGGTCCCTGCGTGGATATAGTTAATATTTAAAGCTATCAACAGGATTTCACTAAAATAAGGCTGTTCCTAGGATTTGTCTCTTACACAAAGCAGAATAGGGGCTACAGGAATACGTTAAAATGAAATGACTTGAAGTTTAAGAGATCTACCAAGCAGAACTATCTGACATTTCGTCGATTAGTGGAAGTTACTCTTTTTTTTCACTGAAGAAGCGACTCACACAAAGCCGCGAAACGTCAGAAACTTTAATCTCTACTCATTGGGATTTTGCAAATACATATTACTCATTTCACTGCTTCGCTGTTTTCCGATGGAAAACGATCTCATCTCCTACATATAGAGGAAGTTAAATCAACGCAAACTAATAACCTACGTCTTTTTATTTGGCTACTAAGTGATCTTGCTTAGTACTTTCTAACTTATGTTTACCTCTTCATCCCATACTTTTAACTTACCCTTTTTTCTTATATTACGTTATTAAATGGTTTAATCGACAAACACAGGTGCCTAATACATATTTACCACAAATTTGAACTAAAATGTTTTATGCAATTACTAAAAGTAAAATAAATGGAGTGAGTACAAGTGACGTACGTAAGCGGAGTGAAAAGAATAGTTTCATTATCACTATTTATTAAAAAATACGTGTGTAGGTCAGGATGTGGCCCGGACGCCCAAAGTAATTCAATTAGTCTTTCCAGAGCAGATTCCTGATCCACAAAGCAGTGGAGCAACGTAACAAGATGCAATCGTATGGAAGACAGTGACCGAAATAGGTTCATGTACCATTCGTCACTTAAAAATTCGGAAGACCATAGTTCGGAATCAGAGTTTTCTGAATCTATGTATCTACAACCCCAGGTTAAGCGTTGAAAGTTCACTTTTTCATTCACTTACAAATAAATCAATTTTGAAACACTTCCTCACTACTATTAGTGATCAAGTGAATGAATGCAATCAGTTTATAAAGAATATTTAAAGCAATTATTACTTTACCTCTTTAAACATATCCTGTTGCAAACGAAGGTATGTGAATAATAGATCGATTTGCAAACGTGGTTCACAGAATGTATTATAAGATTCTCTGTCATATAATATATGCCTGAAAGCAAACAATCAATAGAAACGAAAATATTTAGAGAGAAGGCTCGTTTATTGCAGAAATAAAACTAATACTACAAGCATACATGTTCTATCGACGACCGCTTGCACTACGGAATTGTATAAAGTAACACGTTCAGTTGAGTTGAATAAAATAAGTAGACTTGAGAATGCCTGAAAAAATGACAGAGAAACAATTGCCCTATGGTTAAGCTATTCAAGGTTCAGCAACTACGTTTCAGACCCAAACACCAGTCCGCTTGCACAGGTTTGGCTAGTTGGGTGGTATCATTTATCCACCCCCCCACGACTGTCTAGGTGTGACTGGAAACCAGGTACACGCTCCTGAACGTCGTCAATGTGTTAAATCACAATTTAGCCAGTTAATGACTATATCCCACTATATTAAGCATATAAACAAGTATCCCGATGACCAACGTCAATGCACTTCCTTATAACATCATTACTGATTCGTAATCCCAGATAGATCTTTTTTATTTTCTAAAGAGGACAATAAAATACCAGCAAATTAGACAGCTCAAATAATGGCACCATTATCTTTCATAGTCTGCAAAAAGAGTAGATGATACACCAGTCCTAGTTTAATTGAGGTAGACTAAAACTATGTAGTTACTTTAAGATTCTATTGGTAAAAACCAATGTTACCGTTTAAATAATAATATTAAAATATTTCTATATTTAGACTAAGAACATTGTTAGAAAATCAGTTATAGGGGTGTGAATGTTTTTATCAAAATTTCGAAAATTTTTATCATTTAGAATACATGACAAACTAACCTCAGAATTTTCATTCATAGCTTAAGATGATGAGATTATTGTCTCAGTTAATCAAATGAGGTAACTAAAGTCTCCGTTGATTTAAACGGATTTAACAAATGGCTACCGACAAGAAACCAATATTAATATGCCTAATAGCTCTCTTTAGATAAGACTAATGAGATTTAGTTAATAAATAATTCAACAATGATGTCACAGGATTAAAAATGCAAATTCCTAGTTTTACTCCTTCAAAACGTGTAAAAGTGGACAAAAAATGAGTAGTATGATAACATGAAGATTATCACTTTAGTTTTTAGAAAATAAATGTATAATAATATTAGTCTTAACAATTGGATAAAGTTGGAAGATCAACTATGCATTTGTTAAAAGTTTAGGAGGAGGGGTTGTGGAGATTCCTAAATCTTATTCTTTACATCACGGACAATGAAAACCAGAAAAAAAAAGATCAGTTGATTCGTCGTTTCTGGCTTTCAAATGGTTTTTCAGCTAATGTCAGCTAATGACGATACTAAAAACATTTGAATGTAACGAATAATTTAAAGAATATACTGTTTCAACTACACACATGCAAAATAGTACTAATCAATTTATTTAGAAATAAATTTGACAGATACAATAAGCCACTAAACAGAAACAGTTCAAATAATTATAAAATCGTCAATGGAACCAGATGAAGTAATTCATGAGGAGAATGTGAAAATCTAATAGACCGACTAGCTAAGCAACTGTCAACTTGCAATGCAGTCACTAGTACATGTAAGATGACAGTGAATGAACTATAGAACGAAGCCATGTTGTCAGGCGAAATTCACACAAGAAGACATGTTGGTGATTTTTAACGAAAAAGCCCACAAATCATCTTGAAGGAGCATATGAATTGATAGACTATTTGAAACAAGGTCACAAAATTCCACAGTCGTAGACACTATAATCGAGCAATTAAATGTTATGTTGGGTGATTAAAGAAAAGCAACGAACTGTCAAAACTGCATTTTGGAGGATTATTTCAATTATTTTGGTGGTGAGTAGTGTAAACATTTCATTTCTGTGATTGTTATGTTCCTCCGACACTATCCTCCGATTTAGTATATCTACTCTTAGTATATTGGTTCTTACTATGAACTACAGCTAATTGGTTGTGCACAAGTTGTCCCCGTTTCCTACCACTACCTTCTCTGTTCTGCATTAATGTGAGATTCCTGATTGAATTGCTGTGCAATCAGATTTTATGTATATATAAAGGAATGTGTGAAATATAATATGATCTTGTCTGGTTGGCCTATCGTCATGTACTTTTATCTATGGTTTGGAAACGAGTGGACATAGCGTAGATGAGCATTTATCGACTAGACACACCCAATTGGAGTTCGACAAACCAACCATTTATTATTAGGTATTTAACCGACCTAAGGTAGGACATACACATTTATGCTTGAAAGGTAAGAAGGATTACGTGTTAGGTTTCATGGTCACCCTAAGACGCGTTCCACTTCCTCTAAATGCTAAGTATTACTCAAGTATTGATCTGTGTCAACACCAGAACTAAATATAGGGAGCAACATAGCTGAGACAACTGAACATTATAAATGTATAATGAGCACTAATAAGACCTCACCAAGGATTCAGAAATCTCATTTAGGTTTCACCAATCTACAAGACTTGTAGCTTAGGCCTGTCTTTCAACTGCAGGACGATTATTAATTTGAAAAGAACACAGGTATTCCCTTTTAATTAATCATCAGAATTAATACCAGCATATGCGAACATTTACAGAGAATATTTTTGCAGATATTTGTTGTGCTAAACTACTGAGTAGTAGTAATACACGTTATGTTTCTGCTATCCTTACTAATGATCCTGTTCTGTCAGTCACGTTACATAATATAAATGATTAAATACACAGAAAATCGTAGAGAGAACAAACTTACCGTCGACTTGATTCATATTCATCAATTACTAGACAATTTATTGATTTCATAATAGTTAGCCAGTTATCGCATAACCAATGTGTAGATTCAGTGAACATCAAATCACTTTTTGATTGCATTTCGGCACTATTATTATTCTTAGTATTATCATTACCACCACTACTATTAATGTTAGTACAATCTTCATTTAGTAATAATGGAACAATTTGTTGCAAGAATTTATGCAAAGAGACTAAATGAGTATTGGCATCATTAATGCATAACATAGAATCTGCAAGATTATTAGAAAATGATTTTAACCATAAGTTGATAATTTGACTCATGATTAAACGAACTTCCGACGATTCATCAAATAAACTGTGAAATATGCAATCCAATAATCTTTGTAATGAAGAAAAACAAGAATGTGAGTAAACACTAAATAAACAAATAGATGAATTTAATCTAATAAACACACTGCAACACTTCAGTTTGAATCGATGATGAAACTACAATCGTGCAAGCTAGTATGAATCGTAACATCATCTGTTAACCTGATCATTAAAATATCACTAAACATTGATGATCCCCTGTTTTTTGTTGGTCACCATTTGTTATGCAGACATAATAAGATATATTTACTGATCCAACCATTATTAATTTAACAAGAATTCTTCAATCTAGCAAATTCTCCTACAATACATTTTTAAGCGACGAAAACTAAGTCACTAGTGTTGTTGTTGCTGTTGAGTGATTAAATCACTCGATCTTCAGCCACTAAATTACAGATTCCATCCATCGCTCCACCCTGTTCAGTTTGGAAAACAAGGTGTGAACATTAAACTTCAAATTAGACTGTAGCTAGCAGTCCAGTTTACATGAATCTGCATATTTGAAATTCAATGAATAGTTTGTTAGAACATAATTCTATATTGTGTTGACAGAAGCGATTCTAATAAAAACATTCGCAAACATAACAGTCATACCTTTTACGTTGTGGTATAGTCAAGAATCTTTGCATTAAATAAATTTGATTTGATGACGATTTTGTGCTATTGTTTCTGTTAAATTCTAATGTAAACAGTTGTAGTGATTTGGAGGCTAATATTCGTGAAGTTTTCGAATTGTGATATTGCAAACAAGAGCTCAACAAACCAAGCCATTGATCCATATAACTGTCAAGTAATGAATGATAGGAAAGTGTTGTTTAGTGTAAACAGAAAGAAGATATTCACTTCTAATAATTGATGAAAATTAAAATCAAAATAAGTAAACTCATTCAGAGAATAATATAACTTGACAACTGTAATTGTATACTCAGTTGTAATTAGTATTGAAATGAATTTACGTAATCCTGAAAGGAAGCTTTGACTTATAAGGTTAACGACGTCCATACTGAGATATGTTTTTTTTTGGGGGGGGGGTAACTTACCACAGTTTTTAGCTACAGTCGAAAACCTCATAAACTGATTACTCAAGGTCTTTCCAACTCATTTTTAATCTAGTTAATATCTCGATTATTTGAATAGACTAATATAGATCGTAAGTTACTAAACGTTTATCGAAATCGAAGTCAAAAATTTCAATTCCATTTGTATTTTTATTGACTGGTTTATGAGTGAAACTAATGGACGCGTTACTTATACAACATCTTTCCCTTCTAAACCTAACTATCACCGTACATCTTACATTCACTACTCTTATTTTTGTAAAACTTTATATAATTCTTTATAGAGAGTATTTCGATGACTACTTTTTTTAGTGAGATCGAATTTGAACATCATAACGTGATTATTATAGCAATAAATTAGTGTATGGTATTTGACGCCACACAGGTCGTATTCTCAAAGTTATTATCTAATGTGGGAAAAAAAATCTGAATTTGTAGTGTTTTAAGTATGAGTCACGGAAGCCTATTACGACACATGATAATGGTTGGTAAGAGAGTAGGTTTGATGAAAACTAGGAATAGTCATATTAAAACATGTAATCAGTTCATAAAGCCATCGATTATTGGTATGAACAATGTTGGTAAGAGATTTTCTGGTTGGGAACTTCACATTGAACAGCCTCAAAATCAGTCGTAATAGTTTAGAAGGATTCACTCTGTGTCTTCCCTTAAACCACATGCCAAATATCTTTTACTACCACTGATTTCATAATTATTTTGGCATTCGTTTTCAATAAATCAATCTCATTGTACTGAAAAAGTGTTGCAATATACATACGGATACCTAAAGAAATTTTAGACAGATTTAGAGATGGAAAACGTACATGAGAAATACTTGAATTTAGTTGAAAAGAAAAATCGATTATGATATTATTATTAATCTACATTACCTTAACAATCTTCGTATTCTCCCTATGTTATTCTTAACGATTTGTTTTGTTCAAAATCAATGAATATCAGAATGAATGAAGACGAACAGAATAAAAAATAGATTAATGGCGTAAAAACAGTAAGACAAATATCATTCACCAGATAAATCAATTTCTAATTCAAAGCCAAAAGCATTCGCAAAAAGTATGGAACACTGAGGCTACATTTCCAATATCAGTTATATCAATCTTTAGTGCTGTTCAATGTCACTGATGGATTACCTTAACAGGACTACTTAACAGATTTTAGTCGAAGTCATTTGATCATTGTTAAGAGGAGTTTGTGAACATTGCTTAACTTTCATATCGTATTGATTAAATGTTCACTGGCTGAACACTGCCGGTTATCAATATCACGTCTGTCAAGGTTAAAGTGCTGGCCCACCATGGTATATTGAGGCGGCCGTTATTTAACTATAGCGATATAACGTGCTCTACGCTATAACATCACGCGGTTGGAGATAGTTGTCATGAAATTCGAATAGCTGAGTAGAAACGTCTGATATTATAAAACTAAGTGACAATCGAATCCCACTGGGAGTATTGATTCCTTAAATCTTAAAGTCACAAAATCCACGAAGCCTTCAACATCAAGAGCTTCCTGACATTTAACATCCCTTAAACTCACAATTACTGCCCACAATCCATGTAATTGAACGATTCTCAAGATGAAATCAATTCGTAGTGAAACAAACAATGATCACAAAACATTTTCCCTAAACTTATGTCAGTCAGTCAGCAACAACATAGAACTTAGTATGTGCAAACATCAATTCAAGTTGACATGCCCCAATTAACAAACAGAGACTAAATTGTCAAACCAAATCTCAGTAGTGGAGGTAGTAACAAAGTTAGTGTTAATAGTGAGGATTAGAGATCGAAGATAAGATTTCAGATAATAAAATTCAGAATTTGGTGGAAGGAGTGGATGCACCTGTACCATTCCAAACGATTTTGAGCCATGTCACCCAATATCTCTAACTATTGGTTACGATCATCACGCGGACCCAAACCAAATAGTCTCCACTTATTAACATGGCTCAACCCAACCGTCAATAACTTCATCGACTAGTGTCATGTATTAGTTTGGCCGCCTTTATCTCTTTCCCAACCTACTCCCCTACATCAGACAGCTTTCCACGTCGAGGTAGGCAGTGGTTTGGCATACGTAACACATGTCCTAACCACCTCAAATGACTGCGACTCACTACTTCATCAATAGATTTACCATATTTATCTAGTACTCTATCCCTAATCGAAGTATCGCTTACTCAATGGTCCCAGCAAACACGAGCAATGCTTTGAAGACATCTATGATCGAAAACTAGGAGTTTACGAATATCTTCTATTTTTAATGGCCATATATCACATCCATAAAGTAGGACGGATCGGACTGCTGTGCAGTAAACGCGTCCTTTGGTCAGTAGACGGATGTCTCGCTTACGTCATATGTGACACGAATTCCCAAAAGCCAATCGAACTTTATGTATTCGGGCCAAGAATTTATTAGACACCAGGCCGTCAGGGCTGACGAGACTCCTAAGATAAGTAGAGCGATCAACATATTCAACTACCTTGCTCCATATCACTAACTTCACTGCCGAATCAAGCCAATCATACAGGAGCGTTTTGCACTTGGATGGGGAGAATCGCAACCCAAACATGTTTGTATTGATACTTAAGGTAGTCAGAAGATCCTGAATTTCATCAACATCTTCAACCAATAAAACTATATCATCTGCATATTCTAAGTTAGCAAGTTTATCTCCTGGAAGGATGTCAACCCCGGAGAAGTCAGATGATGACAAAGTTAACTCTAAAAGTATGTCAATGATAAAATTAAATATAAATGGAGAGAGCGGATAACCCTGAATCTATGTACTTAGTTGGCTATCTTGTTTCAATGATACGATTTGTAAAATATTAAAAAGTACCAATTGTTAAACTTACAGTGAGTAATTTGATGGTAGACGAGTGAGTAAATGAGTCATAAAATACAATAATCTTGAACGATGCATACAGAATTGAAGACCAGGAATTTTTATATTCACTGAACAAAGATTACATATACGTGACAATAAATGTTCTATGTTAAATTTCTGTTGAATTATTTCCATAAACGAGTTTATATGATATGGACAATTAAAAAATTTTAAAATACACCACATAACATCTGGATGAACATACTCCAGGAGATTATATGCATACTGATCATGATATGTTGAAGATTGCCAATTTATCCAATAATTGATTAGTTTCAAAGTAAACTCTTCAGAAAAATTGGAATCCAGTGTGATTAGATTGAGAAAACGCAAAAGCAAATTTGGTTCAGTTTCTTTATGATGAATGATTATATGATCAAACAGAGGTTCATTAAACAACCGTGAACAAACATGCCGAAATTCAGTTAAAAATTCCAAATGAAATGGCTGAAAAAGATTAAAATAAAAACCTAAGAAACGACAGTAAATGTTGAAAGCTGTGTGGAAAATATATGTTCTTTGCTAAAAAGAAAGCAACAAGAGAAATTGCATTCTTGTTCCAACATATGCAACATAATCATCACTGCAATAGTATGGATTTGTAATTTGTCATTGATGATATTAATATTTAGGGCCGCTATTGATCAGTCTATCGAAATGCATAAGTCACGAGTAAAAATGCCACCATATAGCCTATAGCTATAAGTCATGATGCAACTAGCCACGAACAGATTCATGTATTCCAGGTACTAGGTGCACGTACATCTACCTGATGATGTTCTAGAAAGATAAGACAAGAGATCTAGATCCCACTACAAACCACGTATCAAATATATTAAAATAATCATTGTCTTTAGCTCACTACATCAAAATGAATCAAGTTCAATAATATCTAAAACCCTAAATTAGGTATATAAATATGTAAGTAAATGCTAAACTGATACAAAATATGCTACGTGTTATAAAGTGGTGAGTTTGTTGGTTTTCCTTAGTAATCAAGCGTCGATTTTAATGATATACATTGGATTAGATAACGTGTTTAGGTTTGAAGCACTCATATCGAGTCCCAATGTGAACATAAACATTGAATTGACTAGTCCCAAACTGAATGTAACATGCTTTCTGAATTATAATGCTAGACACGATCAACTTGTGTTAAACTGAATCATCTTTAGTTATTCAGAGACACTGCCTAAATGACATGATTTGTAAGAAATATTTACCATTTCCACTGGGTCACTTTCTTCATTCACTGAAAAGTAAGTTGTCAAATAATAAGTGACTTCCGATGATATATTCCCGTAAGTTAGCTTAACATTGTATACTACACATAAATTACAATTTGTAACAAAATCATACGAAAAATATTAATATTGGTAAAGACGTACTTCATAGGACAAAGTAAATATTGATTTCGGTAAAGTCAGTAATACTGTCCATAACTTCGTCCGGTATATTTCTTCTATGTGAGTAGATGAATGATTTGCATAAACGGAATTCATCAGAATGCATAATTCATATGCAAGATACCATGCAGAAATAGATATCCAGTGAAAAAGATAATTTAATGCTGATTCCGTGTTGAATAGTCTATCAAGTATGAGATATTTTAAATTAAAACAAAATAAGGAGGTCAATGGTTATTTGACTTATAACTAAACTAAAGGAGTGAGAAATTGTCACTAAAATACTTATTCTATGTATAGTTGACTGCATTGAGTTCCGCCCGAAATATCCGGTACATCAGTTAACAGCTAAATACAATACACTTTCAGAAAAACTAATTATTTAAGAGAATATTAGTAAACACAATTGCCAAACAAAATTAGGATAAGAGTTTGAAATATTAATCTCAAAAGGTGCTGGATATCTGCAGGAAACATTTTACAGTTATGACATCCCTATACAGTCAACATGTAATCGACGGTGGACCTTCAAATTTCAGTTTTTAGTCAAATTGTTATCCAACCGGCCTGCTTGGAGTATAATAAGTTCGAAAAAACATGTGTTACAATAAGTATAGCTTGCTTGAAGAGTCATGAGAGAAACGTAGGATCAACACGTCTATATCAAAACTATGACCGGCACATCAGGTAAATTGAACATGTTTAAGACCTTTCCCGTACTGACACACATCGCTTGGAAAAACAAAGACAAGATCAGCAGTTGAAACAGAATAATGTTATTTAATTTCCATTACTTCATGTTGTTCGGTACCAATTCTTATTCTTGCTTTATTTATATTTATACAAAAACCGACTGAAAAAAGACATCTGTGAAGAGCGTTTTCTTAACGACAATGAACCAATAGTCATGAGTAGACTCATTTAATAGGTTATAATGCCTATATTCTGTGATGCCAAACAAATGCATATAAAAATGAACGACACAGGATCTTGTGAATAATGAATAACACTCAAAACTATGATGGGATTCACATTAACAAAAAGTGAGGACATTAGAATAGAGGAGAAACGAAAAAGAATGAATTCATTACTACTGCATAAAAAGAGAAATAAACGTAAATAGCCAGCAATAATAATGTTTTAGATTATGCCCGCCTGTTTTACGGGATAAAGGAAGGAAGCTTAAAACTCATTAGTTCTACAGAGCAACTCCGTAAATTGACTTAAGCTTGACTACTCACTGAATGACAGAATGAATACTCGATAAGCAAGTGGAAGAATTCTTTGAAAAATCGCGCAGAGATGATTTTGAATATTGACAGTTTGTCCTGAAATACAACTGCGCTTTATACTGTCCTTATTCAAACAGCAGGAAAAAATTGTAGACAATTTTGAACTATGTCAAGTGTTGTCCCAGTTCTAATCGCGCAATCCGGAAACAAAAACGCAACAGTGACACAAGACTTAGCACAACGAGTGAAGGGCTAGAAATGTACTCCCACTCACTCACAACAAGGTTTGACCAAACTCCTAATAATTCAGAAAATAAAAACAATCAGCTTCATTATCTGCTCCAGCTTGCGACGATATACGGGAAAATATGTGGTATTTATATGTTTTTTAGAGTCACTGGGAATCAGCCAGTCAGAATGAGAGTTTCATGGAGCTAACTTTGACGGTACCAGGATTATTGGGAAGTCCCAAATGATGATCTGTAAACATTTTTGGTTCGGTTTTGATTAAAAGTTTTAAAAATAATACGTTTCCAAGAAATAATTAATAAATAAAGCCCTAAAAGAGAAATTCACCGTTTAACTAAAAATATAATTAAAGTGCAGTAGATGAAATAAAACGGTTTAAAAGCCGAGAAATTTCTCGAAAGGCATTTATGTGAAAATAGTTCCTACTACAGGGTTAAATAATTATGATATACAAAACAGAAGTTCACTAATCTACGACCATAGCTACCTTGATGTAGTGGTCGTGATTCTATATCGTGTCGACCTAACCTAACTGTATGGTATGAACACTGGTTTCGTTAAGCTTTACTATCCGAGGAAGAATGGTTGGAGACACTAAAAGCAACGGGACTAAGGTCCAAAAGCGGAGACGTAATACCGATTTGATGGCAATAAAATGCCTACTCGTAACAAGCAGTATTTGGAGGGATGCTACCTACTCATAACAAAAAAAAGTTAGAAAAGGTCGACCATAAAAATAACACACCTCACCTCGCCATACACAATTCCACTTTCGGAGGTAAGGCCTTACTAATTATGAAGCTAACACACTCAAAATTATTCACAAAAGAAATGTTTAGCTGGCTTCAAACAGTTAGTCTCTGCATTCGCACAACTAAGTCATTTAGCTAATCTTTAACAGCTTACTGTTCACGTAAAAGAAAAAACGTTCCAAACCCTTCCGTAGCGAGGTGATAACTGTTGGGGATGTCAGATCCTCAGAATTGTTTTAGTAAACCTATTATTTTCGTGATTCATTTGTGGAAATTTAAATTTCTCGTTTTCGTGCCAAAATGCGCCCTATTCACCCCCAGTTTGTGTTTCTCACTTAGTAAGACGCTAAACTATTTGTGACACTTTCAAGGACGCTCTTTTTATTGTATATGTACGCATGAGTTGAGTGTTTGTTATCAGTCTGATAAGCTGTCTGCAGAAATTAACGCTTCTTGATGACGTTGGACTTCTTCCCCTAGTTAGCTGGGCTAAAGCACGGAAGAATAGCTTAGCTCACCTGTTGTTGCGTCGCTGAGCTTACGTTCGTTAGCATGTATCGAGGTGTCATTAAAATTTGCAAACCCTAACAATAACTGTCTATATATCTGAAGCAGCACTCAAGATCATTTTAAATAAAGTGTTAATCAATATTAAACTATAAGACAATAACTTGTTAAAAACAAATAAAAACTACTTGAACAGACTAGCAAAAACTAAATTATATTAACTCACGATTCTCTCCAATGGTGAATAATTTTACAAGTTTTAGACTCATACCATGATTGCAATAAACATAAATGAGCGTGTGCTGCATTTGATATAGAATTATATAATGGTTTATTCATAGATTTATGTATACAACATGAATAATGAATTATTTTCAATGGTCTATTACATAATACTTTGCAGAGTGAAGACTGTCTATCCTGAGAACATATAGGTGGTTGATCCTGATAATATGCATCAATTGGTGGACATAGAAATGTGAAATAAGCTTTCGAAGCAAGTTTACGAATATGCATACTACAGTGATTAAAAAGAATATATTCAAGCTTCTTCAGAATTTCATCAACTTTTGACGATCTATTAATAAAATAACAAATGATTCTCAATCGCGACGAAAAAAACATAATCAAAAGACAACAGCAACGACATTACAGTGAAAATATACTAATGTAACAAAATATATCAGATTTGACAGTTTTTGTAGAACATAAAGAATAATAAAAAGTGCACATGAAGCAGAATTTCTCGATAAGATTAAAAAAATGAAATAACTCGTATCTAAGTTGCCTGTAAGCGACGATAGTTTAAAATAACTATAGTGACATATTTAAATAAAGTGTAGAGTGATAGTCATATTCACAACAAATGTCGAACTTTGTAACAGTATGTCCTGACCCAAGTTGCCTAACAGAACCACTACAAAGAAAGACCTAAGTCACCCAACGTCCTAAATAACTGATGCAGTTATCGTACCAATCCCAACTATATAGTCAGTGCCTACCAAAGTGGTCCAAACAAACGTCTTGGTTTAGCTGTCCCTAGCTTTCTTCCAACCTGTCAATACATTAATCGACATTGCATGTCGAAATAAGCGGAATTTCAACATGGTTGAAAAGAATAACAGCAGAATCGAAATTATAGTAAAAGACGAATATAAGTAAGCATATTATAAAATAAGATGGGCTTAAAAAGCATATTTTCCCATATTACCAAACATGATAGTAAAGTCGGTAAAAAATGATAAATGACAGGAAACTGGTATTCTGTATCTGTAATGAAATACAGTCTACAATAAAGGTAGATATCATACCACATAAACAAAGTGATTAAATAGCTCATCGTTAGAATAAATGTAAGTGCAAATCAATCCTGATAAAATGTTAAACGTGTACGAGTGGTCATGTTTATAAGTCTCAATGATGTATATATTGTTTTGGCTTATATATATGTATGTATATATATGCACTCACCGCTTTAAATATATAACTGATATACATGTTGATTCAACATACATACTGCTACTGCAACAAAAAATTAATTCTAAAGACGTCTAATCCGATTTTTAGAAAACGCCAGGAAGTTAACTGAACTAATTTAGAAATATTGACCACTGACACAGGAGATATATTAAACGATTTGATAATCAAGCATTAGAACAAGAATAATAAGTTAAAGTATACCAATGATTTAGAACTTAATAAGGTAGACCCTCTATAATCAGCAGCTAGTTTGAACAACGAAAGTCCTGTTACTTTTTGTAAAAACACCGCCCACCTCCCACGTAAATATAGTGTGCTACACTTTCATTCCAGAAGTCATGAATTCATGGCTGTATAGGAGCATTATGAGTGAGGGAGAGCGCGAACTCTATTCGGTGTTCAAAGAGCATTGGGAACACATACTTTGGAAAGTAGAGCCAAATTTTTAGTCATCATACATACAAAAATATCATTTTCTGAAACATACAAAATATACAATCGGTTACATATTGATAAACCAGAGAATTTACAGTTAATTTCAAAAAATACTTACACCATTAAAGAATGATCATATGATGGAGAAAATCTAACAATTAAAGTAAGAATAGGAATTAAAGTTTGAGTTGCTGACGAGTTCTGATAATTATCAATCAAACAATTTAAAATCATATCAAGCATTTGTGGATACTGAAAGCATACGTCTGAAATTAGTGGGAATTCCAAATCGAGACTGGTGCCAGTGAGATGATAAATCAATGCACCTGATACAAGTATGAGATGAATAATAACAAAGAAATGGTGGTAATACGTTATTGGTCAAAACTATTTCAATATTGAAAGCAAAAAATAATAACACTAATAGAATGTAGGCTCCAACAGGAAACTTCAGCGGAACCATAGCACGTAAAACCCTATTTAACTTAGCACTGATATAATGGATCATCAGGAAACTTTTAACTAATCACAACGTAAAACTTGGTACGTGCAAACATCAATTCAAGTTGACATGCCCCAATTAACAAACAGAGACTAAATTGTCAAACCAAATCTCAGAGTAGTGGAGGTAGTAACAAAGTTAGTGATAATAGAGAGGATTAGAGATCGAAGATAAGATTTAAGAAAATACAATTCAGAAATTCAAAATTTGGTGGAAGGAATGGATGCACCTGTACCATTCCAAACGATTTTGAGCCATGTCACCCAATATCTCTAACTATTGGTTACGATCATCAAGCGGACCCAAACCAAATAGTCTCCACTTATTAACATGGCTCAACCCAACCGTCAATAACTTCATCGACTAGTGTCATGTATTAGTTTGGCCGCCTTTATCTCTTTCCCAACCTACTCCCCTACATCAGACAGCTTTCCACGTCGAGGTAGGCAGTGGTTTGGCATACGTAACACATGTCCTAACCACCTCAAATGACTGCGACTCATTACTTCATCAATAGATTTACCATATTTATCTAGTACTCTATCCCTAATCGAAGTATCGCTTACTCAATGGTCCCAGCAAACACGAGCAATGCTTCGAAGGCATCTATGAACGAAAACTAGAAGTTTACGAAAATCATCTATTAATTATCAATTAATTAGTGTAGATCATTTACCGAGTTAACTCAGAACAACATTATCATGTAATATAATAGAACTGTCTGATCCAAACAAAGGAATGCCAGGATTCGGGCATACTATTCATGAGATAATTACATTAATGAGATGATGAAGTTAATACTCTTCATAGTGTCCTTCAATATTGTAGAGATAGTCATTAACAATTTAACAAGTGTTACATGTGAATCACATGAAATATTTGTGTATTTATGTGCTTAATTAATCACTTTTTAACCTATTGCTGTTTAACAATTAATATGAATAGAATAACAAATAATACAACACTTAAGAATAAGAAAATATTTGCAAGAATATATAAGAATATAAAAACAACACAGGATTTTTTGGAGGGAATTGTAAACATCAAACATACAAATTAGTTACGATGAATAACTTAGAAATAATACCAACAAAACAACAACATACTATGCAACTGAAGAGCCGCATTCCAAACATTCCATTTTTTCGAGCTAAATCCAGGAACAACAGCCAATCGAAGAGCTTCAATAGTCCAGTTTCTAACAGGTAATATTTGATTGGTTTGATTAGTTTCTATGGGTACAGGATGTTCATGTACACGTAATCGTGCATCAGTAAATAATGCATGCAATAAATGTAAGGCAAATACTCGTGGTGAATCATGAAGAGTATTTGAATCAGATATAGTACAAATGGTCTTGTTAGTACGAATATAATCATTATCATCGGATTGTGTAATTGCAAATAAACGTTTTAAACAACGAACAAGAGAACATGGCTACAAGAAAGATACACACGAATACGAAATATATTGTCGTTGAGTTTCATTCGCAAAATTTATGTCACTGAGAAGAGAAACTAAATTAAATAAGGAGATATCATGTAAAGTGGTTAAGATTAAAGTGCATAAAACCTCTAGTGAACTACGTTTCGTGAAAATCAGTACTTATAAATAAGGTGAACTTTATGTTGTGAGAGAATTGCTAGCTCTGTACGAAATAAGAGCTCGGATCGCCTCGTTTCGTAGTGTAAAATACTATCACTGAAATATTAATAGTTTAATATTAACGCCACAAACAGTGATATTACGACGTGTCAACAAAAATCACATACAGATAATCAGTCCCCTGAGGATTCTAAGCATACCTCGCTGACAGGTGCCAACTCCATCCAACCACCTAAAACCAAAACACAGTGCGCGTTTAGCAACCTTGACTAATGGACACAACGCAACCTGGTTGGTAGATAAACACAAGGAACTAGATAAGCATAATTCCATGAATTACTCATTGATCCATGCTGATAGTTGTCAATATGGATTACGCTGAAAACAGGGAATAGCTGAACTTTTTAAAAAACAAGTTATTTTGAAAAAGAAATTCCATTACAATTAATAAGATCTGAGTAAAGTCAGAACACTTTGAAATCATTAAATTACGTGAATATTCAGTTTTGATAGCTTCCATCAATTAAGATATACGATGTAAGATGTCAGTTGGATCAACTTCAACAACCATGAGATAAAGGTGTTTGAATGCTCGTACTGTCAGTGAAAATCATAAAAGTATAGACCATTCCCCAAAAATGAAAGTTTAAGAAAAGGATGAAGTGTGTTTCATGGATTACACTGTTACCAAAATGATAACTCATAACATTATCCAGACGCGCGCGTAACAGTAACCCAATGCATCACACAAGTAAACATTTGAAACAGACATTGTAGAATGTCTTACATTAGTCAACAAACTTAATCGCACATTAAATAAAATTTAGTTACCTACTGGATTCTCAAGTCCATTGCAAGATTTAATCAAAAGGCAAGCACGTATAACTGGTCTTAATCCAGCAGCACGTCTAGTAATAGAATAAGCACTGTTGCAAAGTACTAGCCAACAAATCTCCAACATTTGATCAGCTGATACAGCATCATTACATTTTGTTAAAAAATTAATATCAGTAGTCAAGTCAGTGGAATCCATTTCCGAAATTTGTGATTCGAAGGTATCATCAAAAGTTAATGAAGATTTGTAATTTTCAACAGTTTGCAAATAAAGGGAAAGATTGAAATATAATGCCTCTATGGTTCCCTGGAAAAAAAAACGTTTTTTTAAACCCTATAAATCTACAAAATGATTTAATGGAAACAATTCAGTTATGTAATAGACAAACGTTTTAATTCTCATTTTCTGCTAATCATGATACTAATGAAATGATAATTCACTTACTTCAACCCATTTAACCTAGTTTGTATCAAATATTTATTCGGTATTATGTGAGAAACAATAAACATTGAATAACACAATTCTTTAATTAACTGAAAACTAATTGGAAGTAACCAATTGATAAACAAAAATAATATAATTACATATGCTTGACATTCGGAAGGCAAGAGAAATTAAAATGGATTCAAAACGCTAGAAAGTTATTAGTACTACAAAAATGTTTACATTGAAGCTTTTAAAAACAATTTATATACTTTAGCTCGGAAGACAGAGAAACTTTTATTGTTGACAGTTGTACCTCAACACTTTCCTATCATTCATTACATGACAGTTTTATGAATCAATGGCTACAAGTTTTGTAGGTTGGTGGAACCTAAATGAGATTTCTGAATCCTTGGTGAGGTCTTATTAGTGCTCATTATACATCTAATAATTATGTTCAATTGTCTCAGCTACGTTGATCTTTATGTTTATTTCAGACATTGATATAGACCAATACTGGAATAATACTAAGCATTTAGAGGGAGTGGAACGCCTCTCAAATATAAATGGATTGTATCTTAGGGTGGTCAAGAAGCTATATTGTATCAGCGTCTTCATTTAACAAATCTATGCCATCTATATATTTTTAGTCATGAAGTAACACTTCTAGAAAAACCAGATCCCTGACGACCATGAAATAATTTCGAATGGTAAATGTGTGATAATATTAAATAAAAACGGTGAGCAGTCTTCAAGGATGCAACTTGAGATTGTAGTTACAAAATTATAGTTCATCATAAGTATTGATCCACGTTACACTTCAACATACTAAAGTAACATTATCTATTGAGAAACTCAATATTTCGCGAAAATCCGACCTAAGTGAAACAGTGGATATTTTTAAGCCATGAATGTGTTAAACGGGCCTAAGGGTATTAACAACAGTTAATAGTTAAGAAATGCAGGACTTTAGAAGAGTTAGTTTCTGAAATATGGCAATTAAACAGTATAATAATTTCTTGAATAAACTGCACTATACAATTTACCACCAAATATAATTACTATCAAAAATAATAAAAGTTATGTGTTAGTTATAGATTAGCCTAAAAACTAAGCTAGCCAACTGTCCAGTAGTAACTATCGTTATGTTATCTATTCCTTAGTATTAGACGTTTCAGTAACTCGACATCGTGGCCCACACAGTCATTCATGGAACAAATAGCTCAGTAGTAGGATAGATGCTTATGACACTGAGTGATACGAGTTTGGATCTCAGACGGAAAAATCATTCCTTTGAAGATTACAAATACATGTTACTGACGAAAGAAAAAATTCAGGACGAGTTTTCCATTGATTTTTTCCAACTGACTAGTACAATTCGTAAACATTAAGTATATTGTTCGTAAATCCTCGACAATATTAATCATTCCGATTTAGTCTGCATAGAAATGACAGTTTAGTGTAAAACCTCATGCAGGATATTTACAATTGTATCGTTAGAACATTTAGCATCAGTTTATACGAATCTATATATACGAATCTACTTAAGTAAAAACAATAAGTTCATAGTTGGTTATCCGTGTTTATCATCACAAAGATGAAAAAAAGTTTCCTATATCCATTCGATACGACAATATTACTAAAGAAGAAAAAAACGACTTACCTTATGACGACATTGTAATAATTGATGCAACAATTGATAGCCAATTTTAGAGGCAATTAATTTTCGTTCTGCAGTCATATTTTCCTTGGGCAATTTACACTGTATTGCAAACCAATTAGCAATAATGCTGGAACAGTACTATTTTTTATTGTTGTGTAGAAAACATACGTAACAAATTTATGATGCACTTTGTTATGAATGCGAAAGATAATAAACACTTGTATTACAGTGAACTTCCTTTTCTTAACAGTATAGAAGTTCAATATATCAAGAGCACGTAGATAAAAATACGTATTTTCCATATATTCTATTTGAATTGGTTAGAAAACAATTACATCATATTTCCGGTGGCCAATCGCAATAAAGGTCAATAAGTACCAAGGCATCTGCTAAGGTTGTAACTAGATTATAGCGTATCGTTTGATTTCTTAATTACTAAGAGTCGGTAAATGTGATTTCAGAGAGCATAAATTCTTTCTGTTAGCAAATGGGCTATTGAGTCGAAGGGTTAAAGCGTGAAACAGTTTCATATTATTTCAGAAATTCACTTTAAAATAAATTGTATGTTTTAATCAATAATTTGGCCTATTTCTAGGCATAAAACACCAAGTAGTGTAAAATTCACTTATTTTTGATACAACAGAATCATTTCAACAAATATTGTGAAGCTTTGGTTCAGTAGTTGACAAGTTCAGGTTTCAGACACTATGTTATTCGTTCGAATACCACTCTAAACAACTTAGTCTGGATAATGGAGTACTGTGACAATAATTTTGTACTCAGAATTTAGTTTAAAGCTAGGTGGATGAATTTGCAAGCGAAGAGAGTTGAAATAGAAATTACTATGATGCGACAACTTTGAATAAAATACCGTAGGAACTAGCATAATTTATTCACACAAAAGATTTTAGAATTCCTACTGGATAGAATTCAGTAAATAGAACTAATATCCGATTGATTGAACATATATTTCATGAAATAAAAGTTGTTTTTAATGCAGAAAATATTCAATCAAGAAATGTTAATCAAACAGAAATGAATATAATTTAATAAACATAAGACAGAAATTCCTATTGTATTTCTGTCAGCAAAATATAACTCTAAATCAGTCATAGTGATACATTTAAATGCATTATTAGATTTTATGACTTTTGAAAATATTTTTCCTAAACTTCACTAACATCCATTCGATTTATTTTATATTCATCAGGTCTGTGCATACATACATGTGTATAGCATTTTGGCATAAATAATGCCTTCATTTGATGTACTAATGAAATGTAGGTAGTCAAACAAGGCACATTATCATGCAAAGTTTTACTCTATTAAGTAGTTTTATTTTGTAGCATAAGAATGATAATTTATTACAACCGAATAACTACGGTTTAGAGTAGGTCAAATTGCTGCGGAATCATTCATCCTTTAATTTGATGTCCTAGCATTTCATTATGCATAGGTCAATATTCCGTCTTTGTGAACAGTATTCTCTATTTTTATTCATCATCGTTGTTATTATGATAACTATGACTACTTTATTATTCATTATGCTAAATTCATCTTGTACCGATGTGGTAGGGTAACTTGAGCTAACGAATATTAATGCCGAATACTACGTTGATTATAAGTGACGACCTCGAGACATAATATTTAGTATAGTGATAGTAACTATAGTCTAGTAGTGTTCGCATTTGAGTTTCTGAGTAGCAGGTTCAAACTTCGTTTGGTCTAGCCAACTAGATATTATCTCTAGTTACTAGACGTTGATTGTGACTGAAAGCTGAGTATATGAATTCACACTCAATCAGTTGGGAAATATGCTGACTGGTCAAAAACTACAACAGCCATGTATGATTCGAGCCTCATACTTAATGATAGACTAGATGAGGCTAAGCACATCACATGCTACGAAAACTAGATAGTTCATACGTCTCACGACTAGTGGTGTGTGAGGAAAATATATGCATACTGTTGGGATAAGCAAAAGAACTCCACCTGGTTAAAGTCAAAGTCTAATTATTAGGATGAACTTGTATATTCCCGTTGATTTGTTTTAGATTGAAGCTGGTCAGTCATTGTTGTTATATGTGCATCCTGAGCGGATTACCTCGATATAGCAAATTTCTCCACTTGCCACTCACAATCCAACTTATATAATGCTTATCAAAGTCTATTGTTTATTTGGCTCATTAGTATATATATAAACGCCTAAGACGTGTACAGATAAGTACGATCTTGTCGGTTACACATTCAAAAGCGTACCTACTAACTTAAGTGAACTGCAAAATATAACAATTAACAGTAAACAACTTTAGTTGGTATACTGTTGATGATATTTAGATACAAAACAGGAAGATTCTAGGTAAACTATAAATAAAACAAACACAGGATATAAATAATAACCTACTTTCAAGGTATTCCAAGCCCAAGAGAGAATATGTTGATATTCAGGCAACAATTCAATTGAGGCTAATAAATTTACATCCGAATTGTCACCATCAACAGCTAGGCTAGTTGTACGTTCATACAAAGTTTCCATAAGGTGACACTGTGACAATAAGGAATCAATTGTTTCACTATAACGTAACAGAACAAACCAGAAAAGAACAGGAGAGGCATTGACAAACGAACAATAAATTTAGGCCTCTTATAATCGAATCTAAAGACTAATAATTAACTTCAGCCCTTCATCATCTCTCTTCACGCGATGTAGTTACGTAAGCTTGATCACACTGCCTATTCATTAACTGGATGTAACCCTAACATGCAATTGGATACAAAAACTATTGCTGTTTTGTATTCGTCACAGATTGATATTGACAAACCTGGAAGCTGAGATAGGGAATACTACTCATATCTGTGTACCAGGATTTAAACTCGAATCCTCAATAGCTTCCGATTCGCAAATCAAAAGACAGAAGATGAAAACGAAAAAAAATTCTGGTATCGAATATGTACAATTAACCAGGTGTATTTATAGTTTTCAGTTAATAGGGAATTATAATTGTGACTTATCTAATCAGGGACAAAAGGGTCATTCCACTAAACAATTCGATGATGTCATGTCAAACCTTCTAGAAATTATGTTGGACGGAATGTCAGCAGCCCCGAGATTTCTGCCGATCATTTCAATAGATGTGGGTTAAGTATAAAGGAGAATCAGGGAGTATTGAACAGTTATTACGTTTTGATATGTTACTCATCAGTAAAGAATACCCTTGACCTCACCATGGAATCAAACCTATATCCTTCAGGTATAGCGGTGGAATTTTGGCCATCTGAACAATTGAGCCAGTGCCATCAATAAAGCTTACAAACATACTGAATAAATTCCAATTGTATCGCTAATATAACGGCTAATCGCATATGCCTTGACATCAAGACTCAAAGCAATAACTTCACTAATACTCCGACCAAAATTATGGGTAAACGCTACGTTGGCGATACATTTGTTATTCTGAGCTGTAAACCTCCGTCAAAATACTTAGAATTCATATCCCAAAATAAATAAACAGTTTGGCGACATCATACTATAGATACTGTAAAGCGCTTAACTTTAACTCAGAGCAGTTACATGCATTAAGCTTATGTTAAACATTAGTACATGAATACCCTATGATAAATGAAAAATCCCCAAACAGTTAAATTCTGTTCACAATGAAAATGTAGTAAATTTAAACTTAGAAGAAGTTTGCAATAACAAACTGGGAATTGAGTCTCCGAACAACTTAATAATGTATCGAACCAACAAGTAATACAAATACCATTTATACTTCACTTTGTACCAATGTTGGTTAACATTGAAGGCAAATACATACTTTAAGTATATTGTTATTTAATCATTTGGAATAATTCACAGTATGATGGATACAAAATTGCAACTTTCATCTGATTGAGACTTATAAAAACCAGTCGTACACTAAGTAGCAGCTAGGATATTAAAAATACTATAAGAAAAGCTTATTTAGCACTAAAAATGGCTGGATCTATATGTCATGACCACTATAGCCTCACTATCATTCCTAAGAAATCCAGGTAAATAAGTAATCTACAGCTATCAGATTTCACTATTTTCTACAAAACAATTAACAATCAGTGATGTTGAGTATTTATAGAGATGAAATAATTTACTGAATATCTGACACCATTTAAAATTTAAAAGCAGAAAATCTCACCTAGGTGATAATGACTGAACTTGCCTTGCTAACGTGATTGTCTTCAGAATCGCTTTGCCCAACTCTTGGAATGAAGAGGCACCTTTAGGCAAAAACAAATAGACAGTCAGTTATTCAATAATATACAACTGAGAATCTGAGGTATACACATGTGTCGGCGGAAGTTCAAACACCAGAAGGTGAGTAAAAAAGAAGCAGAAGTAGTAGTAATATCAGTTGTAAAAAAACGATTAAACGCAGATAACGTGATTACGAAAGTGGTAAGTGACTCATCAAAGGAACGGGTATTAGAAAGTCAAATGTTAGTGAGACTATTTCATAAAAAGATGGGTCCATGATCTACTCTCAGTCGAAAAAATTAAACTGACAGGTAAAACACATTTTAAAAATATCCGACTGCCCACCAGTTATCAACAATTAGCAAACTATGTGAGTGGAAAATGGACACTTCCCACAACTCTTAATGAGGTTGAAATAGCGACACGTAATTTGAAGCAAGGTAAAGCAGTAGGATCTGATAAGTTGGCTTCAGATAACTTTAAGGATACTAGTCTAGTTTCAGCAGGTGAATCGACCCATATATTAGCTAAAGTCTGGGAATTGAACATAATTTCATCAAACTGGCCTCGGTCGTTGATCGTCCCAGTTTACAAGAAAGGATAGAAATCCTTTTCAGATAACCACAGAGGAAACAGTATAAAAAATACAGTGTCTAAAATATTATCCGCTGTAATCATCCAACGCCTATCGGAAGCTACGGAACTATAAACTCGGGAAAATAACCCTAGTTTCAAATCTGGGAAAGGATGCATTAATAAGATATTCACTCTGCGTCAACTTTAAGAACAGATTCATACAAACCAACAATCGACAATGGTGATATCCCTTGACTCTAAAGTATCAACAGATTGAGGGGTTCTGTGACTGTTTATCATTAAAAGACATCCGTCAAAAGGAAATTAATCGTTCAAAGGCTCGCTACTCGAACACCACTGGCCGAGTTAGAGCTTACGGTGAAGTTCCATTAGAATTGTCAACCCCAAGTGATGTTCATTAGGGTTACTTCATATTCCTCATTTTTATTTAACTCGTCATAGATATCCTCTTAGAAGTACACCTTATTCACCTAACTTTACAGGAATTAATCGCCTATCATAACTCCACTTGGAACCATCCCGAGGTTACTGCCGCTCCCAAGCCCGCAGAATGGAGGAGGGTTGGGCACAGGGTTAGCAACCCTATTTCGTAAAAACAACAACCCTGATAGAAAGTAAAAATAAAAAAAGCATCTAAGTCGTTTAAATTCCGCCCTGGGAGTTGGAAGGTCATCACTTCGAAGAGTCATGATACCCCATGATGAAAGCCTAGCTTCTTCAGAAATCACGAGGCCGATGCCCTTTCTGACAACCAGAGCAACATTTAATATAGGTGACCGACCTCAAACAGTTGTCCCCTGAGCACTGCAGTCACACTCTCGCATAGGTATGTATGTTTGGTCAACATATAACATGCCACATGTGTACATCGGTCCAAGTTGTCATATCTCAAAAGCACAGCAAGATCAACACCACATTAGTAGAAGTTATCTAAATAATAATAATAATAATAATAGTAAAGAATAGCGAACATACAGAATATGGTTTCGTGAGAAAGAGATGGAGCGTGGAAAGAAAGTTATGAAATAATTTTAAACTCATAATTTAAGGGAGGACAATCAATGAATACACTTTCGCCACTGAAGCATGTCACCCAAAGTTTCCAACCACTGGTTACGGCACTTGTGCGGACCCAAACCAGGTAGTCTGCATCTACTGACACGATTCAAACCAGCAGTCAGCAACTTCATGGACTGATGCCATGTTTTGGTTTGGACGCCCCAAACTATCTTTCACCCTGTTCCTATATCAGCCAACACAGCGCGTCGAGGCAGACGGTGGTTGGGCATATGTAACACATATCCTAACCACCTCAGTCGATGAAGATTCGTAACCCCGTCGACTGATTTGCCACCGTTACTTAATACCCGTCTTCTAACCTCGTTATTGCCTACTCAGTAATCCTAGCTAACGCTCGCGATATTTCTAAGGCATCGATGGTTAAATACCAATAACCTTCAAGTATCGCCTACCCTTAATGACGTCATACATCCATACAGTAAGACAGAGAGGAATGCTGAGCAACATACTCTTCCTTTCCGTTGAGAGACGAATATCTCACCAAGATCACGGGTGATGTAAGTTGACAGAAGTCAAGCGAGCTTTTTGAACTCGTACTGAGAAGTCGTCAGAGACCAACGCATTAGGGCTAATCAGACTTCCAAATTAAGTAAAGTAATCGACGTGTTCAACTACTTCACTCCCTATTATTGGCTCAGGTGTTGATGAAGACCAGTCCTAAAGTAAGAGTATGCATTTCGAACATGATTGCAGTGTTGCTTATTGCAATCAAAAGATTCTTCATTTTATCAGAGTCTTAGCCAAACAGGACCATATCATCTGCGTATTCTAAGTCAATTAGTCAAGTTACTGGTAGATCACTTCCTAAAAAGTCGGATCTTTGATTTATTCCTTCATGTTGAACTATGTTGTGGTATAAATTATGTGAATTTGTTCTCATCCAGATAATATGATATGGCAACTTAGACCTATATGTATGTGTTGGGTTTTACGTTGTTCACAACTAACTGGAGAATTAATTAGCATAAAGGAAGATATTAAATCAGTTTATGCCCACGATTTAGTGAATACAAAGAGTGGACGCACCTGCACTATTGCAACCGACTTCTGGACATATCACAAAACGTCTCCAACCTTAGATTATGACAGTCACTTGAACCCCGGCCAAGTAGCCTGTACACACAAACACAGTTCTTAATAACAATTAACAACTTTATGGACTAAAGCCACGTCCTGACCTGGCCGCCCATAGCTTGCTTCCATCCTATTCTTACGCTAGTTGTCATGGTGTGTAGAAGTAAGTAGTAGAGAGAGATAGGTAATACACGTCTCAATCACCACAACCAATAAAGACACAATCTTACCAACTGATATACTGCCATGAGACAGTCGAAAAATTACAAGTTCGATTAGAAATGACATGATATTTGGATGTGAAGGTAAAATTATCAGCTAGCTTAGTAAACTTTATGAAAGCAGGCTTTATACGCACAAGGAATAGCATTTCACGGATAAACGAAACACTGCATCACTCAGTTTCACACGTGAACACTGAACTGTTAAGGTCTTGACTGACCTCTTGTGGGACTGATCTATTTAAACTGATTGATCACTAAGTAGTGATCGATATCATGTTCGCTTAATAGATTAGAGCACACAGAATTCTAAGAAACAAGATTAGGTCTGCTCACTAGTCTAAATTAAGTCACAAGTATCCTGCCGACTTCAATCACTTAGTGTGAATAAAAGAAATTACACAAGAGATTTACATGGATTAAAACAAAAAATTGAGTGAAACTAAAAATTGTGTCGAGTAAAGACAAGAGACTAGCATCTGTATCCTTTTGTCCACTAAATCATAGTCACAATTAATTTTAAAAACTGAAAGGTATACATGAAATTGAAAACCTAACTCTCAATCTATAATGCAGTTATAGCACAATAACAAGAAACGCTATAGGTAAACTACTCATCTATTTATGTAGCAGACACGACTGGGTGACTACTGTAAACCAAAAAACACTAGATGGCTGTTTTACTTTAACATTAGGACTTCAGTGACCTAATCAAGGATTGAGGTCAGGACTTATAAGCCTCTCAATAAGCGCTTAACTTTCACAGTGAGTTGGCATCCAATTACTTACAATTCGAGCTTTGTTCAATTCCCGACATTGTGCTACTAATGACATTTGTGGGTAACTGCCTCACTCCTGAAATGCTAAACTAATTATGCCAACTCAGTAGCTTAAAGACTAAACAATCATCATAAGGCCTGAGGGTTATAGGTCCGTATATTCTTGAGGGATGTCCGTTTTTCGTAAGTCCCATACTAGGACGAGACAGCTATCCAGTGCTTGTTGATTTTTTCTAGTTGGATACTTACAACTAGTCTGTGATGTAAACTTGGAAATTAATAAACCTATATTAATGTTCACTATTTACTTCGATATGTTAGATTTGCTTCGAAGACTAGAAATGTGAAAAGTAAATTATGTTTGTGTGAATAAGTCTTCATAATTACAAAAATTCAGCTTACGCAGGATTCATCAAATAGAGACATCCTTTATTGACATTAATTAACAAACTTTGAATTACCTTTCGAGAAATCCACTACGAAAATATTGTCTTCTTGGTTAAATTGACACATTTGACAACCCATTGAAAAAAGACATAGATTGCATAACTCCAAACACAGACTGGGTAATTCATTACAACAGATGAATTCATAAAGTAGTAAGTCAATTACAGTTGTGGGTTCGAGATTCTTTGAAATTTTTGTCAGTTTAGTCAAACACTTAGTCAATATCTGGTCAACAGTCATAAGAAATCCTGTAGAATAACAAGTAAGAATGAGAAATGAAAAGCGATCCATAAAATCAACATTAAAAAGAAAAACAAATTCCTACTGTGTGATAACAGTTTCCAAACTTCAAGTCATTTATTAAGTACGAATTCGCGGACTTTACATCCAGATACACAAATGTGATGGACATTGATACCACTTGGTTCTCAGATTGAAATAGATAAAATAGGGTTGAAGCTGACAATTTAATAGCTGAAAGATGAATGCCTTGACTATTGAGTCACACTTCAAAACTCTCCAGAAATTCTAGTGAGAAATCGTGATTAGTGGAGTCTAGAAAAGCCAGGAGAAAGACAGTGATGACCACTGTCATAGGATATCATCATTCTATACCATAAATTGATTGAAGTGTTTGTCCTACCGGCCAACGGCCCTGTGGTTTTGATGATCAAAACTTCATTGCAAGACCTGAAGGTGGTAGGTCCGATTTCATGGTGATATGAAGGGTCTCCATTGCTGGGAAATCTCAAAGTAAGCTATCTAGTGTTTCAATGGTACAGAACCTAAACCAATCTGTGACAAGCACAAACAATAAAGTAAATCTCCATACAACCACCTTAACACTAAAAGAAATTACAAAATAAGGGAGCTATTGTAGTGGATACTACTTATTAGGTCATCAATAAGTAGCAGGTAGCAGTGTCAAAGGAAATTGGGAGGAATCAGTAAACAGCATACGAGGCGAGTTGCGAGGTGGCAAGAAGTAAAGCATGATTAAAATACAGAGGAGAATCGAGAACAACCAAGAGAAGTAAGCTGATAAACGACACAGTCCAGAGAACGCGGAGGATGTGCAGATTTATGATTGGAAGTAATGTATGTAATATTTTATGTATGTACGTATGTACAATCAACATAGAATCTGGCACATATGTGCATCGGTTCAAGTTGCCATACCACCATGGCACCGCAAGATTAACACCACCACCACTGGTAGAAGTTACTACAATAAAATAAAATAATAACAGTAACAAGGAGTGTAAACATATAGAATATGGTTCAGGAAATGTAGAAAGAAAGTTATGGAATAATTAAAAACTCATAATTTGAGGGAGGACAATGAGTGAATACATCTGCTCCATTGTGACCGATTCTGGGCCATGTCACTCAGTGTTTCTAGCCACTTGGTTACGGTAATCGCGAGGACCCCATCCAGGTAATCTGCAGCTACCGATACGACTCAAACTGGCAGTCAGTGACTTCATGGACTGATGCCTTGTTTTAGTTTGGCCACCTCTAACTCTCTTCCATCCTATTCCTATATCAGCCAGCAATGCGCGTCGAGGCAGACGGTGGTTGGGCATACGCAACACATGTCCCAACCACCTCAGTCGATGGAGATTCACAACCTCATCGACTGATTTACCACATTTGCCTAACATCCGTCGTCTAACCTCGTTATTACTTACTCGGTGATCCCAGCTAACGCGAGCGATGTTTCGTAGACATCGATGGTCAAAAACTAATAACCATCGAGTGTCGTCTACCCTTAATGGCCACGTCTCACACCCATACAGTAAGACAGAGCGAACTGTTGCGCAGTACACTCTCCCTTTCGTTGAGAGACGAATATCTCGTCTACGCCATAGGTGACGTAAGTTGGCAAAGCCAAACGAGCTTTTTGAATTCGTACTGAGATTTCGTCAGAGACTAACCCATAATATTTTATGACATACTCTGTTTTCGCCAAATAAAACACTGCTTGCCCAATTGGCCTTTTTCACACTATTAATCAGTGATGATAAAAATAACTTTAATTTATGCACCACTGAGTAAGAAACATGTACAAAGGTTTTCCAGTCCGAGAGCCTGTGTGGTACTGTTACCCTGGGCGATTGAAGAAAAGTAGCGAAATTTCAGAACTGTATATTAGAGGACTATTCTAATTATTTTATTCATGAGTAATGTAATCATTTTACCTCTATGACTGTTAAGTTCCCCTTACTCGGTTTTCCCGTTTAGTGTATTTATTCTTTGTATAATGTTTATTACTATGCACTACGGTTACTTTGTTGTGTACAAGTTCTCCCCATTCACTGACACTATTTCCTTTGTCCTGTATCAATATTAGATTCTTGATTGGTTTAATGTGTGGTCTGGTTTTATGTATATATAAAGGCATGATTAAAATATAGTACGATCTCGCTCTCTCCGTTTCCCGATTCTCAATTCTGGTTCTTCTATTGTCGGCCTGGGGGTGAGTGGGATTAGGTCAGTTTGTGCATTACCAACTAGACACACTGCAATGGTGTTCGCGTCTACCAATCAAAAATCCCCTATCCTCTCTTTCTTCATGCCATAAAAGATACTTACTGTTGATATCAGTTAGGTGCAATCAATGTGGAGCCTGACACTGAAGTTTGTAGGCTCAAATTGACATTCCATATAACGATGGTTAAATGAAATTAATAAGATGAGTAGCAAAAGTGTTGTAGTAATTTGCTGTAATGTGAAAGACTAAACATTGAAGGAGAACGTATTTAGTATAGAATACCGAAACTAAAGTTCTAAAGGAAGACTTCAGCGATAGTTAGTGAATTATCAGTGCTCCGCTATGACTGGTTTAAAAATTGCCGTTTACTTCATAAAATTTTAACAGTACCACGCCGGTGACTAAGTGAGTACACGGAAGAATAAGTAACTACTACATTTTACTAAAATGATGATTTGGCAAAACAAAATACAATAAGTTAACCTAAAAAAGTTTCATATCATGGACTGATATGGTTAGGCACCTAGTGAAAGCCAGGAAGCACTGGGCATAAAACAAAGGAGCTTAAACTGGTTTCATCTAGTTGAGTAAATCTATGTATCATATATCTGTCAAATAAAAATTAACCACACGTTTAAGGTAAATACCTTCGAAAGTGTAGTCGTCATTGACCAACAAATCAAAAGAGAAGGGAAGAAATTTAGGAAAGTGAAAACAGTGATAAGAATCTCATCTGTAAATTAACTTGACAATAAACAAAACATAACTAGTTTAATATTTATGAAATAAGCAATTTATTCATAAAAGATTTCCTTTACCAAAACAACAAAACTGAATATATTACTGAAATAACTCTAAATACAATTACAATGCAGTGAATCATAAACTAGAATGAATGACGTAATATCGACACAATAAACTGACCGAACGGAGAATGGTTTAACACAATATGAAGATATCACAAAAAAGTTCTGTGCAGTAACAGATCAAAAGGTATGTAGCGATATAAGAATCAGAGCCTTTAATTATCTAATTGTCGCCGATAGCTTTTAATTCACACTGTCACACTGACTATCGCGACTATCCTATTGTTTACTGTCCTAAGTCAGTCACAGGTAACACAGAACTTGATGCACGTAAGTATAGGTTAAAGTTACCATACCATATTAGCACGATAAAATCAAATTTACAAGCATAACACGACAAAAAACACGCAAAGGGAGGAATAATCCAAAGGTGTGTGCTAAAAATCTGTAGAACTTAAGATCCAGAGGAAGACAAAGGGTAAATACACTTGTATCATTGAGACAGATTCTGAGCCGCACGCAGTCGTAAAGAACGAGTTAGTGGTTGAAATTCCAAAACTATATTTTCACAATTACTACATATATTTTGACTGCATACTTAATAGACATTTTGTTTCTATTATTTTCAGATAACCTCCGTTCTAAATTCTTATATAAACCATTAACTGTTACTATATCATTTTCTGTTTATAAACTTGGATTTAGATTCCCTGTTATTAATGTCTTTGTGTTGTATCAATGCTATTAGTGTACTTGGGCGTGTGCATATATTCAAACGACTTTATGAAATATATTCTGGATTGGTCTGCTCAACTTTAAATGTTCATTCACTTTTGGCTGGTTCTAGATAGTTTGGAGCAAATTAACACAGAAATAAGAATAGCTGATTATAGTTACAGGAGGTAAATCATTTACTTATTGGGTTGTAAATCGATTGGCTAGTCAAAATTTCAGTATTAAAATATTATTCAACACAGGGATACATCAGTTACTTTCATCGTATATGTTCATAGAGTTATGATTATTACTTTAAAAACAGAGTTTTTGTATGACAATTTCGACCATTTCTGAAAATAGAGAGAGCTCTCTTCAAAAACTGTCATCTCCTCTCCTAGTGAGATGATTGTGGGTATATATGGGTTGAAGCTATTAAGAAGCAGAAGCAAATATTAGACAAGAATGAAAAATGGAATCTCGATCTAGGCAGAATCATTAACAGTATAATATTTCAAGTATTTTCCAAGATCATTTACAAACAACATAAAAAGAAAACCTGCGCAGTCCAATACTGAAGACACATTAAAGGCATTTCGTTTGTTATCGTGCGTGCATATCAAATGTTCGCTGCTCATATATCGTTCGACCGCAATACAGTGGTATGAAAAGTAGAGTTTACTTTCAATCTAGGAATTAATACGTGTGAAACACCACTTCTAAACCAATATTCCAAACTATATCCTACCGTCACAAACATATGGCAGCTTCGCACATTCAGTTGACGCATTTACTTACTGTAATGAAAAATTACCACAATACACAATTTAAATTCTCTTACTTACCTAAACCACATTGGAATTGGGCAACTTGAAGTAATTTACTGCTAAACATGGATAAATTAACATAACGAAGACTGACATTAATCATCAATGTTAACTCAGAAAATCTTCTTAATTTGTTCAAAAACCACATACGAATATCTGCGCCGAAGTAAGCCGAATCCCATAATTCACTAATTAAATAAAAATAGATTATTAAACATAAGCATGTATAATACGTATATAAATTTGGAGTACAGCAAAGACTTATCACTTTTAACTCAGGATAGTTAGATAAAAATCTTAAATTCCGGAGGTAAAATGATTGGGACGTGGTTTGGAGTAGTTGGCAGGAAACGCTGGACATAGACTTCATGATATTTGAAAATCGTCAGCAAGACGTATCTAGAATCTTTGAGGAAGCTTGTGCTTCTCTGCGGATTCGGCCCTAAGCCGCCTAGTTTCACAGACTGGGACAATTAATATTGAGCTATACGGGCAGTGACTGACCCCTGTAGAACCGATATACATGCGTTGGTTAATTACTATGTAGTGGCCATTTTGATGTTAATCAACTTCTTTATAGTGCTGATCAAACTTCGTTGATCGAATTGTAACGTAGTCACTAGTTCAAGTGACCTAACTGTGAAAATGGGTGATCCGAGGTTGAATCCGAAGGGGAGTAACAGTTCTCCAAAAGACCGCAGACACTCTTTTCTGATGAGTTCCATATAGCACGAAACGTAGGTCCAGAATTTCCTGTAAACTACCTCACGACCCAAACCATCTATTTTTACATGGTGCCAGTTTTGGCGGATCATTTAGACAAGTGGCCACATTACAACTCGATCAATAGAATCCGATCAACACTACAAAGAACTCAGTGAACATAATATTGGTCACTACGCAGTGATTAGTATGAAGATTATGGGCAAACATTATAAATCATCAAGCCAATCAAATAGATCATATACGCATTGATATAATTATATGAAAATCATTTAATTGTCTGAGTAATGTATTTCGAATGATCGTGCAGAAAAAATAATAAGTCATACACAACATACTAACAAATTATTCAGTAGATAAAAACTAAAAACAAAATTTGCATAGACATTACTTGGTGCAGCAGAATGTTAAAATATTTGCACCACATGTATAAACTGAACACCATGGAGTATCACACCATTCACAAGCTAAATTAATCATATTAGGATAAATCAATCTCTTGATTTCATCTTTTCTGTCGATCCAATGATCATAAACAATTGATAAAATTTGTGATTGAAGCTAAAAACAAATATAAGAGAACAAGTCATTCTAAAATACATACACAAAATAATTCACTTTTATAAATAATTTTTACTACAAGCTAACATCAGTTGGAAAACAATCACCTGAAAACGAGAAGTTGTTGTCTCATCATACTTATGCGTTACTCAGCATCGAATAATCATAACCTATGATTTGCATTACGTATATAATTATGAGTGCATATTGAATGTAGACAACTTGGTATATACGTGTAGCATTTTAGTTGTAATAGTCACTACACGAAAAGATCAGACTGACTGACGATATCATCAAGACCCGTATTAAAACATTCGGCTATAATGCTTCACATTTAGAGATAAATACAACCACAACTGAAACACTTTAATCACTAGTACGGTACTAGAAAAAATGAATTAAACTTAATGATACACAAAAATAGCACACTGTATATATGATTAATAGATTACTTACATCTGAGCTTACATAGAGAAGTCCGTTAAATAAACACTGTAGTAAATTAGTTGATTTATAATCCCAATGACAGTGTACAGAAATATTATTGATTAGTGTAAGCAAATTGTACAATGAGTCTACATTAAAATAGTTATTTTCAGAAAAAAAGCATACTGATATCATTTGTAGCAATAGTAGAAATAAAATAAAAAACTTAGCTTACCAAACACAAACTAAAATGAAACCTACAGTTATCAATGTTTACTAGGAGTGCTGTATCCAGTATTTTTCGGTTATTTAACGAATGAGTGCTAAAAATTTCCTCAAAGATTTCATTACAAAATCGCGCTATCTATTGTTTTCCATCTAGCATATAGGACTGCATCGTAATGATATATTCAGAGTAAATAATTGCAAGTAACTGCAGACGATTTAAACGAAACTCTCTATGCAAACAATTCTAGTATGCAGCACTCACCCACTCAGTTGATAGAAAAATACCAGAGATATTGAGTAGAACACACGTATCGAACATTAGAAATTTTACAGATAAACCCAGGTTTTGGCCATACGACATGTTAAGAGATTTAAACATTATTATGATTAACTTGAACTGGAATTTAAATACTCAACTCAATACAGTTGGATGGCTTAGTAACATGCCGGATTACAAGGACCATAAACACATTCAGTGATAACGTTTGCAAAATTTGTTGGAGCGATTATTATTATTATTAATACTATTATTATTATTATTATTATTATTATTATTATTGTAAAAAGTAAACGATACTAAATTCAAAACATAGCAAGCAAACATTATGCATTCATTTTTGCAACAAGCCCAACATGAGAAGAACCATATGAAGATAATTTATTTGATTAGTGTCCTCCGTACTTCCTTAAAACAGAACAGCTAATAACTTAAAGTGAATTGCCAGGTACACATGCATGCATGGTGCGGCTGTTGTAAACAGTGGAAAATGGTTCGAATAATTCAAAAGTGATGTTACTAATTGGATTACAAGGTAGCTTTACTATCGCAGATACAATGTACGTGGAATATGTAAAGTGGTTTCCACTGATTGCAGTCGATATACAGCACAACTGAGATGTTGGATTTGTAAGATACATGTGTGCTTACAAATCACATGTTTTTACAAATAATCTTTAATTACGTAATTAAAAGTTATTTCTCTGTATACAGAAGTCAATAGTCAAAAATATATATAAAATGTGCTTTTGTGACAGTCTACCTTTACTAAAGTCTGATTTCCATTTACTGCATTTCTTGTTCCATGGACCAGTTGGTGTTAAATTGAAAACACCTAAAGCAGTTTCAATTATATTCAACAGAAGTTTTGCACGTTGATAACTCATTCCTGGCCAAAAGTAGGTATGTATCGTTGAAATTACTTCCCAATTGGTAGCATTTTGACAAAATGTTCGAGCATGATGAATAGTAGTGGTATGACACACTGAACTGATAAATCGTATTAACTTAACTGAAAAATATTTTTTTAAAAAGTAAGCAAAATGAGAGTGCGTGATTTTGGCTTAGACAGCATATTTAGAAAAACTAAAATTTAATACTTTACTCAATAAGCAGTTTACTTACTATCTAATTATTTTTAAGAAATGATAAATAAATGCTCTAGATAATAAATGGTGACTATTTTTACGTATGATACTAAATGGATTCATTCATTCAGCAAACAGTTTTGACATAAATTTATCAATAACAGAGAATGTAAATAGCATAAACAAAGATGAACTTGATAATAGCAGAGAAAAACGAAACTTATTGTCATTCTTGAGGTCAGAAAAGTAACGGGCGTCCCACTTATCAGGTAAAGATTCGTGTACGTCACCCCTATTCCGACTGTAGCTGATACCTTGACGTGACAGTCTGGTTTGTCTATCGTGATAACCCAACAGAGCTATATTGGATAGAATGCATATTTCTCTAGATCCTACCATGCAAAGCAGGTCTGTTGGAGAGCGATAAGATTAAAAACAGCAGCCTAAGACCTGAGGGCGAAGTCGTACTGCTGACTGCGGTGGGGTGTGACAGCAGCATGGTGTTACCCTTGGATAACCAGCATCTGCAGTGATGCTGCTCCCTCACAAAGGAAGGATAGGGTTGAGAAAGGTTGACCCTAAAAATGTCACACCTCACCTGATTCCACGAATTTCCGTCTGCAGCAGTAAGGACTTATAAAGAACGGAGCTAACACTTTAAAAGCTTCCCATAGCAAGGTCGTACGTGATCGTATTCAAGTAGTTGTCCCTTAGGCTCTGCTCTCAGATCACCAAGACCAGCACTAACCTAGTTTCCTTTTCAGGCACCTCAAGAAGTAACATCTATCCATGGTGTGGGCAGCCATGAAGTGACAACCAGCCTCATACCTCCAACAGCACACGGGTCAAATCCAACCCTCAACTCTTAATAACTCTCTTGTCCCTGAGACCAAACCTTCTTGCATAACTTTACCAACTCACACCACTAATGCTAGTGATTCGAGTTTACGAAATGTTATTCCTGGTCCCCTGAAACCTGGCACTAAACCACAAATAGGAGCTTTCAACGTTTGAACCTTAGGCCAAATAGGACAACAAACCTCCTTAGCTATGACCCTAGATTCTCGCTTCATCGATGTCTGCCGTGTGGTGAAACGCGTATACAAGATCCAAGTGCAGTCATTCGCTTGACTTCACCTTGCCAAAATAAAGAACCGGCACGGTTCACCCTTCGTGTATCCGAAGACCCCACTGCTACGATCCGAAGCCTTGCTAATGTAAGTATAGCACTAAGTTCAAAAACTAAGCAGGCTCTCCTTGACTGGATTCCAATGAAAAATCGCTTGGTAGACAAGTTTCAGCAGTGAGATTAACTGAGATCTTGGCTTGAATCTGGGGACTAGACGTAATCCCATCTGACTGGTCTCGAACACTAGCCGTCCCAATTTATAAGAAAGGATAGGAGTCCTCGTGTGATAATTACCGAGGAATCACTTTAACGAATATAGTGTCTAAAATATTAGCTTCAATAATAAAAATACTTCGACATCTAACTAAAGCTCTTGAAGAGCGAACTCGAAAGATCCAAAGTGGTCTCAGACCAGGACATGGTTGTATAAAATAAATAATCACACTTCGACAGGTTCTGAAACATAGGCACACTTTTAGACGTCCAACAGTAGTTGTATTCCTTGATCATAAAGCAGCGTTTGACTCGTTCGATCATGAAGTTATGTGGCCATGTCTATCATTGAAGCGAGTGCCAAAGAACTATACTAACCTAATACAGGCTCTCTACTCGAACACTACATGTCAAGTTAGAGCTTGTGGCGAACTGTCGTCGGAATTGATTACATCAAGTGGTGTTGGCCAAGGTTGATTGCTTTCCTCATTTTTGTTTGATCTTATCATTGACATACTTTTAGAGTTGACATTTTTCTCGTCTGATTTTCAGGAGTTGACCTCCTTCCAGGAGGTACACTTGTTGACTTGGAATATGCAAATGATATAGTTCTATTGGGTGATGCTGATAAAATGAAGAATTTTTGACTACTTTAAGCATCAATGTAAGCATGTTTGGGATTAGATTCTCCCCATCCGAATACAAAATGTTGCTTCAGGGTTGGCTTTCATCGTCGCCGAAATTAGTGATAGGGAGTGAGGTAGTTGAGCCTATCGACCACACTACATATCATAGGAGTTTCATCAGTCTTTATGGTCTCGACTCGTATACAGAAGACTCGATTGGTTTCTGCTAATTTGGATCACTTGTAAAGTAGGCAAGACATCTGTCTTCCTACTTTATGGATGTGAAACATGGCCATTAAAAATAGAAGACATTCTCAAACTTCTAGTTCTCGATCATAGTTTCCTTTGAAGCATAGCTCGTGTTTGCTGGAACCATTAAGTAAGCAATACTTCGGTTACGAATAGAGTAATAGGTAAATATGGTAAATCTATTGATGAAGTAGTGAGTCGCAGTCAGTTGAAGTGGTTAGGACATGTGTTACGTATGCCAAACCACTGCCTACCTCGACGTGGAAAGCTGTCTGGTGTAGGAGTAGTTTGGAAAAAAATGTAAGGGCGGCCAAACTAAAAGAAGTCCGCTGTCGATGAAGTCATTTACAGTTGGGTTGAGCAGACTACCTGATTGGGGTCCGCGTGATGATCGTAACCAGTGGTTAGAGACTTTGAGTGACATGACTCAAAATCGTTCGCAATGGCACAGGTGCATTCATTCTTAGTCTTCTCCTAAAGTCTAAGCTTCCGAATTCGTCATAAATTTCTGTTTACTGAATTGTATTTTCATAAATCTTATCCTCGATCTCTAATCCTCTCTATTAGCACTAACTTTGTCACTACCTTCCCAACTCTGGGATTTTTATCCGGCAATTTCATCTCTATCTGCCAATTGGGGCATGGCAACTTGAACTAGTGTTCGCACGTTCCAAGTTCTACGTTGTAACTAACTGACTGAGATCACCTCTATCAACACGCAGTGTAAGGCCTAATAGTACTACTTGACTGGCTAAATTGCAGTAGGTAGAGATTAGTGCCTTGGAAGTTTATTAAAATATTAGAAGCTCCAAACAACGACAACACACAATCACCCATCTCCAACGTTGCGTTCTGATACCATGGTTAAGGAGAATTGTCCAATCTGCCTCTTTAACTTCGCTATCGAAAGTATTCAAGGAATAGTTCTGAAAAAAATACATAATGGTTGTGTGGATGCTTCCAAGAGAATGGCTTTTCGACAGTGAGCACTCGGACAACGTCATATTACAGTGCGACGTTACACAGGTCACCCAAATTGCACTTAATCAGTTGAAAATTAGTGCATGGAATGTGCTCTGCAAATTTTAAGTGAAAGTACTTTCACAAGATCGGAAGGAATCTGTGCATACTCGCGCTATCTGTAGTGAACCATTAGAAATGGTCGAAAAGTTTGTGTATCTGAGTATTTGCATAAGTGCTGATGTTGGTGTGACAGACGAGATCAATCTACACATAGTGAAAGTCAGATCTGCCTATGCTAATCTGGACAGTCATTGATGCCACTGTGGTATGTTTTATTGAAAAGATCGGGTTTACCACTCCATAGTGAGGACAGTTCCATATTATACTCATGAAACTTGATCCCTCCCAGCTGAGAACACTTGACAACTCTGTGCTCGATTATCATAATCCCCGAAGGATAGCAAACACTAAGTGGAAACACCGCGCTAGCAAGACAGGTTAGGTAAAGTGAGTTCAGGAGAAATAGTAATAATTAAATTAGCGATTCTATCTTGAAACTTGAGCTTCGGTGGTTTGGATATGTTCCACACACATCTAACCATAAACTTAGATCAAAATGGTTAGGATATGATTTAATTATGTCCAACCAATCTGATACAGCAACGTAAAGTGAGATAAATAAATACTTAAAAAATAATAGCTTACCTAGATATATTACACCATTTTCTTGTATGGAAATAAAATTTCCACCTTCCATCTTACTGAAGTCAAACAAATGATTAAACACATCTAAACATATTTCAGCATCCGGTAAACAAATAGTACGCTCCTTATTACTATTACTAAGATTAATATCTCTGTTCAGCACAAAAGATACTTCCATACTATCCATCTGAATAGATTTACAAGTAGTTCGTATGCATTCCATTAAATTAGACAGAATTTTTTGAAATTCATTACGAAAGGACGGATTGAAACAATTGTAAAATGTACTACAACAATTTAAAAACAGATCCATAAAAATTTGAGTACTAGAGCTGTCACACAACATAAGATCCATTCGTTTTTCATCATTTCCTTTGCTATTTGCATGAATATATTTGCACAGAAATTTAGAAATACCTTTCAGTGCTAATATACGTATACTCTCATTATGATGCGAAGCAGTTTGTGTTAAAATAGTAGGAACCTAAAAACAAGAAAATTATCATAAGGTTATTAGAATTTTATTTGTAACCAACACTAAATAACATAAAACAATGTATCTAGTTACTATGCATGACCACACAAAAGTTAGTAATAATGTATGGTGGTTTTTGAAATTGTTAAATTTTGTTATTTACATCACAGAGTGACTGTAACTAGACAACCACCGAAAAGCAGGAAACAATGGGTTGTAACTCAGAAGTGCGCATTCACAACCTTACTAGGAAACAAACTAAATCGGGTGTTCACTTGAGACTAATCTCTAAGTAACTCTCGGATTTCTAATGAAAAACCGTTAGTAGTGAATTTCAAACATGTTGCGAGGTAGTTACCAACCAATTGCATTGGATGGTGGTCGCGTAACACCGAAAACTGATCTGATCTGAGTGTCCATCAGTGTTACGACCTTAAATTTGCTGCTCATTGTTTAACCAATCCCGAGCTCATTTATTTCATACATAGCAGGACCTCAAATGACTAGTGTTTCAGCCACCATAACGCAAACGGACCTTCATAATGAGCAATCCCAATCAAAGCTGTTATGAAGATGCTGCATGAATAAGGAGAAACAAAAACAGCATCACAAAAACGATCACCTACTATAATTGGATTAAGATCTTGAAATGTTGAGAATCGGTCTCTGAAGGTTCTAAGCTACAGGCTTCAAAAAAGATTGTGACCCTAAAGGTTTATTCAATCTACTATATTTTCATTTTCAATCCTGAGACTAGCCATTAAGTTACACTTGCTCTCTGCCGGAGATAGAAATCTATGAAGAAAAGTGAGGCGTACATTCCTCAGTCCTACCTTGATAACCTCCCAACTTCCGTGTTTGAAAGATAGCACCGCCAAAGATTCTGGTTGCCGGAGAAAAACATTTGCTGCCGCCATACCCTACAATAATTGCCAGTAGAACTTTCCTATAAATCTCAAGTTAGTTGCATTAAGTCCTGCAGGTTTCCAACATACCTGTCTAAAATGCTAGGATTTAATGGGGTGTGTTTCATTAGGTCATCACAGTATGGAAACCCGACCATCAGATTAAAGTAGCATGTTAGTAGTAGTAATGTTAGTTTTAAGTAATTCAATAAACGTCATGTACTAAGATTCAAACGGAACCTAATGAGTAAGTAATAATGTCGCAACTGATTTGTGCAAAACAATGCTTAAGGGATTAGAGATTGGAATTTGAGTATTAAATTTGATGAACCATATAACACACATAACATATTTATTTAAAATGTATTCAATACACTAGAATTTAAACTTATCTCCTAAAAGACGGTTTATTTAGAGATCATGATAACTGGTAAGAAGCCTAAAACGACCATATAATTCAATATTTGAACAGCGGTAGATGAACACAATAATGCTTATATTAATCTAATAAGTATGGAAAGTGTATGTATAACTAACCAACTGTTTCACTGATAATGGTAGATCGGGATAATCTTTCAGACTAAGTAATCGTAACCAAACAAGTAATTTCCGTTCAGTTGTGTTGAGAGACTGGTCATCTCTCCTTGGACTGAGAAAAGTGGTGGGAAGATGCTCAAGTAGTTGATCAATTAAAAGATCATGTTTGCGTAACTCTGCAGCCTCATGGTCTGATAATATACCAAAGGCGATTTCTAGTGTTTCTGGACTAGATAATAAGATAAATTCACCATTCAAACAATTATTAACAAAATTATCCCAGCTTGCATTCTGTGAACAAAATATAAAAAGGGACATAAAAATAGTAGTAATGACTGATTAGCATTATTTGTTAAAAACTCTTATTATACGCTACACGAACTAAGCAAATGTAATTGATGACACAAATCACTTACGAAGTACAGATTTATACAATCGGCTCTAAGCTATCACTTGATGTGAAAGATATTGATAGTACCCTACTATTAATACTGAGGTAGGTGAAGTGGGATTCTAACTAGTTACCTACTGAGTGAATATCGAGTGATTATGGCAATATGCCACCGCTTCGCTAGCGACGAATGAATTTTGGAAGGAAAACAATCTCATATTAACACTAATCCACTGACCAGACACTGATTTACGTTCATGCCTCTGAATCACAATCTAAGTATCAGGACTAGTGATACTACCTAGCTGATCTAACTGAAGTTAGATGACCGGTGACTTGGACCAGTGACTTAGTGGCTGGAAATCCGATGAGACATCGTTAAAAACTCAGCACGGAGATTTATCTAAAAATTATATCATTGTGTTTTCCTAGAATCATCCAGTGGTTTGTAGCAACTATTTATCTAGGAAGATCTTAAAACATACTTGTTGTTGGCTTCGACTATGAGTACATGTGACTAACAAGGTTCTAGATCATTACCTCATATAAAATTTGTGCCTTTTAAGGAGTTATATGTCTACATAGGATAACCTAATATCGACATCCTTCTATCAAAATCACTGTACCGTGAACTGGCAGCTACTTTAATTTATATAACTGGTCGCAAACTCAAAAACCAATATAAAGCGACACTTGGATGGTATAAATTTGCTTAAGCTACTGATAGTTAGTATTGAGAGTCGTCTGTTATTCTGAATAAACGAAGTATTTATACTGCACTGAAGTAAATAAATCAGAAATTTATGTAGTCAAATGGTTGAAGAAAAGATTCACAAAACATACTTGGCTCAAACTAATGTGACATAATAAAAGTTGGCAGTAAAATACTAGCATAATACTTGAAACCCATAAAGACAACCAACAATCTATAAGTGATAAGATTTTAAAAAGACGATATTGTAGATTTCCTCAAATTTCTTAATAAATACAAACTGTGCAGATATTTATCTAGCTAAATAGCAAGCTTCTTTAAAATACAATATTTTAAATAAGATCCTTATAAATGAGGGATATATTTTTCCCAGATGGGAAAATAAACTTGTAGCGCATAAATTTCCAAGAAATTCAGTACGAAATTGCAGATGCAGTGGTTATCTTCAAAAACGTGCCATAACGAGTTGTAAGGAACCTTCAGAAACCTAATGCTTATAAACAGGACGTTTCGTAAGACTGCAAGAGACGTGGCCCGCCATCTTTGTGGCATCATGTAAATGAAACAAGTGTCCAACTACGCTATTTGGTGAACTAGCACTTAGCATAGAACCTACCTCGGATTGACATTTAGTTACAACAAAAGCTGACGCCAATTTACTAAATATCAATCCGTCTAGGCCAAGCAGTATGCTGGCCACTAAAACGTAAGATAACTGTGGTGTAAACTAAACCATGACTAGAGTCCAGATAGGTGCTCCGAAAGAGACGATAGCCCTGAATACAACCACTCCAGCGGAAGGCGATAAAGATGCGATCAACATGTGTCCGGGTCTGAACTGAGGAAAGAGGACGCCAAGTAGAGCATCGGCGGTGGCCACAGTGAAAGTTACTATTCGCCAGAAATAAACTATGGCCTGCACAAAGCTGTAAGAGATAGCCACCGCTATCTCATCTGCGACTACTGGGCCTCTATTAGCGACTTTTCCCGTACCTAGACACTTGACCCGCGAAGTCAAATCTTCAACCAGTACTATAATACTTGTTTAACGCGCTTTTGTGAAGATCACCTAAAAAGCAGTGAAACTCGTCTTTGACTGCATCAGGGCCTAAATTTGTTAATAGGCGGAAATTACGAAGAAACGTTGTTTCCTACGCCGGTCACTTTTCATGTTGATGAAACCTAATCTAACAGAACATAAGAGATTTTTAATAAGAATCCAATCGATTAATGTTGTCGCCACTCTGGTTCTTAGTGCGACACCGGCGGCGGTGGAACCGGACGCCAATACGTCCCCGTGGAACACCTTCTTTGATTCGACAGAGAGGAGGCAAACTGTAGTACATCACTAGAGTTCTAAATACGAGTCTCAGGCAAACATTAAACATCAATGTCAAGATTTTCTAGAGACATAGTCAAGCCTATCCGATCTGCATTAATGTGAGAAAGATGGAGGTTAGCTTAAATGGCACACATAGCTTCAGTAAGGTTGTATCAGATTTCGACATTGATGGCAACTAACAAAAAATATACCATTCAGCGACCTCAAACCAAACTGACAGAACAAAAATGTCACTGTGGATAAGCTACTGCTTGATTAGAATAAGTAGTGAAAATAAGCGAAGAGTTTTAATTAAAGTGACAGCAAACATCATGTAAGTATAAATATTGTTCGAGTGAGAAGTAATATGATAAGGTGACTACTTTTCCTTATTTATATTTGCTGTATATGGAGTGAGATACTACCCTGCAGCGTAAAAGAAAGCATATGGATTTCACGGAGGACCACTCTCCCAAGTCTTTGACCTGTAGATCGACCCATAAAGCAGTGGAACATCATCAGAAGATGCAGTCCCATGGTAGCCAATGCCTAAAGTTGGTTCATACCCCTTTCATTCTTCAGGAATCGCAAAGCCGGTGTACACCATTAGTTTGGAATCAGGGTTTTCAAACTTCCCTAGATAAACCCTCCATGTCCACCGACCCAATTTAAGAGCAGGACCTCCATTTTGTCCTTCCACTTTAGTAAATAACACGCTATAGCGAAAAGATAGTGACTAGGACTTCCCTGGAAGAGGCTAGTCGCGTGGTTATATGAGGGCGTTTCGAGAAGGGGGAGTGAACTTTCCTCACCTTCGGCTGTATTAAAGAATTTTGGGAGCTAGTCAGTCACCGGCAAGCAACGTAGAATCTAGTACACATATATGCATCAGCCCATTTTGCCGTACAAAATCAGAACTAATACAAAGTTAATAGAAATAGTATTATTGGTAACAGAAAAGACTAAGTATGAAGAATGTGATTTTGAAAAAAATTGATTCGCGAAATGTAAAGAAAATAGTACCTGATGGACAACAATCCATTTATGCCATTAAGATCGAATGTAAGCTATGCCACTCAAAGCATCTAATCAATAGCCACGACAGACAGTCTGTACCTACCAATATGATTCAAAATAACAATCAATGACTTAAAAGATTGGTGTCACATTTTGTTTTGACCGCTCCCAGCTTCCTACACATACTGTTTTAATGTTATCGTTCTATGTAAGGCTACTACTTATTGCAAACAGCCATATAATAAAGTCTAGAATTAACAATAATTGGAACTAAAAGTGAAAGTATAGTGACGATACAATATATTTTATGCAATATGTACTCATGTAACAATATTCAAATAAAATACATTGATACCTGAAGTGGTTCAGCAGTAGTTGGGAATAAATTACAACAGTAAGGCATTACTGACATAGGGCAAGCCAGATTTCCAGTTAACATAAATTGAACGACAGGTCTCATAAGATTACAATCATATACCTGTGCAGAAGTTTCTTTGATGACTAAACTGCTCAATTTTTTTTAAAGGAAACCAAATAAATCGGTTAATACAAACAATGAATTCTGAAGATTCTGTTTTAATACAGAAGTTCAAAACGTTAACAATATTAATAATGATAATAATATTTATAAAAACAGAAACTGGTTAAAGACATACGGATAAAGATTACAAGTGTATTCGAAGCATTGAAAATATATAGAAAGATAATCTAGTGAATAAGATGCACCTGTCTAGTTGAATTAAATCTAACACTTACAGTGCTAAGCTGTGTGTAAGTGAATCTCTTAGTTTTTGATGTAACAGAAGGATGGGTCAACAAACGACTAACTACCAATCCCAAAATGAGCTTCAACATATGATAGGAATACTCTAATGTCATATAAACAGCAAATAAATGTCAAACGTGGTAACAAATCTTAGCTTATAGCACACCACGTATGAACAACTGAAACTAACTGGAAAAATTATAACATCATAAACAAAATCAATAGGACGAAAAATATGAAATGTTCAGAAGCTTTACATGAGTGCTGACAGAAACCCAAATTATCAGTCAGTTATAGACACGAAAGACAACCGCCAGAAGCATAATCTAGATGCGAACCAAATTAGATTAAAGTATGTGTGTGTGCACTGTCAATGAGCTAACTAGTCATCGCCAAGACAAACAAGACAAGTCATTAACCGTATGTGAAGTATTGATACTTCACCGTTCCTTAAGCTTTCGCTGACGTTATTTGAGAAGAATGAGGGTTCCAATACTAATTTATCCTTCTGCTGAGCTACAAGACTTTTTACCTTATATATAGCACTAACTTTGTTACTGCTTTAATAGAAATTCTAATTATCGATTTGAAAATCCAAGTATTACAGCTAGCAAACGTGTGGCTAGTGGCATAAGAAATAAGTATTTAGTGATCACATTTTAATTCCAAATAGCTACGAATACAGAACATAAACGTGAAATAATTTAAATACAAGTATACTTGGAAAACAATAAAAAGCGTAATCCAATTAAAAAGTATCCTTCACGGTTTATTAAAGACAGATTCCTTAATTAACTAACCTTTGTTTAAAAATAAACTTTATAATATCACAAGCTGAATTAGATGTGCAATTGTATCCAATGGCTAATATAAGACTCCACAAAAGAAAGGAATCGTAAATAAAAACCTTCGAAAGGAAAAAAATAATTTTTAAAAATATGACGAAGGAAGTGATGAATAATAATTACTAATTTCATCAAATACATAATTACATATTAAAACCAACGAAATAACTTGTCATAATGTCTTGGAAACAACTTAAAAGTGTTAATAAGTGCGGCACAATAAGTGAATATTCATAAATCATGATCCACTTTAAGGTAGTCAATTTTTTTTAACAAGTAGAAAATAAGTAATAATAATAATAATCAATCTAGTGAAACTAAAATTGACTAACTTTTCAAACCAAAATAACAATACTACGAAGTATTCATTTTAGAAAGGCTAAAAATGGTTCGTGGGTAGTCAGCAGGATACCCTCGGAGCCAGGTTTCGTACTATTTGGCACTCGTCAGTAAGGCATGCTTGCGATTTTGAATAGCGATTGATAACACTAGTTCACATAGTGACCATGATTAAAAAAATTAGTTTTTGGTACTCGAATCCAGTAACTACTTTAAAAGGTTAAAAAATATGAACGTTTATACACAAAACTTAATATACATTTTAACCAAATCACGCACTCTAACTAACCGACAGTTGCTGCTACCTTGACGTGACAGTGGCGACGAACCAATCGAACTGCACTGGCTGGAGCAATCATTCCTTCAGGTCCTGAAACACCAGCCGGGTCAGTTGAGAAGCGATAAGACTAAAGGCATCAAACCAGTGGTTTGAGGGCGAAGTCGTACAGTTGGCTGTATGGAGGCTTGACGGTAGTAAGGTGTTCCCTCCACACCACCACCCCGCAACCAGTATAACAGCGATGATATCTCCTGACAAAAGAAGGATGAGGCTAGAAAAGGTCGGTTTAAAAAATTTACACCACACCTTATCCCACAGATTCCCGTCTCCGGCGGTGATGGATTTAATAAATGCGGGTTTAACTCACGGAAAACCACTTGTAAAATGTCATATATGACAGGCCTCAAGCAGCTAACCCTCGGGAACTGTGGCCACACTCATGTATCATCAAGACCCCCCCCCCACTAGTCCACTTTCTTCTTCAGGTACCTCAAGAAGACGAACCTTCCCACGGTGAGCAACCGGGAAGTGTTAACCGCCTTCGTACCTCCAGCATCACTCGAAACTATCTTGTTCACGATTAAACCCGTTTTCCTCCTTATATTTCTAGAACTTTCACCCCTCACTTTTGACTCCCCACTTACTAGGGCTTGCCACTAGTTCTGATTATTCCAGTCCTCAAAGTGCTATCTCAGATTTCCTGAAACTGAGCACTAAATCTCATGCTAGAGCTTTTAACATGCGGGCATTGTGTCGAATCGGCTCGTCGCGATTGATGTATGCTGTGCTTTTGGAACACGCATACAGGACCCCAGTACAATTATCCACTTGATTTCCCCTGGTCAATATGGAGATATAAAGTGATTTACTCTTCATTTAACTTGGAAACCGATGGCAAGTTTTCGTGGACTTGTTGGTGTAGACATGGAACTAAGTTTGAGGTCAGAACACAAACTTCCCAAGTGGATTCCTGTCGAAAGTTGTTAATGTGCTTTTCACCTAAACGGTAACGTGAGGACTCGAGAAGACAAGGACAAACGCAGGTGCCCCCTTGTCGTCTCTGTTGATGTTGTCTTCTTCTCTCCACTGACTGGACCACGATAGATTAAAGGATGAGTTAGACATGGAGTATACAAAAGTTCCCTAGCCCTCCAGAAAGTTAAGCACTCGGACATAGTAATTATAGTAGGGGATTTTAATGTCTAAATTGGAAGGCAAAATCAGGCTAAAAAACACTTAGGTGACTCATTTGGAATTCCAGTCTAACAAACGACCACCTGATACAATTATGTTCAGACTACGGCTTTTCTTTAGCAAGAACAACCTTTTAAGCATAAGAGATATTTCTTAACCTGGCAACCTCCAACATCAACACAACGATAAACAAAATAAGACCACAGCGGCATTAGTTATTGTTGGAAAGGCTTTGTAGGGGATTGTCGCTTATTCTGGGGAACATATTTATATTCTGACTACGCTCTAGTGAGAGCACGTACTTTCATGCGTTTTGCTGGACTCAGAAAGGTCACGATATGAAAACCTCTTGGATGTCGAGGCTGTAAAGTCCAAGAATGCAATCAGAGGTTTAGTTAATCACAAACTTTTTGGCAAACAACAGATTCATTCCGAAGAAGCTTCAAGCAATTTTAAAACAGTCGTAAATGAAGCAGCGATATCTGCATCCAACCTAAATCACAGGGTTAGGAAAGATCAACAGATCGTTGAAACTTTCAGTGAACTGATGGAGGCTCGAAAACTCATTTTAGCAGGCTCTGTAAATGATGAAGAGAGACGACAATTGAAACGAAAACTAACAAACGTTTGAGCAAGGATCGTGAGAAGTGATGGGCAAGAAAGCAAAGGCAACGGCGCCAGAAGACAATAACAGACAACTGTTCGGACTCATTAAAAACACTTATACTTAATATGGGTGTGACAAATCGGCCATCAAAATAGATATACGTAAGTTCTAGGTTTCTGATCATAGAACTCTCCACAGTCGACCTCATGCCATAGAATGACCGAATAAGTAATATTGGTGTTAGATAGAGTACTAGGAAAACATGACAAACCAGCTGAGGTTGTAAACATTCATCGACTGAAACGGTTGGGACGTGTGTTTCGTATGCCCAAATACTGCAGTAGGATATAAAAGTAGAGGCGGCCAAATTAAAACATAGCATTAATCCACAAAGTTTGACTGTTGGCCTAAGCCATGTTGGTAGATGCAGACTACTTGATTAGGGTCTGTGTGATAATCACAATTAATGGCTGGAGACTCTGGGTGACATAGCTCAGGACCGGTCACAGTGGCACAAGTGTATTCGCTCTTTATCTTTATCTAGATATTAAGTTCCGTTTTTCTAGCACACACCTCTACTTTATTATTCTCCATTGTATTCTACTGTCCTGGTAACTTTGTTCTCGTCGTGGTACGGCAACCTGAACCTATGAGTATATATGCAGAGTTCTGCGTTGTTAATTACTTAACTGACTGACTCTTATTAACTAACGTCAAAAAAATTAGTGACAGGACATCTAGTACATAGTTGTGAAACAGATATGCCGGGCACCTAAAGAAGATTGATTATCTTCAAGAGCCAATCATACAACATAAACTTTTTATTTCTATTATTATTCAGTTCCCTTTGCCCTATCCTCCCAGTTGACACATTAACTGTTAGTATATCATTTCTTACATATGAACTACGGTTAACTGATTGTGTAAACGTTACTCCAGTTTACACTCACTATTACTCCTATTTTGTATAAATGTTAGTTTTCTAATTGGTTTACGGTTTGGTCTGGTTTTATGTAAATAAAAAGGAATGTTTGAAAATATAATACGAATTTGATTCTGTTTGGTTGGTCTATCGGCTTGTGCTCTATCTCCAGCCTGGGACTGAGTGGGCATAGGGCAGACATGCAGTGATCGACCAGACACACCCAGTGTTCGACAAATCAACCATTTTTTGCGTCATAACAGAAACAAGAAGCAAATCAGATATCTTAAGGTAAATTACGCTTAGAGCATTAGCTTTAGTGTTGTCGAAGAGGCTATATAAGCTATTTAGGTAATCAGCAGAGAAATGAATACCCAAGACGATATACTTAAAAACGCTGGACAAAATAATATTTACCTCGTTAAGTTTTAACCACTTCGCAACAGAAAGTAAACAATGTACTGAATTTTTAGGCAGCTTGAAGTGGTCTGTTATATTCGCAAAATGATGTGGAATAATACCATTTACGAATACTTCGCGAAGTGATAAAAATCTGAAATCTTTCTTGTTTGACGTCAAAAATATGTGAAAAATATGTTGATAAAACTCATGGACTGCCTTTCTGACAGTCCCATTAGACGATGCAGCGTGCAGCCAAACGCATCTGAAGATCATTTTGGAGCATTTTATTAGACATTCATCGAAATCCTGAATACGAGACAAATAAAATATGAAACGACATATATTAATTGTTGGTCAGAATAGACAGAAAACGTGAATACAAAAATGTATCCTCTTTTTTAAGCAACAAGAAAACAAAACTCACAACAAAGTACCCCAACTTATATATTTACAAGTTGTGAATAGTGTACAATTACATTTAATTTAAAGTCTCTAAGAGTTTAGTATTCTGCATGCAAAATGATATTGATCACATTTTGTTAATAATATCTTCTTAAACGAATTATTGATGTATACTATAAAGCTTAAGTAGTTTTAATCCTGTTGAAACTTAAAACTAACTCTATATTTAGAAGTAAGATAGTTAAATGATCAACTAGTCGCCGAAATGCCTTCCAAGAACATTTTAGAGGCAATTTCTTAGTGCATGGTCTTTGACAATAAAACATCCATGGCTGGCCAACATACATATCAATACAGTAAAGACAAATCAAGTTTGCCACAACCACAACAAGAAGTACACAATTGATTGTGTTCGCTGTAGGACAAATAAAATGACAGGACCTGAGAGAACTAGTGCATTTAAATCCCAAACTTAACGTGCAGACGAATCTGTGTATTATCAAACGAATGAACGCCTGTGGTTTCAAATTAATTCCTACGATCCCTTCAATACAATTACCTCCACGACTTTAGTTAAAGTTTAGTCACTCAAACAAACATCTTAACACAAATGATTCTGTCAAATCGGTACAATAAAACGGGATGAACAGCAAATGAGTTAATCGTTATTTCAGTAATTCTCACTACCAAATACGATGCTTCAAAGAAAACGTTACTTTTCACTTGTGCATTTACCTTGAATATAAAAGGCATATTTTTGTTTGGATAAAGTATAAAAACAGGAGAATCATATCTACTATACTAACCATGTCTGGGATCTTTAGAAATACGAACGAATACCATGCATTAGCTAGGGCGAAACTTTGCAATAAAACGTTAGGTGAGTAACATTTGAGGCGATCAATGATGAAATAACCGATAGAACTGATGCACAAGGAATTACAAGTCGAATCTTTCAACTGAAGATATTCAAGCACACCAAACAAGCAAACTGTTTGAAGCTGCTCAACAATAAGTCCTGAACAAAAATTAAAATAAAATTATATAAGCATTACCATCGATGCTAGCGTATTTGAACCCCATTAAGGTGAAGAACATATTAATATCTATTATTCAAATTACTCAATAGGCAATATACAGACCATGAAGGATAAGAGAAGTTAACTCAGTCAAATTTACATCAGGAACATGCTTGACAAAGTAAGTAATTACATATTCTCCAAAAGCTAGTTTTTGTGTAGAGGGCTTCTAAAGCAATCTGAAAAATAAGTTACTACAACTTACGCATTTCAGGAGAAACATTAAAAGTGCGTGAACATCAGGAATTTCACCACTCCTCAAAAGATAACCTTTTAGTTCCTATAAACAGTTTGAACATAAAATGAACTTAAACATACACATAACTTTTTTGCTTCGTGCATCATCAGGATCAGTCTTGATTAGTTAATAATTAGTTGCAGTATTAATTCCGCCTACAAAAAAGATGGTGGAAATCAGCAGATTGAACGTGGACGCCACGAAATTCAAACTATGCAGAACAAGCGAATTAGTTTCGTGACAGCTGCTGCTAGATGGTAGTAGTGTATTTGGTTGTGTAGAGCACACCTGCAGCAACTTTTCTAAAACTAAGTAAAGACTACATTAAGAGCTAAGAATAGGAGTAGCCAATAGATTGCTCCTACATTATTGTCTCTCAGTGTCCACAGACAATAAACATGCATCAAGCCTAATTTTCAAAGACTCAGTAGAAAGTGCTAACACTACCTCGTCATGTAAACAGTCTCGTAGTTTGTTTATCCTGGCCGCAAAAATAGTAAGCAAGAATTTCGTCCTTATCCCTTTAGTGTTCCATCCTGTCATCTTAGGTTTAATTTTGGATTGGATCTTACTAGTGATCTATTAGGGTGAGCTACATGTGAGCCACATGACACATCAAGACCCTGTCTCCCATGACCCTCTTGTACTGCGCGGGATGCAGGTTTAATGCTTTCAATCGAACTGTGTAGGGTTTATTTTTTAGTCGCGCTATCTCTGCCTACCCTCCTTTGAACACGTCCCAAAATGACAACACCCTTTTTAGGGTAAGAGGATATGGTGAATCTTCCTTAAGGTGGTCCTAGGTATGCACCGAAAGCACTGGTGAAAAATTCAGGAAACAAGCTACCCAAAGTTCTAAAGAGAAACCCCAAGATTATATAGGCTTTATTAGCTACAAAATGTCAGTGGAAAAATATCTCTAGAGCACCGCAGATGGTTACGCTCAAGTCATTTCCTGAGATAGGAAGAGTAATATTGCATCCATCAAGTGTGCACACAGATAATGTGTCCCGATTGTGCATCACTAACATCTCACATTTCTTGGTATTAAGAGGAAATATGCTGCTGCAAACCCACATAAATATCTTATCCAAGACCTCTTGGGAGATCAAGATATCCGAGGGACCTTAAGTCTCTTTCCAAATCTTGAGATCATTTGAATGTAAAAGGGTACATGACTTTAAGTTAGAAAGAAGGTCATTTATAAATAAAACGAGAAGCGGTTCAGAGATGAAATATTTTGGTACTCCGTTAGTCATTGCAAACCAATTGACTAAGATGCAGTAAACTGTGATTGATACAGATCGTTCACTTAAGTAGTCAATTACTTAAAGGATTCTTTGGCCATCCTATTAGACATCTACTATAGTGCCCATCGATTAGAATTTCCTGCAGAGAATCGAATGATCTATTCTATCGAATGCTTCGCAAAACGCTACGCCATGTATATTACTTCACATTTCAACCAATTTCATGCACAGCAAATATTAAAGTTGAAAACTAACAGTGGACAACCCCAACACGTTAACTGATTGCAGCGCCCCCCCCTTATAGAGGGGAAGTGGCGCACACTTTCATATCTTCTCCAGGTAACTTCGAGGATTTTGACTCCTGATTTCAGGTGAACAAACGCTTTTTAGATTTAGGCCTCAGAGAGTGGATGTTTACCCACATACAAATAGATGCTGTGTTTCATGTCTAGTTAGCGATTTGATGTATGTGGTCGGAAAATTTCTTCCGTATTGTACTTATGGCCACAACCTTATCCAGTAAGCCTATAGTTGCCGTTTACATTGTATTGAATAAAGAGAAAAGTTTGATCATCAGACTAGGATTAATCGAGGTAGGACTAAACTGTAGAGCTGCTTTTGAGGTGACTGTCTATAAGCCATCTTATATATTTATTTACGTGTGGTCATAGTCAGTTATCGAGTTTTTTTCTGAAATCCTTAAGAATCAGTTACTGTTGAAATTCACACCATATAACCTTGTTATTTTAACTACACATGCATGTCTTTGCCCTCTATATGATTACCAGCTGCATTAAATGTTGTAACTGTCGCAAAATCATAGGGCTAATTTTGTTTGAGAGATTCTTTGAGTGACTTTAAACTGTTACATTTGCGCTGGCATCCGATTCCAGCCTGTAGCGGTAAATAATCCCTTAAATAAATAGTTTCGTAGGCCTTTGATATTGATGATGACCATGTTTGTTTTGGTGGACACAACTAGTTGAAGGCGATCGGCCACGCATCACCACCAGATAACGACACGACACGCTGTGAGAAGCAACTCTCCAACACTAGTTTCCATCCTACACTCCGCTATCCAATTGACGCTCTACTCACGCTCAAAATATAACTTCTCTTCCATCCCTCACTGCCTTCTGATTTGTTCTTATTCTTACATGTGTGTTTAATCGTTAGAAGTTGCTCTGGTTACACGACAAACGCTGCTTTGTCATATGCCTGTGGGGCATTTCATTGGTGAGTACGATGTTATCTGGATGCATTCATAACTGTGAATTCGTTTCTGTTTATAATTTTTGACAGAGTATTTTTGTACAATTATTAGTTTTTTCGCATATTTTTTCACCGCACTTCTGTATTTGCATATATTAGTACTTTAATGATTACTGATCAGACTCCGAAGCTTATTAGGATTAAAACTTTAGGCCTCCAAACATTCAGTTCATCCCGTTTTTGACATAAAACTTAGAAGCTTAGTTCTGCTACGTAAAAACCAAGTTTCGAAATATGTCTACTTGGATGTGGGTTTACGAAACCATATACACTTGGTTTTCACTATCACCGGTGTGAAAATACCTATCATAGGCATAGATTTGTTAAGCCTCCACAACTTGCCTGCGGACTCTAGCAAAAAGAGGCTAGTGAGTAGTAACACAAAGCTATTCGTTCGTGGAATCTTCGCAACAGGTCGTAGCTTATGTTCTCTTCGTTTTAAACATTTATTTAACCCTCATTTCCAGCCGATGCTCGACATGTGTCCAGATCTGAATAAAGCAACATCGAAATTGTCATATGTAACCAGTAATGTTACACGTCACACCACGACTACAGGTCAACCTGCATTCTCCAAAGCACGCTGACTAGCACCTGAAAAATTTAGGATTGCAAAAAATGAATTTCATCGTGTAATGGACCCGGAGGCAATCTACCCATCTATTAGCCCATGGTTATCTTGATTGATAATAATAATAATAATAATTTATTCTCAAGTAGCAATTTGTACATGAGAGCATACCAGTTTACAGGCATGATCAGAATGATATGGCTTGTTTGTAACAGGGTTTTAGTAGGGTTACTGTTATGGAATTGACGATATATGAAGATATTAATTGATTAGAAAGCCAACAGTAGCAAGCTTCACAGTTTACAGTACTACAGTACTAGAGGTATATTTTGTATTACAGAACACTTCCAATAAACAACCGCGAGCGTTTTGTCCTTAGTGCTGTAATCTCAAGGGATTGGCTGAGAAAAAGCAGGACGAACCATCGGGACTATCCAAAGACGGTATAAGTCTGGTATTTTGTGATTTGGTTAAGGCAGCCAATTTGTGTGGGCTGGTCGTGAGCAGTGAGTTGTTGGTGCGTTGAATACGTTCCAAGCCAGCGTTTGGAGTAAGTTGCTTAAAGGAGATCAGTTCCTTCCATGTCCAAACCATAAACTCGGGAAGTCGGTGACATAGATTACGAGTTAGAAAGAGAAATAAACGAATTTAATTAGTGGTATCAAAGTAGTCAAATCCAAACTAGAAGCTTCTTTTTCCGTTTTTCCGTTTTTTTTACTACAACGTACATGATTTTAGCGTTTGCAGATTTAGTACCCTAATTAGCCATTGCTTATGGATTTGAGGTTTAGTGGTAAGTCGTCGAAGATTTGAAACAAGTCTTTCGATTCTAGATATGGGGAGATCAAGCGTTTGAATATTAGGATAGATTTAGTAGTGCGGATATTTTGTCGTAGTTTATTCCAGAGTTTGCTGTAGAATACGATAAAGAACTTACCGCGATGTTGTGTTTGGTATTTATCGATGAGTAATGTTTCCTCGTAGTTCCGAAATTCGTATCTAGGCGTTTGGTTCCACGTGGGAGAGAAAGCCGAGAATGATATTCCGTTGATTATTTTGTAAAAGAATATTAAGTTATGTCGTAGTCAGTGACGACACAGGGGTCCTAGAGAGGGTGTTTCACATCTAGTCGTGTAGTCCATGTTTTCGTTAGTTGCCAGAATTCGACGTGTGAAACTTCTTTGTACACTTTCGACACGTTTCCTATCTATGCTATTCATACTAGAAAAGATAAATGAGCAGTACTCGAGTACGTGTCTTACACATATCTTAAACAGAGTAAGTTTAGCCTCCGTTGTATGGAAGCTTTTAAGAAGGAAACCTGTTAATCTTCTAGTTTTAGAGATAATAGTGGAGGCATGTTCCATGAACTTTAAGTTACCGGAATATTTAATACCCAAGTCGCTTGTTGATTGGATTATTTGCATTTTTGACCCATTTAGATAAAATGTGGACTGTGGGTTATAGTTGCCTATGTGCATGATTCCACATTTACTGTATTTAAGTGGTAGTCGCCATTTTTGGCTCCAGGATGTTAGACTATCGAGGTCCTTTTGAATTAGAGTCATGCCTTTTTCTAAAGAGTCCGGTTTAAAGCTATAAACAATCTTGAGATCGTCCGCATATAAATACGGTCGGCCATGTTTTATAACGTTATGTCATTTATGTAAATAACGAACAATAAGGGACCCTGTATAACCCCGCTGGTAATTGCTTTAGGCGATGATAGACTATTGTTGAACCTTACTGTATGTTGTCTTCCTTCCTGGAAAGATGCAAACCATGAATGAAGTGGGTCTTTGACCCCATATGACTTAAGTTTAATGAGCAGTCGCTTATCACGGACTTTGTCAAAAGTTTTACTGAAGTCGAGAAATAAACTGGACACTAGAAGCCCTTTGTCCCGTTGTGTAGTTATGTCATCTAGGTAGTCTAACAAGCATGTGCCACACGACCTGTTCTTTAAGAATCCGTGTTGGGAAGGGAAGAGTAGTTCATTTTTAAACAAATATTAAAGTAATTCCTCCCTGATTATTTTTTCCATTACTATTGATGCAACAGAAGTTAGATTAATAGGGCTGTAGTTTTCTATATTTCCTACAGGTCCGGATTTAAACTTAAGAATGACATGTGTAGTTTTCCATAGGGCAGGGTAGCATGCAGTAGAGAGTGACATTGCAAGTAGTTTGAGAAGTGCCAGGTGGAAGTCCGTGCCACCATTTTTAAGTACAGTAACTGGCATACCATCAGGGCCCAAAGTGTAAGAGTGTCTTAGCGTCGTGATGGCATTGGTAATATTTTCTATAGTGAATGCTATATCCCTGATTTCGCATGATAGTGGCGTAGTGGGTTCGATCCCATCTATGTGGTTTTCAATAGTAAGTGAGGTGGCAAAGTGCTGACTGAATGCATCAACTATGCCTCAGGGGTCATTATATACTTCATTGCCACAGATAAAATGGTTTCCACCCTTTATCTTAGAGCTACTAATTTTGTTCCGGAAGGTCTTGAGAAGTCTCATAGAGTTATTCTGTGCAGTAGCCTGTTTTTCTAGCGCGACTTCCATTTGTATACGCCCTGCCCTGGCATTAATACACATTTCTTTCATAGTTATGAGGGAGGAAAAATCTTTAAGTTTATAAAATTTAGTTGCATGTTAACGTAGGCTTCTTCTTGCAGTAGTGGCGATAAGCATACATGTATGTATGTATGTATGTACAATCAACATAGAACCTGGCACATATGTGCATCGGTTCAAGTTGCCATACCACCATGGCACCGCAAGATTAACACCACCACCACTGGTAGAAGTTACTACAATAAAATAAAATAATAATAGTAACAAGGAGTGTAAACATATAGAATATGGTTCAGGAAATGTAGAAAGAAAGTTATGGAATAATTAAAAACTCATAATTTGAGGGAGGACAATGAGTGAATACATCTGCTCCATTGTGACCGATTCTGGGCCATGTCACTCAGTGTTTCTAGCCACTTGGTTAAGGTAATCGCGAGGACCCCATCCAGGTAATCTGCAGCTACCGATACGACTCAAACTGGCAGTCAGTGACTTCATGGACTGATGACTTGTTTTAGTTTGGCCACCTCTAACTCTCTTCCATCCTATTCCTATATCAGCCAGCAATGCGCGTCGAGGCAGACGGTGGTTGGGCATACGCAACACATGTCCCAACCACCTCAGTCGATGGAGATTCACAACCTCATCGACTGATTTACCACATTTGCCTAACATCCGTCGTCTAACCTCGTTATTACTTACTCGGTGATCCCAGCTAACGCGAGTAATGTTTCGTAGACATCGATGGTCAAAAACTAATAACCTTTGAGTGTCGTTTACTCTTAATGGCCACGTCTCACACCCATACAGTAAGACGGAGCAAACTGTTGCGCAGTACACTCTCCCTTTCGTTGAGAGATGAATATCTCGTCGTAAGTTGGCAAAAGCCAAACGAGCTTTTTGAATTCGTACTGAGATTTCGTCAGAGACCAACTCATTAGGGCTAATCAGACTTCTAAGATGAGTGGAGTGGTCGACGTGCTCAACTACCTCACTCCTTATCTTTAGTTCAGGTGTTGACGAAAACCAGTCCTGGAGCAGTAGTTTGCATTTAGGGGGGGAGAAACGCATTCCGAACACGCTCGCATTTGAGCTTATTGCTGTTAAGAGTTTCTGCATAGTATCAGCGTCTTCGCCAAACAGGACTATATTGTCAACATATTCTAAGTCAATAAGTGGATCTCCTGGCAGAAGATCAATTCCTGAAAAGTCAGACGATGAAAGTGTAATTTCCAACAGTATGTCAACTATGAAATTAAACAAAATTGGGGAAAGTGGGCAGCCTTGACGGACACCACTTGAGGTTACAAGTTCAGATGACAGTTCGCCATATGCTCTGACACGACTAATAGTATTTGAGTAAAGAGCCTTAACAAGTTTTGTGTACTTCTGGGGTACGCCTTTCAATGGAAGACACTGCCATAGAACGTCACGGTCTACAGAGTTAAATGCTGCCTTCAAGTCAAGGAAAACCACTATTGTCGGCCGCCGAAAAGCATGTCTGTGTTCTAAGATTTGACGAACGGTGAATATCTGGTCTATACAACCGCGACCAGGTCTGAAACCAGCCTGATTTTCTCGTATTTGTGGATCACGAGTTGCAGTTAATCGTCTGACCCTTTCTTATATACTGGGACGATTAACGATCGACATCAGTCAGACGGAATTTTGTCAAGTTCCCAAACCTTAGTCAAAATATCAGTCAGTCTGGTTGTCAATGTGGGACCACCATCCTTAAATACCTCTGGGGATAATCCGTCTGGACCCGCTGCTTTGCTTCGCCTTAGATTGGCTATAGCTTTTTCAACTTCGACAAGGGTCGGGGGACCTAAGTCGACTTTCCATTCTGGCTGTCGAAATAGTGGGAAGTTTTAGAGTAGCTGAAGGCCAACTAAACTGTTCCTTGAAGTGTTTAGCCCATCGTTCTAAACGTCTAGATTGAGAGCTAATAAGCGTTATATCTTTTTCGGAAATCGTCTCACTAACGCTGGATTTCTTAACCCCGGTTTCTTTTATCAACTTCAGAAGTTGTCTAGTGTTACCTATCGTCGCTGCCTTTTCCATTTCCTTTGCTTTCGTTACCCACCACTGCTCACGGTCGTTTCGCAGACTTTTCGTCAGTTTATGCCTGATTACACGTCGCTCATCATCATGTTTGGAGCCTGATGGGATAAGTCTTCGGGAGTCTATTAAATCAACAGAAGCCATTGAGATCCATTGATTTTTCTTGACATGTTGATTTAAGTCCTTGATAGATATCATTGTAGATGCCACAACTGTTTCGACATCTTTCCAAGCAGTATCTAGTCGGGACGCATCTTTATAATTGCACAAGTGATTCCTCAGTTGTTCCTGGAATTTCATCTTGGCTATTTCATTACTAAACTGAAATCTAAAAGGTTTTACTGTGGTAGTTTTTCTTCGCCCGGTAAGACGCAAGCAAACGCGTGCTCGCACTAGAGCGTGGTCGGAATCCAAACATGTACTCCAGAAAGATCGGCAATCTTCTATCGAGCCTCTTCAACGGTGACTAATCACGATATGGTCTATTTGAGTCAACCGTTAAGTAGGGCCAGGTCTCTATGTTAAACGATGCCGCTCCTTATGCTTAAAGTTCGTGTTGGCTAGAAATAACCGATTATCGGAGCAAAGCTGCAGCAGACGGTCGCCGTTATCCGTTCTCTGAGCTGGAACACTGAAGAATCCACCTAAATGTCTTTCAAATTGGTTCAAGCTACCTATTTGGGCGTTAAAATTACCAGCCAAGATTACCAAATCTGAGTGTTTGGCCCTATGAAGTAGTTCAGAAAGTTTTCTGTAAAATTCATCTTTCACTTCATCCAGGCTGCTGTCGGTGGGAGCGTAGGCAGAAACAACGAAAAGACAACGGCGTGTGTCTCTATCTTTCCGAGTTCTTACTGGACCATTTAATCGGACGGCACATAGGCGACTGTCGACAGGAATCCATTCAAGAAGAGCCTTTTCTGCTCTCATTTATTTATTTTTATTTATTTATTCATTTTAATCACATACTACTCATTTACAATAAGCGTTGTGACGAAACCATTTTGGGCTTCATCGGTTGAGTATAATAATTCAATAAATCAAATTAGCGAAGTAGCATTAAGAGTATAAACGCTAATGTAATGTAGGACGTGTAAATAAAAAAAGAAAAAAACGAAAATGAAAAAAGAAGAAAAAGAAAAAATAAAGAATAATTCTAAAGAGTTCAATGCGTATTCGTAGCTTAGACTTTGCATAAATAGGTTTGTTAGCCGACTAATAAACCCAATATAATTAAAAGGAAAAGTTATAATCAAAATTTAGAATCGGTTTATAAGTGATGACAGAAGACGGATAATAGTAATAATAATAAAGTACATTGGAACAGAGCGAATATATGCACTAATAACCATGTAAAATATATAGAGAATTATAGTAATGGAGAGATCAAACAGTGCAATTAACAGTGTGGTGAAATTGTGTATTGTCACTCAGGTGACATTGGAAGGGTGAATAATAATAATAGTAATAATAAAGTAGACAGATAATAATAATGTTATAAACAATGATAATAATTATAATACTAATAATAAAGTAGACTGGGACACAGTGAAAGTATGCACTATTAACCATATAAAATACATAGAGAGTTATATTAATGGAGAGGTCATACAGTGCAATTAAGAGTGTGATGAAATTGTGAATTTTCACTCAAGTGATATTAAAAAGGTGAAATTTCTGAACAAAGAAGTGTGCATGTGTGTGTGTGTACATGAATAAGTATATGGTGTTGAAAATCAATGGATAATTACAGTATGGATTCAATGTAAATAGGATTATTAGGCAACTAATGAACCCAACATAATTAAAAGGTCAAATTGTCATCGAAGTAGTGAATTGGTGTATAATTGATGATAGAAGATGGATAAGATTAATTGTCGGTGTAATCAAATTATCAGTTTTCGCATAAGTGAATTAAGGTGTATGCGTGTAGATTGGAACAATATGAAAATATGCATTATTAATTATGAGTCCTTAGGCATATGGTGTATTATGAATATATTTGATAAATTTTAAAACTGTTTATACGGAGCTGGGATCATGTTTATATATATGATCAGTTATTTTAGGGTAGTTGAGGAGGTTACATAGACCTTCACCTGAGAGGTATTCTTGAAGTAATGTTTTGAACGCGGCTAACGACTTGCTGCAGCGAATATGCTTGGGAAGTTTATTCCATAGAGTCGCATATCTCACTGTGATAAAGCTCTGGCGTAGCTGAGTGCGATATCGCTGGATAGTAATAGTATTTTCCTTATTACGTAGGTTATGTATGGAGGCGTAGAGGATGGGCTGTGATGTCGACGCGTAAGTTGTGCCACTAATAAGGCGGTACATGAGAGTAAGGTTTAGTTTTAAGCGTCGGAGCCAAAGGGGTTCTAGCTTTAGTTTATCGCATTGTTGGCGATAAGTTTGTGTACTGTAGTCACCTAATAATCTCTCAGTAAATGTTCGTTGAATTCGCTCGATTTTCATCAAATCTAAGCGTCTACAGTTGCTGTAGAGTAGACAACCGTAGTCTAACATTGGACGAACACATTTTGTGTATAGTAATATTTTTGAGTGTAAATTGAGAAAATTTTTTCTTATAAACCCAGTTAACTTCCTCGCTTTGGAAGCTTGAAATGCAACATGCTCCGAGAAGTTAATGCTATCAGTATATCTTAGCCCCAAATCTTGAACGACGCTTAGAGGTTTTATTTGCACTTCGCATAGGTGGAGACTGAGGTTCCATCTGCGACCAGTGGAAATATATCCACTTTTGTGCACGTTTAGGGGGGAAATGCCATATTTTGGTCCATTCTGATAAGTTATCAATTTCCTTTTGTATTATTTTAGTAATAGTGTTTTCATTTGTAGTGGGTGGGAATAAATAGGCAACCTTTAGATCAATTGCAAAGAGGAAGATTTTACCATGCACAAATTGCTGGCACACATCGTTGATGAAGAGAAGAAAGAGCAATGGTCCAATTACGCTTCCTTGTACAACTCCGCTAGATACATTTACTGGCTTTGAGTAGCTGGAGCCGATTCTTACAATTTAGCGGCGCCCTGTGAGGAATGATTTAAACCAACTTAATAGTGGATTTCGTATGCCATAGGAGTGTAGTTTTGAGAGGAGAAGGTTGTGGGGGACACAATCAAATGCTTTACTGAATTCAAAATAAAGTACAATAGTTGAGAAACCTTTGTCTCTTCCAACTGTTATATAATCAAAAAATTCCAAGTGGCATGTAGCACAAGAGCGTTTTTCCATGAACCCATGTTGAAGTGGATTGATCAGATTTTCCGAAAGTAAGAATGATGACAACTGTTTATGAATGACTTTCTCCATGATTCTGGACAGCACGGATGTCGTATTAATTGGCCTGTAATTTTCTATAACGTTGCGTGATCCATTTTTGAATCGCGGAGTTATGAACGATGTTTTCCACATGGCTGGATAATCCCCTTTGTCCATAGATAAAGTAAAAAGTTTCAGGCAGAGAAGTGGTAAATCTTTTCCACCATATTTCATGAGGGAAGCAGGAATGCCATCAGGCCCATTGTCATTAGATTTTTTTAGCGTGGCTATGGCTCTCTTTACATTTGTGCTGGTAAATTCAACTGTAGAGAGACACTTAGATGTCATCATAAATGCGGGGTTTGCGGTGGCTCCAGGTTCTGTGGAACAGCATGAGGAGAAGTAGCTACTAAATTGTTCGCTAATAGAAGCTGGGTCGTCGTCGATACCGTCTTTTGTGATGAATAGTGTGGGAGGTTTATTAGATTTTGAATCAAGGCGAGATTTAAATAGCTTGATCATTGTTGAAATTGGGTTGATACTATTCAGTGCTGTTGTTTCCATATTCAGTAAGTATTTGTGCTGGGCACTGTCGAGATTTTCGACTATTTTGAATACATTATATAATGCGGTTATGTCATGATGCTTGTGGTATCGAAGCCTCAGGTGACTCAATTTTCTCCTAAGACATTTCGGGATATGTGAGCGTGCATTATTAATATCAGACACCCGTTCTACGTATGGGGCTATGCAGTCTAGGCAACTGATCAGTTTGCTGTAGAAGACTGAGATGGCTGTGTCGATGTTTCCAGTAGTGAGATAAGAGTCCCATCTTATGCATCGAATGAGTGCCTCGATATGCTTCCACGTTTCATTGGTGCACCTTCGATATTTGTATTTTTTAAGTCCATTCGGGTTGAGATTATTTGTGGGTTGGTAATTAAACGTGCTTATTACTACTTTATGGTCGCTATTGTGAAATTCCGAGCTGACATTAACTGAGGTTGGGTTAAAGTTAATAGTAAAAAGGAGGTCAAGAATATTGTTGCCCCTAGTTGGGATTTGAACCTGTTGTGTCCATCCACTGAATTCTATCATCTCTATCAATTTTGAGAATCTTTGTGAAGTGTGTGGCGACATCCAGTCGACGTTCGGCAAATTAAAGTCTCCATCGATTAGCTTGGATACGTGGGGTTGCTGTGAGGCCAGGAAGAACAGAGTGCTTAGATTTTTGTCATAGATGCTGTCTGCGTTGGGTGGTCTGTATATACATCCTACAAGTAGGTACTTTTGATAGCCAATGGCTATACTTACCCATGTTGAATTCCCTGTGTCACCTAGTTGTTCGTTATTGAACCTACAGGCCTTCAGATCGGAACGCGTGTAGATTATGGTGCCACCTCCACTAGTGTTTTGCCTATCAGTTCGGAAGAGGGTATAATTATCGATATTAATTGTGTCGTCTAATATAGTTGGTTTACACCAAGTTTCAGTAATCAATACCACACTGGGTTTAGTAATGATCATAATAGATTTGAGGTAATTGATTTTGTTTATAAGTGACCTAGCATTAATTGGGACGACGAGCAACTGTGACCTTTCGTGATGTGTGAGGTCCTGCAACAGAACACGTGTTTTGAACGAGTTGGGTGTCATAGCATTAATTGAGATGAATGACTTTGAACTGTCATCGGGTTGGGTACCTGATGTTTTAACCGATACGGCCAGTCGGTTTATTGATAGGTTGGCTGATGTTTGTGTCTCCGAGTGGATCTTTGATGGTGTATCTTGGGTTGTCTCGTCTATCAAAGTTGCGTCTGCAGTAGTAGGGTAGCTGCAAGTAGTGGAAACAGTTTTATAATATTTGTAGTGAATCCTAGTGTGGATGAGGTTGCCGGTTGGGGAACCGGCGTGATTGCAAAATAATGGTTCTGTCTCATACGGTTTCTTTGGCCGGCCGAGCAGAGTTCAGGTATGTGTGGGGCAGGCCCAAGAATGCCCTCACACCTGCGAGGACAGTTTATCAATGTTGTATAGTCGAATTTATGTATATTTTGTGTTATAGAGGTTTTTCTGGAGGGTGCGTTTTCTTCACTTGTCCATGGATGTTGTGATGATATTTGGGAAGCCTGTGGCTTACCATTTATTGTTTGCCCTTCAGGCTGAATAAAGTGTTCGATACGGAAATCGTCGTCAGATGTCTGGGTTTGTGGCTTAGTATAATTGTTGTAGCTAACGGCAGGGGCCAACTCATTGCTTATTGTTTCCAATGAATCCAAGTCAACTGCTTGGGTGTTTAGTGTGTAGCTACTATTATTATTTTTATTGTTTCTTGCAGCATCCCAGCTATTAGTAGTTTTATCTGATGAGCGTAAAACTGGTGTTACTGAGTTCATCTTGAGTTTCCTTCCAACATTATTACGCAGACTGCTGCTTTTTGGAACTGGTAAATCCAAGTCAATAACGTGGGTACTAGACGTATTGTTGATATCTTCCTCAATAGCTTTTACAGTATTTCGACTTTTAATGGGTACAATTGATGCTTTTGAGGGATGTGGTTTTATAATCTTCTTGTCAAGTAAACTTTTTAAGCTATCGATGTTAGATTTATCGTGACGCTTAAATAATAGATGTTTCTTGCTGGACTTGCCCGACATACGTTGACAGGGAGTCCTATCTGGTACTAACTTTATGTTTTTGAACACAGGGTCTAGTCGAATCATACTGGATGAATTTAGAAATTCTTTTGCTTCCGTTGGTGTGTTGAATCTGAATAGTACCGGTGTACTTAGGCCATGGGGGCCTTTATTCAGTCTTGTACATGAGCATGGGGCGTTAGTCATATTGCTAGCTTTAAGAAGGTTACATTTCATAGTTTCTAGAGGACAGGCATCGGAAGCATTTAAGATTATAACATTGTTAGAGCGTTTAATGCGTTCAAATACTTCGGAGGCTACATAGTCGATGATATTGTTTATTATATTAAAATGATATGATGTTTCAGTATTATCTGGATTGATGAGGCATTTGAGAGGGCTGAGAATCTTAAGGTTATCATAAAGGCCTTTCAAGTCGTCACTATGCTTGCAATGACCTGCATCTTGTCTAGTTAGGAAAGACTTCATCACGTCTTCGACGATGACAATGGGAACATGTTCGTTAGGTTCTATTTGACTTACATCGTGTGGGACGCTGGATTTTTTTAGTTGTGGATCGGTGGGGGTGTAGGACCAAAGCCTTGTTCTGCATTTTGCCGGACGCTTGGGACTAGATTTTGGGAAGATTTCCGTAGACATTATAACCAGTCAGGTTTTACAAGGGATGCGATTAGATAATAATATGAGTGGATATACTTTTATTTTATGGCAAATGTGGAATAGAAAACAAATAATAAGCAAATATACGAGTTAAGCACAGTAACTCACCGAATTGAATCAATAAATCCAAGAAAGAGATAATGTGTGTGATTTATTGGAATGACGGATAATGTATCGTTTTAGTAAATAGAATCAGTCACTATATGTGCGACAATGATTATGTGGTTAGTGGGTGTGTGCAGCATATTTGAGATCGTATTTAATAAATCTGAGAGGTGGTATGCTTCAAGTAATCTACCAGATAGTCCGTAAAGGTTTGTTGGCCATGTATACTTTCGAGTGTTGTTTAGTGTATGTATGTAATAAGGAAATCCTAAGGATCTTGGAACAGACATTAACTTCACCAGCTAGCCCATGAGAAGTTGCTGTTGAGTCGCCAGATAAACGAAGAGTGTATCGCAAAGGTTGTTCATCCTGACTAGGTGAGGTCAAGTGAATGACCACGCTAAGATCCTGTATGCGTGTTTCGGAGAAACAACATACATCAATGGCTCGGGATTTTAATGTCCTAGCTAGGGAGGCTTGTTGCCCTATTTGACACAGGGTTTGTACATTAAATGCACCAATGTGAAATTTGGAGCGTGGTCTTAGTATGTTCGGGACGTTATTTCGTGGGCCGGAATCGCTAGCACTAATGACACAGGAGGAAGTTGAAGATAAGGATTTAGGCTTGAAGGTGGAGGCAGGATAAACATTAGGAATGGAAGGAGTTTAATTAACATAGCAGTAACCTTCTGTGTTGTTAGAGGTATGGGGGCGGTTATCTATTCCCAGTTGCCTACATTGTAGAAGGGTTCTTCTTGATGCATGTGAAAAGCAAAATGTGTTAGGGTTGGTCTGGAAGGCCTGTGAGCGTGACCACAGTGCCCAAGGAACAACTGCTTGGGGTTGGTCACACACAACATTTTTGAAAGAGGTTTTCATTGTTGTAGCTCCGTACTTGTTAAGGCCTTACTGCCAGAGACGGAAATCCGTGGAGTAAGGTGAGGTGTGCATTTTTAGGGTCGACCTTTTCTAACCCCGCCCTTCCTTTGTGAGAAGGCAGCATCTCTGCTATGCTGGTTGTCCGAAGAAAACACCTTACTGACGTCACACCTCTGTGCAGCCATCAGTACGACTTTGTCCTCGGACCTTATATTTTCTGCTTTTGGTCTCACCGCTCTTCAACCGACCTGCCTGACACGGTAGGACCTAGAGGAACGATTGTTCCAGCCAGTATAGCTTGATTGAGTCATCATGATGGGCAAGCCCGACCACCACGTCAAGGTAGCAGCACGGTCGGGATAAGCATACACTTCGGAATTCTAGGTTTAGTATATCTTAAAGGTGCAACTATATCTAGTACATTATAAGTATTGGAGTAGAGTATACCAGTCAGCTTATCAGCATCGTCTTCTATGAAGTAGTTTTTCCCATCAAGACATTTGAAGTAAGTCTCAAATCATTTCCAGTCTATCTTGTGGAAGGATCTGATAGGTATTGTAATCGGACATTTATACATTGTAGTCTGTAGGTCAAAACTGCACATAACAACGTTGTGGTCACTATCTGGGGATTGTTTGCCTGTACGTACGGTACATGGGGAGAGTTCATTTGTAAAAACTAAATCTAAAATATTTTTATATCTGGTAGGGCTACGTACATACTGTAACCAGCCACCAAGCTCTAAACTTTCCACAAGCAAGTCATAGCGTTTCCATGCTTTGGTGGGGAACCATGAGATTTCAGGCATGTTAAAGTCTCCACAAATAACCTTACCTGTAAAGGGTAGGGAGGATGCCAGTGTAAAAATGTCTGACAGTAAGTTTATATTCTCTATTGATGGGCTAGGCTGTTGGTATACGCAACCGAATAGGTAAGATTGTGATAGAGGAGGTCTCATAACAATCCACACTGAGTCTTGTAATTTATTTAAGCCTGTTGTGTCTAACAAAAGTGAGTTTAACTTTGTGTTAACACATATTAGACAACCCCCTCCAGGTCCATGTAGCCTGTCACTACGATACAGATTACAATTATCAAGGGATATACTTAGATCAGAGACGTTAGGGGTACTCCATGCCTCAGTTACCATAATAATTGATGGTCGGCAGATTGATGCAAACAGAGCTAAGTCGATCATTTTGTTGCATATTGATCGCGCGTTAAGTAGGCATAGACTAAGCGAGTGGCCAATGAGGTTGAAATAATCTAAAGCATCATGGATGAAGGTGTCAGGTTTAGAATTCTGGATGGGACTTTGACTTGGGGATAGCTGAGTTTCGCATTGTTCAGATACTAGTGAGTAGATAATAGGTGGTTGCTCTGCAGTCTCAATGTTTAGGTTGTCACTGCTGTCGTCATGTTTTACGCTCAAAGTGTTTGTGATTAGTGGAGATATGGTGCTGTGAGATTGGTTACTTAGTAGTGGCAGAGCTGGAATTTAGTGGTGTTCGGGCTCGTCATCAGCTGACTTAGTAATGGCTGCGGGGGCAATGAGTAGGGGTGAGAATGGTTGTGAGTTATCGTACGAGGATACTCTAAAGAATGGTTCAGTGTGCGTACGTGACATATGGATCATAGTAGTTAGGTAATGGGTTTTGGGATGCAGGCAAGTAGTTGTAATTACAGCTATTTACTGTAGGAAAGTATATAGGTCATAAGTTTCCATGTCTAGGAAGGTTCTTGTGTTATTTTATTTTATTTATTACAGAAATCACGCCAGTTTACAGGCATGGTCATTATGATAGAGAAAGTTTAACTCTTTTACAATAGAACACACAGTTTTTGCGAAATGAATGCTTGACTAATAATACCATTTACAAGACAAGCTGGAAGATACATTTCATTCTTGAGTTTTCAGGAATGTATTAGTAGAGAACACTTATTAATATATGTAATCAATTCAAAAAAGTAGTGTCAAAGACGCGACACAAGGAAGATTTAGATACCACACAGTTGTTTGAAATAGTCTATTGTGGCGTCAAGTACGAACATGTCCTTGTGTGGGACGGCACCTTGTAGGTGGACGATGGAGATTGGAGGTAACACATTAAAGCTTCATGAGCAGATCACTAAGATGCAATTTCCTTTTTAGCGTGGACTTTGGGTTATATTTTCAGCGTGCCACGATAGTTGGGAACTGAAAAGATAAAGAAAAGGAACAAGCGAAAACGCGAGAGGGCACAGAATCAGTTAAGTACATCTGATTATAGTGAGACCTAAAGTGTACATATTGGATTAACTAAATCTCATTTGTTACTCGACTTTTTTATTCTGGGAAACGTCAACTGATACTAGAGATAACTATGGTAAATTTCAGATCTACTTTATCCTATAAGATAAAGTATGGGGGAATAAAGACATACTACATCACCTCTAAGAAGTGCATAGACATTACGAGTTTCCAAAGCACTCTCTTCTAGGTAGAAACGTTCTATTGCCTGTAGGTGAATAATTAAAAAGTTTTTAAAGTCTACAAGTGCTTTTTATTGTTTAGTCGAGTTATAAGTAGAATTAAATGCCAGGAGGTCCATTGATAAATGTACCATAGTCTATATAAGTTGTGTTAAGTAAGTTACAGATGCCGGCATTGTCCAAGTGTAGGTTTATTGCCAATCTAAACTGTGACAATGAGTTAGATTGTCGTATGCTTTCTGGTAACCGGTTCCAAAGGTTAGCATAACGTGCAACAAAGAAGGAGGATTTTAGCTTACTAGTGGCTCTCTGCACTGTTACCAGACAGTTTTGGTTCCGCAAGTCATACTTATGTTTTCCAGCAAATGTCAAGGCAGTACAATCTGTTATAATATCTTTATGAAGAATTTTATAGAGTATAGTAAGATTAAGTTTAATCCTTCTGACCCATAAAGGGTCTAACTTCCAAGCACAGCATCTAGCATCATAGGGTCGGCCAGGGGTTAATAGTCTAGTAAGATGCCGTTGAACTTTCTCTATTTTTTGCCGATCTAGTGAACGCATGCAACTATATATAATTGGGCAGTACTCAAGTAGAGGTCTAACACAAGTTTTATAAAGAATGACTTTAGATTCGCTAAGACGATAGTTACGATGAATAAAACCAATAAGTCTACGAGCTTTAGAGACCTGTGATGAAGCATGCTCGGTAAAGGATAGACTTTTTGAATACCTTACTCCTAAATCACGGACGTCATTTAGATGACGAAATTCATGTTCGTTAAGGTGTAGGTTAATCTCGGGGTTAGATTCTCCGAAACATAGGTACCCTGACTTTTGTGTGTTAAGGGGAAGAAACCATTTATCACACCATTTGCTTAGTTTATTGAGATCTCTCTGTATTATGTCGTTAATATTTCGACCTTCATCTGGGTTAAATGTATAGACAACTTTGAGGTCGTCCGCAAACATAAATAAATAAATAAATAAATAGCGTTTATTCTCATTGTGTACATGAGAGCAAGCCAATTTACAGGCATGATCAGAATGATATGAGTTTCAGTTCGTACAGATATTTAGTGTCACTGTAAAGACATTCATAACACACAAACAGCTGATTTGAAAATCAAACCAACTGCAAGAATGTTTACGGTTCTAAGACATTAAATATATGTATTGTGGCATGGAGCATATACTACAGAGAAACGCGCGCTCCTTGACCAGTGCGTTACGATTTCGAAAACCGGCTGAGTTAGCAGAATGGATCACATGTGGGATAAAACCAAGAGTATTTGGAATTCGGGTGTTGAAGAAAAGCTAGTAGTATCGTGTAATGTTTGTCCTGTACATAATCATCTATGGGTTCTGGTTACTGACGCACTTCAGCGGCGAGATACCGGGTTCGGCGAACATTCATCGTGAGTTATTGGAGTCTGCAAGGTTGATATTTGGGTAAAATCTCATAAAAAGGGAAAAAAAAGAGAAAAAGGATTTTTTTGTGTAGTGCACAGGTATAAGGATGACCTAGATCATGATCCGAATGATTGTAAGTCGTTGTTTCTAGCAAGTGAATTGTAGATGAACGTTTAATGGTTTATTGATATATTTTACTCAGACAGGTAGTGACGTTGCGTCTTTGATGTCCAATCTTTTTCAGATATTAAGGGGGCCTATTACTTCTAGTGTGTCTGAATACGTGGCTTCATCAACCAGGAAGCTAATATCTCTGAGAGCTGTATTAAGTAGCTTGCAAAATACTGGAAGATTATCTGCCATGCGTACTGCTGCTGGCAGTTTGTTCCATATTTGACCATACCTAATCAAATAAAAGTTTGCGCGAGCTTTTGTTTTGTAATTTTCAATTTTAACTTGAGAGATCTTATTTCTCAGATAATAGTCCCGAGTGTAGGTACGGTATGCAATATTAATTGAGGTGTAGGTCATATCATGCAGCAGTTTATAAAAAAGGATTAAGTTTGTTCTCAGTCTTCTTTTCCATAGAGGTTCAAGTCCGAGCATGTGACATCTAGTTTTGTAGTCTATTTTAGAATTACCTTTAATCATCTGCCGTGTTAAGTAGCGTTGCACACCCTCTACTCTGATTTTGTCACTTGTTCGTAGATCGCTAAATAGGAAGGAACAGTACTCAAGTGTAGGTCTTACACATATTTTGTACAGACTGAGTCTTGACTCATTTTGATGAAAGTTTCTTAGAATGAAGCCTAGGAGCCGTCGTGATTTAGACAGTTTGGCAGAAATGTGTTCAGAAAAGTTAATGTTGTGGGAATATTGTATTCCTATATCGGTTACCGTATTAAGTTTAGGGAGTTTGTGGTTGCTAAGTACAAGTTGAACTTCAAGTTTTGGGTCCCCCACGCACATCCACCCACATTTCTCAGTATTGAATTCCAGACACCACTTGGAGCACCATTTACCTAGTTTGTTTAGCTCGTCCTGCATATTTTCGATGCAATGTGCCACATCATTTTTGTCAGTCTTATAGACCACTTTCAAGTCGTCAGCATAGAGATATGGATTCCCTGTTATAAAGCGTCTTTGATGTCCAAATCTTTTTTCAGATATTAAGGGGGCCTATTACTTCTAGTGTGTCTGAATACGTGGCTTCATCAACCAGGAAGCTAATATCTCTGAGAGCTGTATTAAGTAGCTTGCAAAATACTGGAAGATTATCTGCCATGCGTACTGCTGCTGGCAGTTTGTTCCATATTTGACCATACCTAATCAAATAAAAGTTTGCGCGAGCTTTTGTTTGTAATTTTCAATTTTAACTTGAGAGATCTTATTTCTCAGATAATAGTCCCGAGTGTAGGTACGGTATGCAATATTAATTGAGGTGTAGGTCATATCATGCAGCAGTTTATAAAAAAGGATTAAGTTTGTTCTCAGTCTTCTTTTCCATAGAGGTTCAAGTCCGAGCATGTGACATCTAGTTTTGTAGTCTATTTTAGAATTACCTTTAATCATCTGCCGTGTTAAGTAGCGTTGCACACCCTCTACTCTGATTTTGTCACTTGTTCGTAGATCGCTAAATAGGAAGGAACAGTACTCAAGTGTAGGTCTTACACATATTTTGTACAGACTGAGTCTTGACTCATTTTGATGAAAGTTTCTTAGAATGAAGCCTAGGAGCCGTCGTGATTTAGACAGTTTGGCAGAAATGTGTTCAGAAAAGTTAATGTTGTGGGAATATTGTATTCCTATATCGGTTACCGTATTAAGTTTAGGGAGTTTGTGGTTGCTAAGTACAAGTTGAACTTCAAGTTTTGGGTCCCCCACGCACATCCACCCACATTTCTCAGTATTGAATTCCAGACACCACTTGGAGCACCATTTACCTAGTTTGTTTAGCTCGTCCTGCATATTTTCGATGCAATGTGCCACATCATTTTTGTCAGTCTTATAGACCACTTTCAAGTCGTCAGCATAGAGATATGGATTCCCTGTTATAAAGCACCTGCATATGCTATTGATATATATAATGAAGAGTAAGGGCCCTAGAACACTGCCTTGCACAACCCCGCTGGTTATAGGTCGTGGTGTTGACGTTACAGTGCCTACCTTCGTTATCTGATATGGGTTTGTGAGAAATGATTTGAACCACCCTAGGAGTGGATTAGTGATTCCTATGGACTGCAGTTTGCAGATGAGGAGATTGTGTGGTACCCTGTCAAAAGCTTTTTGTATGTCAAAGTATAGTATTATCACTAACTTTTTCTGGTCACGGTTTCGAGTAATTTCGTCAAAGAAATCAATGAGGCATGTGGCGCATGACCTCCTTTTGAGAAAGCCATGCTGGGATGCACTAATTAAGCCTCCATTTAGTAGGTAGTCAGATGTTTGATCTTTGACTACCTTCTCCATTACTCGTGAGATCACTGGCGTGATATTAATTGGTCGATAGTTTTGGACCAGGTTCCTTGCGCCTGTCTTATGTTTAGGGAGTACGTAGGTGGATTTCCAGATTTCAGGATAAGTTTCAACTTCTAGTGAGAGTGTGAACATTTTAAGTAGGAGAATAGGTATGTCTGGTCCAGCATGCTTATAGAAGATTGATGGGATATTATCGGTCCCTGAGCTATTATTAGGCTTAAGCGTATTTATAGCTTCATTGATATTTTTTAAGCTAAATAGTATAGTACTTAGCGTTGTGTTGCATATCCTATCTACACTGATGTCCGGCGTTTGAATTGTGTTTTCGTTATTCGCGAACCTTTCGCTGAGAAGTTCGCATATAACTCGTGGGTCATCGTAGGTTACCCCATTTTGCAGTATTGAGTGAATACTATAATCTTCAGTTTTATTTAAGCGTTTTTCTAATAGATAGCACAGGTTTAGGCACTTAGATGCGCCATTGAGTGCTATACATTCCTCATCTTTCAGACGAGTTTCATGTTTACATCTTACTTGTTCTAGCAAACAGTGTATTTGATTCAGAGCGGTGAAGTCATTTGAGATGAAGTACCTTTTCCTTAGTTTACGCAGTTTGGACTTAGCTTGAGTGTTGATGTAAGGGGATATTGCTTTGTAGCCCATCTTTTTTGGCGCTATAGTGTCAATTAGGGGCTTTATCGTACGGTAGAATATTTCTAGTGTTTCAGCAATGCTGCCACTAGCAAAGAATTTGGCCCATTCAGAGCATCTAACTTGATTTTGAAAGATGCTCCAGTCAGCATGGACAAAGTCTTGATACTGAAAACGCTTACAGGTCGTCCTATGCTCTCTACCTTTCACAAGAAATGGAAGAGTGCATAGGACTGTGTTGTGGTCACTGTTGTGGAGTTTTAAGCCATATTCTATGGATATCGGCGTTATATTATGACAGAATATCAAGTCGAGGGTGTTGTTGTTTCTTGTGGGTAAATGCACATGTTGTTTCCAGCCGTGTATATTGATATATTTAATTATACTCTCATAAAATGTCGGGCCAGAGAATGTGCGCCAATCGACACCTGGGAGATTGAAGTCTCCACAGATCATTTTATGGTCGAGGCTGAGGGTAGCAGCATGCCCGAATGATGCAATTATTGAGGCGTCTACTAATTTGGGAGTGTTTGGAGCCCTATATATGCAACCTAGTAGTAATTGGTAGTTATTTACATGTACTTTTAGCCATATCGAGTCAGGTACTGTGTTGAGGACTTCATCATCGATATTTTCCACCTTTATAGTCTTTGATACGTATGCCAAACAACCTCCACCTCTTTTGGTGGTTCTATCGCAACGAAATACAGCGTAGTTATCTATGACAAGGCATGAATTTGGAACATCAGGTGTCAGCCAACTTTCCGTTATTAGAGCAAGTGTAGGGTTGTATAGAAGGACCAGGGTTCTCAGAGATGTCATTTTATTCATTATAGATCGGGCATTAATTAGCATCAATGTCAGATGAGGCGAATTAGTGACCTTATATGAGCTATTGGTGACTGCATATTTAACAGCGTTCGTGCTGTGGGTTAATCTATTATATTTATTGTAACAGTTATCGTAACATTTGCTTGTGGCGTGGGCATTTATACTGTGGGAGGGAAGAATGGTACTGCCGTTTGATTCTAGTAGTGTTGATGGATGGGATCCAGCACTATTCATGAGCATTGGTTTAGTTAGGGCTAAGGGGGCAGTAAATGAATTGAGATTATAATTATGAATATAACTTGGACTAGATATTTGAGGACTATAGCATTTACTTAGCCGAGATGTTATTGAGGATGTACTCAGTGGTTGTTCCGTGAGGTTCGTGTTCTGAACATCACTATTATCTCTGTGGTAAATACTTAAGACACTTTTGTTAACCGGATATGAGATGGTAGCAACGTTTTTCCTTAGTGATGATGTGAGTCGTGATTTGGAGCATTCACGATTGGCACGAATTGTTGGTTCAAGACGGGTGGTAAGGTCTTACCCTCTTGAAAACAGTGGCATATGTCATTAACATACATAATAAATAACAATGGTCCAATGACTGAACCCTGGAAGACACCACTAGGGATATTTTGAGGACGTGAGAGATATCGTCCTAGTTTCACTAATTGAATGCGATCTTTCAAAAACGAAGCTAACCAATCATGTAATTTGCCCGTTATCCCGAAAGCTTGTAATTTATATAAGAGAGATGAGTGATGTACTTTGTCAAACGCTTTAGTGAAGTCAAAGTATAGGGTAACAATTAATTTTCCATCATCTCTATTGTTTATTATATAGTCGAAGTATTCTAGGTGGCAAGTTATGCAGGATTTCTTAGACACGAAGCCGTGCTGGGAAGATTTAATTAGCTTGTGCTTAACGATGTGAGTGTAAATCTCCTCTTTTATAACTTTCTCCATGACTCTAGATAAAACGGAAGAGTGATTAATTGGACGGTAATTTTCAATGCTAAGTCTGGTGCCTTTTTTGAAGTGAGGGGTTATATACGTGGTTTTCCAGGAACTAGGAAAAATTCCATCTTCCAAGGAGAGATTAAATATTTTTGTGAGCAGTATTGGGAAGGCTGAGCTACCATATTTAATCAAATTAACCGGTATTCCATCCTCCCCGCTATTAAATGAAGGTTTTAGTGATCTTATAGCATTTCTAACATTAGTAACTGTAAACTTCATGCCAGTTAGTTTATGCTGGTTGAAGTTGCTGATCATCCCTATAAGTGGACTGTTTTTAGTAAAAGAGTGTGCAAATGATTCACTAAACGCTTCGCAGATCTCCATAGGGTTACTAGTTATTTTATTTTTGATTTTGAGAGTAGTAGGAAGACTGGACTGGGCATAAAGTTTCTTTCTGAGGGTGGCTGCTAAATAGGCTATTTTGTCAGGTAATTTCAGAAGCATTTTTTCGGCTTCTAGTTCTCTCGTTTTTCTGTAGTTTGCTATATTTGTGAATACTGAATGGATACTGGAAATTACGGAAAAGTCATGCTGAACGAATAATCTCTTTCGTAACTTCCTTAGTTTGTTTTTAAATTTAACAGGGATGTATTCACTATTTGGGATGTGCGGTTTAATCACTTTAAAAGGTGCAACACTGTCAAGACATAAATTTATATTATGATAAAAAGCATTTAGTGAGTTACTAACTTCGTAAGAGGAGAAAAATATATCCCAATTAAGATCATGTAGTAATTTCTCGGTATTAGACCAGTTAATTTGAGCATAGTTTCTACGAGAATCAAGAGGATCGTTTGTTTTACTCTTAGTACATGAACATTCATTGACAATTAACTGGCAAATGACAACTTTGTGGTCGCTGCCAGGAAATTCAAGACTAGTACTGACTGAGTAGTTTGGGGCATTTTGTAAGAAGATTAAGTCTAATAAGTTGGACTTTCGTGTAGCAAGCGAATAAACAACCGTAACGTTTTTCGGCGGTTCTTACTCACTTAGCATTGGACGGCCCGAAATAATCTACACCAGCCGAAGTAAATGGTGGAACGTGTGCCTCTAAACGGTGTTCTGGAAGTGGCGCCATGATCTGAGGATGAGACATACCAAACAGTCTTCTGCATTAATAACATCCTTTTGGTATCTTCCTAACTGTAGTATAACCTCTGATAATCCAGAACTCTTCGCGAATACTGTTGAGTGTATATGCGATTCTAGCGTGCGCATTCTGTAAATGATAATGCATCACGATTAAATCGGCAAAAAATGTTTGCTGGGAAGTATGACTGGATGTTTACTTTCTAATGGTAAGCGCGATAACTGCAACCGTCCACCAACGCGAATAATATCATCTACCATAAAGGGGTTAAGATTGTTTATTGGGCTTTGGAAATTTAATTTCCTTCACATGACATTGCCCGAGTAAACCTAATGGCGTGACAACTCCTAATTGTCAACTGCATCATTAATTTTCCTCTTCGCACGAATTACGTAGCTTATTAATATGATCTTCGAATTTCCGCTAAGCACTTTTTCTAAATCTTCTGTTCTATTGGAAACACATTATCTTGCACTAGATTGATTATATTAAGTTTTGCATAGTTAACAATTTTCAACTTTAACATGCCTGTGGTCAAGGTCTTCCCGTTCCGTTTGTTTGCCAGATTGTCGACGAATCGTTTACATAAGGCGAATACTTTTAGCATTCCAGACCACGACTTACACATTGTGAATCGATCCAGAAACAAACCGTTACAGTTTGTAGACTCGTGATTTTCTTCTGATAGTACATTAGTAAAGACATTACCGTTCTCTTTCAGAATAGGCCATGTGTCTTCGTTCCCCATAAGAATGTCGGTCCTCGTAGCCATTCTATTATTTTTGTTTCGTCATCAGGTGATATTCCACGGGAAGCATAATCTGCAGGGTTTTGTTTACTGCTAACATATCTCCACTGGTCTGGTGTAGTCAATTCGTGTATGGTCGCTAGCCTGTTACCAACGAACCTTTCGAATCTTATGGTTGTGTTCCTTATACAGTGAAGCAGGATTAACGAATCCGTCCAGTATGTAACAGACGTAATAGGTACATTGAATTGTTGCTCAACATGTTTCCCTATCTTATTGCACAGCACAGCTGCCGTTAACTCCATCCTAAGTATGATTACAAGCTTCAAGGGCGCGACTTTAGACCCAGAAAGCAGTAGAGAACAGTGGACACAATTGGAAATATCCTTATAACGAATGTAAACTACAACGCCATACGCCAACTCGGAAGCCTCAGCAAAACAATGAATCTGGCTAACCGACAGTTTAAACATTCCTGGCGTAAGGCATCTTGGTATATGCAATTTATTCAAATTTCTAACACTTTTGTTCCAATGATTGCACTTTATAAGATACTCTTTAGGTAATTCTGTATCCCATTCTAATCTTCCTCGACAAGTATCTTGTAATATCAGTTTGACCGGCAAAACGACGGGGGCTAGAAATCCAACCGGCTCAAAAATGGGGGTAACATACGACAAAATGTTTCGCCTAGTAGGCTTTGCCGCGAACTCGCGTATATTAAAATGCAGATAATCGGTCTGAACACTTTTTATTCAATCCCCAAGGTCCTTCTGCTTTCATCAGTAGGAGAATAAATGTCAATACTTCTTTCAGAGCGATCCTCTTCCGGAATGAAGTCTATTAATTCGACATGACTGCTAGTCCACTTAGATTAAATCCCCCAGGACTTAAAATTTTCTTTAATTGAAGATATGTGAATTTGGCTTCCTCTAAAAGCTATTTATAGTATTGACACTTGTTAATAAATCATCAACGTAGAGTTGTTGCTTAGCTGTTTGTGTAATATGCTTAGGAAAACTCTCTTGATTTTCCGAAATAGTTCTTTGCAAGGCTAAAGAAGCACAACATGGTGATGAAGTTGCTCCAAACAAATGCACTTTCATTCGGTACCTTTCAGGATCAGTTTCCATATTTCCGTCTGGCCACAACAAATAACAAAGGGTATTATGATCTTGTGGTGGAACAAATACTTGATGGAACATAGCTTCGACATCTGCTGTGAGACCAATTGGTTTTCGCCAAAATCAAGCAAAAACGTCGACTAGGTTGTTGACTAAATCGGGTCCAGAGTAAAGGTTTTCGTTCAGGGATGTCCCAGCGTACTGCGCTGCACAGTCGGCAGATACCAAATGTGACCTTCTGTATGATTATCTTTAACCCCTTCAGCGTAACTCCTTTCAATGTACTGTGTCATAACACAAACATAATTATTGTGCAATTTTGGATTTCTCGTAAGCTGCTTTCTCAAACACTCAAGTCTATAGACGGATAACATCTTATTATCAGGTAAATTCCATTCTTGGCGCCATGGCAACGCTATTTGGTAATGCCCATCTACCAGCTTAATTGATTTCGACATTGTGTGAAGTTCATTACGGTCTTTAACTGACATCGGTATGTAGGGATTTAATTCTTCGTTAAACTTACTTTGGTATAACTGTTCCAATCTAGCTTCTAATTCGTTTTGGGATAAGACACAGTTTATTACTCCATTGCATCTAGAATCTTTATTATAGGGACCCAAGAGCGTCCATCCAAGCGGCGTCCTTATGGCGTGCGGTTAGTTGGTCTTGCCGACTCTCCTGTCTTTGGCTTTGTACACTTCTGGTATATTACATCCGATTAACAACTTAACGTTACGTCCTTAACCTTCGGAAGTCTTACACCCTGTAAGTGGGACCAACAGAACATGTGCAGTGCCGTTGGGATTATTCTACGCAGCGACCGTAGTTTTTCTACCACCCATACCTTTGGGACTTTAATAGATGATGAAGAATCTAATGCATAAACTTGAACACTAACATCTTTGCTGTGGAGAACTGACTGACTATTAAATGTTTTCAAAGAAACAGTTTTACGCTCTCCATCCAATTCCAGTTTATCTACCAGATCTCGAGAAATTAGTGAAGTATCCGAACCACTATCCAGGAAGGCACAAGTCTGCACAGTCTTCCATTTATACTTTAGTAATACGAATACCACGGCTAACGCAACCCCACTGGGTGTAGCTCCCTGCTCGTATTCCCTTTCTATCCTTCTACAAGTCTGAGTGTTAACATGGATATCATTAACACCAGTAAATTGTTGTTTCTGTTTTGCATGTAACAAAGTGTGGTGCCGTCTGCCGTATCCTTCAACTGTACACGATCTCGTCAACGCACAATCTTTATCGATATGATTAGCCTACAGACACAAGTTGCATAACTTATTCTTTAGTATAAACCCTATACGTTCATCAACGCTTTTATTCCTAACTTCTGAATATTGATCCAAAAAATGGCTTTCATGGAACAACAAACATGACAGACCGAGATACAGGCGTTTTTGTGGTAGCACAGTCTCGCCGACACTAGTATTGGCGTACGATATCCTAATCTTACTACGGTCTGTGTTAGCATTCGTTCTCGGACCTAAGAGGTCCTTGTAACCCCGTCTCGTCGCAGTTTCGTTGGCAAGCAACCCGTGTCTGGTGTTCGCTATGCCAGCTTGTTCCTCAACAAAGTCTGTCAAATCATTAAACAGGGGTTCCCGCCTGCTCTTGATAATTTTACAGGCAATCTCCACCCATTCGTGTTGAATATGAGCGGGTAACTTCAAGACCATACTCTCAATGGTTCTTGTGGAATTTAAATCAGAAATATAATTCCTTTCTTTGAGTGTCAGGTCACAAACTTACATCTCTGTCAATAACCTTCTTAATTCCTTCGGGTAATTTCCTCGAACAATAGGAATTGCTAGCATCTTATCGATAAGTTTATGAGCTACTACGTGCTTCTGCCGAAACATTTCCTCTAAGAGTTCTAACGATTTGTGGTAACCGGCTTTGGGTTCAAGTAGCGTGCAGTGGAGTATAATAGACTTGACTTCACCGTCACGATACTCAATTAAATAGTTTAACTTAGCCTTATACCCAATATTTTCATTACCGATACACTCTTCGAAATTCCTAATAAAGCTCCAACAGTGTTCAGGATTACCGTCGAATCTTATCATTTCTCTTTTAGGCAAGTCAGTTATTCTTGATATCACGTTCGGTAAGTTAGAACTCAAGTCTCTATTTACACGTCCTACATCACATTAGCGTTTATACTCTTAATACTACTTCGCTAATTTGATTTATTGAATTATTATACTCAACTGATGAGGCCCAAAATGGTGTCTTCACAACGTTTATTGTAAATGAGTAGTATGTGATTAAAATAAATAAATAAGTAAAGTCAATTTCAGCTTCGTATAGAGTTGACTTTGCTTTATGATACGTCTGGTTCTCAAGTGTATTCTGAATGAGATTCGCTGTTGTCTTCTGGCGCATGTTTTTCAACTCAATTTCTTTATCCAACTGAGCTACATGTAGTCTGGCTAGCTCTAGCACTAAGTATGATTTTATGCTTGTTTCCTTCCGCATGATTACTACTATGGGTCTCTGATTCATGTGAAGACAATACTGGAATCTAAAACTTTCTAGACGTCATCTTGCAAGTTGACATTACTATGAGAGCCGAGCTGTTCAAAACTCTGTAAGATATGTTTAAATCTACAGATAACCTTTCAAGCAATTTCCGCAAAACTGTCGATTCAGAGTCTGGGCTTAACTACAGTCAAAACAAGAAGAACTCGGCATAAACTTTTATCTGTTTCTAAAACATGAATTAACAACATTAGTACAGTGAAATAATCAATATAATCATTCAAAAATAGAATAGAAAAACACGTACCAGACAGTGATGGAAAATGCGTCAAATTGAACAATTGTGATTATTAGTCATGTTTATAAAATAATACAGTCCACTGATTAGTTATCAAACAGAGATAATCTATACAATCAGACCGAGTACAGGTGGTGGGCGTTTAAATAAACGTCATTGGTCAGGTTAATTATGAACATAATTAGCACCCAGACCCACGACTAACATGTAAGAAGAAACTTCAAGGAGTTCTATAACGCCGAAAGTTGCACGTTCTAGTAGAACCGTGCGACTCTCAGAACACTTACACGAATATTACACATAATGATTCCCTCTAAATTTCCAACTCCTAACGTATTGGAAAATATAAAAAAATCAAATAAAAGCATTTCTTATTATAAGATATACATTTTTACATATTTTCGTATGATTACAAAAAATATTGAAAAACGTTTTATTCATATGTATGCTGTTAATAGTTAGCACGGTTCAAATCTCAGTATGAACATCAACATTGGGATGCAGGTACATCCGGCCGATGAGTCTCAAATAGGACGAAGGGTGCGTCCTGGATTCCACTTGCCAGTCACAATCCAACTCATATAAGGCCTTTATAAGGTTAACGTACTTTTGAGGTACGCCTTTTAATGACAAACATTGCCACAAGACTTCATGGTCTACAGAGTCGAAAGCTGCTTTCAAGTCAAGAAATACAACTATAGTCGGACTTTGGTACATATGTCTATGTTCGAGAATCTGCTACAGAGTGAATCTTTGATCAATGTAACCTCGTTAAGGTCTGAAATCAGCCTGGTCTTCTCGAGTCTGTTGTTCTCTAGTGTTGGATAAATAAATAAATAAATAGTTTTTATTCTCATGTATCATTGTGTACATGAGGGCATGTCAGTTTACAGGCATGATCAGAATGCCGAATGATTATAGAGGATAATATTTTAGATACTATATTAGTCAAACTGATTCCTCTGTGGCTATCACAAGAGAATTTCTGTCCCTTTTTGTAGACTGGAACGATCAGCGATCGAGACCAGTCCGATGGGATGGTGTTTAGTTCCCAGACTTTGGCTAGTATATCAGTCAACCTGCACGCTAAAACTAGACCACTATCCTCAAAGATATCGGTAGACAACATATCAGGTCCTGCTGCTTTCCCTCGTTTCAATTTACTTATGGCGTTTTCAACCTCACTGAGAGTTGGGGGGACCTGTGTCAGTTTTACATTCGGGTAGCCTGGAGATTGTGGGTAAGCTAAGAGTGGCTGGGGGCCAGTTGAACTGTTCCTGAAAGTGTTCTGTCCATCGTCCTAATCTTCTAGATTGATAATAAATCATCGACCCATCTTTTTCCGAAATAATTTCACTAACTGCCGATTTCTTGATATCGGTGTCCTTAATAAGTCGGAACAGCTGTCTACTATTGCCTGCCACTGCCGATGCTTCTATCGCTTTTGCTTTTGTTGCCCGCCACTGTTCACGACTCTTTGTCAGTCTACGTTTCAGTTGTCGTCGCTCTTCATCATACTCCGAGGCTGCTGGAATGAGTTTTCGAGCCTCCATCAGTTCCCTAGAAGTCCTAGAGATCCAATGGTCTTTTATAACCATTGGATTGGGGTTAGATGGTGATAGCGCTGCTGCGTATACACATGCTTTAAAATCATTCCAAGCTACTTCGGGTGAAACCTGTTGGTCATGGGCAAATAAATGCTTAGCCAAACCATTCCTAAATGCAATCTTAGCGTTCTCAGACTCAAAGTGATATCTAAAGGGTTTGCCCGATGTAAACTTTCTGCGACCAGTAAAACGCATAGAGATACGTGCTCTCACTAGGGCATGGTCAGAGTTTAGGCAAGTGCCCCAGAAAGAGCGGCAGTCCTCTATACAACCTCTCCAACGGTAGCTGATGCCGATGTGATCAATTTGTGTCCATCGTTGCGTAGATGTTGGAGGTCGCCAGGTTAAGCACTATCTCACCTTATGCTTAAAGTTTGTGCTAGCTAAAAATAAACGGTAGTCTGAACATAACTGCAACAGACGATCGCCGTTTTCTGTTCTCTGGGCTAAGATGCCGAGTAATCCACCTAAGTGCTTTTCAGCCTGATTTAGTCTACCTACTTGGGCATTAAAATCTCCTGCAATAATTACTATGTCTGAGTGCTTAGCTTTCTGAAGGAGGCTAGAGAACTTCATATAGAAGTCGTCTTTCACTTCATCTGTGTTGCAATCAGTGGGGGCATAAGCAGAGACGACAAAAGGCATCGGCTTGTGTCCCTATCTTTCCGAGTTCGTACTGTGCCATTTAGACGGACAGCACATAGACGACTGTCTACGGGGATCCACTCGAGAAGAGCCTGTTCTGCCCGTAAGCTTAGTGCTATGCCTACATCAGCAAGGCCACGTGAGCTTGCTGTAGGGTCTCCAGATAAACGAAGAGTGAAGTGTGCTGTTCCATTGCGTTGACTAGGTGAGGTCAAATGGATGACCATGCTGGGATCCTGTATGCGTGTTTCGGAGACACAGCATACATCAATTGCAAGAGATTTTAATGTTTTAGCTAGGGCAGCTTGTTGACCGATTTGACACAGCGTACGCACATTAAAAGCTCCAACATGAAGTTTAGAGCGTGGCTTCAGGAGACCTGGTATGACATTTCGGAAACTCGGGTAACCAGTACAAGTGGCACGCATAGAAAATGTAGTAGAAGTGTTACAAGTAGAGACCAGAGGTGGAAAACGTGTTTGCTCATGAACAAGGTGAACTCGAGTGCTATTGGAGGTATGAGAACGGTTATCACTTCCAGGTTGCCCACACCGTGGTAGGGTCATTCTTGAGGAACCTGAAAGGGGAAGAGGATTAGGGGAGGTCGTGATGACCTGGGAGTGTAGCTGCAGTGCCCAAGGGACAGCTGTTTGAGGTCGGTCACCTATATTAATCTTTGCTCCGAATGTCAGAAGGGAGGCATCGGCCTCATGGCTTCCGAAGGAACTGAGCTTTCACCATGAAGCGTCATATTAGTCCTTCCAACTACCAGGGCAGAGTTAGAATGGCTATAAAGGTTTTTACTTGTAAGCTGTTTTTTAGCATGGTAGTTGTTTTACGGGGTGGGTTGCTAACCCCATGCCCAACCCTTCTCCTTCATCCGGGCTTGAGATCGGCAGCAACCCTGTTAGGGCTCCAGGCGGAGTTCTGACATCCAGAAGCAGGACAACATCGCAAGATATCGAGGGAATATCAACCAGTGTAAACGAATTTGGTTTTATTCGTTGGCTGGCACGTCTTCAGTTACACACGAGATCATTCGAGTGGAAAGTGAGCTGAAGCAAAAATAACCCCCCAAATAAATAGCTACATAGGCTTTTGACATTGATGCTGACCATGTTTGTTTTGGTGGACACAACTAGTTGAAGGCGATCGGTCACGCATCACCACAAGATAACGACACGACACGCTGTGAGAAGCAACTCTCCAACACTAGTTTCCATCCTAGACTCCGCTATCCAATTGACGCTCTACTCACGCTCAAAATATAACTTCTCTTCCATCCCTCACTGCCTTCTGATTTGTTCTTATTCTTACATGTGTGTTTAATCGTTAGAAGTTGCTCTGGTTACACGACAAACGTTACTTGGTCATAAACCGGGTGCACTCCAAGCCATTTCGGGACTGAAACTTCAAGATATTGCCTTATGAAGTGTCATCCCTTCCCAAAAATACATCACAAACACAACACCCAAACTAGAGAGTATATTCTTTAGGGCCACTACAATTATTTCACCTGCTCATCAGGGCCTGGAGGATCGGTGCTGAAGTCTGATTGGTGTAGCACTATGGTTTGGTGCTACCTTAATCGCCGAAGAAATAATGTGATTTTCGATGTTGAAGAGACATGACTTTGACGCACTGTAGTATTAATATATGGATATTTTATCTCCATGAGACAGTAACAAATATTAAACAACCTATTTTCTGTGCATAAACACTAAACAGTTGTTGTAAAACTAAACAATGTTTATTTAGATTTATTCCCAAGTAGCTTCATGTACAAGAGTGCATACGAGTTTACAGGCATGATATAGGTTAATTACGTTACCTATTTTCTTATATTGTATGTTAAGAAGTTTTGTGTGTTTAAACGATTAAATAAATAAATAGCTCTTATTCTCAAGTATCATAGTGTACATGAGAGCATGCCAGTTTACAGGCGTGATCAGAATGATATGAGTTTACATTCACACAAATATTTGGACGAAGTGTTACTATCAGGACTTTTATAACATATGAATGTATGAATTGAGAACTAGACCAACTGCAACAGAGTTTACATTACTAGGATATAAATTATGTGTTGTAGCATGGTAAATATATGACCAACGCGTTACAATTCCAAAAAACGTCTGAGGGTTTGCAAAATAAATCACTGAGCATGTATAGATGCAGGATAAGACCAAGAGTACCTGGAATTTGGGTGTTGAGGAGAAGGCACTAGTATTGTACCGGTAGGTTTCATACTTGTCTTGTACATAATCTTCCATAACTAGAGGAAAGACAAAAGCAGAGAGAGAACAAAACAACAGCACTGGTATTCCGGGATCAACAAAGCTAATCGGCAGGATTGGTATTTATGCTTCCGACATACCACTTATGCTTACAGGCTGATTAAAATGGAAGAATACTCGCATATGACCAACACAGGTGAGTGGGGCTCACACGTTCGGAGTCCCTACTATTTCGCTAGTGGAGTAAGAAACAATAGCTGGTGCGAACATTTTTAATGAGACATCAGAAGAAATGAAATTACTAACATATCATACAAATAAAGGAAGTGAATCTGTTTTCTGGACGGCTTGAGGCAAATTGTTCCAGATTCTCGAGAATTTATTTGTAAAATAATTCATATAAAGGGCAGAGTTAGAATGTGGCATTTTTATTTTCGAGGCTGAGTTACGTAGGTTATAGCAAGGAGGTTCCTCCAGCTGAATGGTATTGGACGATGAAAACGCTAATTCGATCAATATCTTATAATAGAATATTAAGTTTAATTTTAGTCGTCACGTCTATAAGGTGTCTAGTCCTAACTTAGTGCATCTAGTTTTATAGTCTACAGTACGATCAGCCTCAAGAACACGAAAAGTAAAGCGACGTTGTGCAGACTCCAGTCTGAGTTTATCCTTAGTGGAAACATTACTGAGAATAAAAGTGTATTATCCTAGTAGAGGTCGAACACAAACTTTATATGGCAGAATACGAGAATCATTGCTACAAAAGTTGAGTAGTATACAATCCGGCAGTCGATGTGACCTAGATGTCTGCATATTGACTGTCTGTAAAAGACAGGTTATGAGAGTACCTTAGTCCTGAGTCAACTACTGACTGAAGCCTAGACAACTCACTATCGTTTATGGAGAGATCAAAATTGAGGCACTTATCTCTAAAACATATCCAACCACACTTAAAAGCATTTAGATCTAACTTCCATTTTGATCACCATACTGCGACATTTCTGAGCCCAGAAGTGGCGCCACTGAATGTGTGTGCAAATTCGTGAGGGAGGGGGATGAGTACACTGTTTTAAGATCATTTGCGTACAGAAAGGGTCTACCCATGCTGAAGCATTTGCATATATCGTCTATGTAAGCTATAAAGAGCAGTGGGCCTAAGACACTTCCTTGTATGACTCCACTTGTAACCGGTTCGCCCTTCGTAAGGGTGGAGTTAATTTTAACTATTTTATATATATTACTGACGAAAGACTTTAACCATGCAAGTAATGGATTCCTAATCCCATAAGAGGAGAGTTTGCCTACAAGGAGCTTTGTGGTTAGCCATGTCAAAGGCTTTAGATATGTCTAAGTACAATAACAATACCAAGTGCCCAATACTTCGTTTAGTAAAGCATGCCATCTACCCCATAGATACTTGACGTCCCAAGTGAGTTTATGGATTTACAAATATTGTCATAAGTAAAGGTAACGGATTTCATACGGTTAATAGCCAAGCTGATAATGTCTACCTCATTGTCTTCCAGAGGTTAACCCCTGTTAGCAAAGAAATCGCTGAACAGGTTGATATTATGGTCGGTAATCATTAATCCATCTCGTAAAATGAAGCGTTTATTGAGCAGCCGTACCAAGTTTTGTACCTTGGAGCTACTGTGCATTGCTGGTAACTCTTCATTAATCGCTTTTAACCTGTAGACTTCTTTTAGTTGATTGAAGGTCATGGTAATTTCCATAAATGCTCAGAAGTCATTAGACTTAAAATAACTCTTCTGTAGACGTCTTACCCTCTTTTACGGCAATGAAGTGGTATATACAAATCACTTGACTTAATTATATTGCTTAGTTTAATAGGTGCAATCGTATCTAAACATGAGTTATTAATTTGATAAGAAATATCTTGTGCATCTGTAAGACTACTAGAAAAGAAAAAATTGTCACAGTCAGAGCAACTTAGAAGAGTGTGCAGAAGGCTCCAGTCCATATTTTTATAATCCCGATATTGGCTAGGTTTTTGCAATTTATGAATATTGGAGTGACTAAAAACAAAAGGAAGAGCACATAGAACCATTTTGTGGTTAGTGCTCTCGAGCTCCTTGCTAACTTGAAGTGACAGGAGTGACATCATGACAGAAGACTAGGTCAAGAATGTTATGATGCCAAGTGGGAGTGTGTACACACTGTGTCCAACAGTGCATGTCTAGTGTAGTAAGAAGGTTTTATTCATCGTATGACAGTCCTCTGCCAACATTCCAGTCTATAGTAGGAAAGTTAAAGTCTCCTGCAATGACTTTCGCATTATAAGTTAGGGCAGGGGTATGTACAAAAGCATTAATAATGTTGTTAGCTACAGTAGTCGAGGTGTTAGGAGTTCTGTATATGCATCTAAAGAGTAAACTATGGTTCGAGGTATTGACTGATATCCAGGCCGACTCTGGTAACTTACCGAGAATTTCGTCATCGATTTTATTAGACGACAAACAAACACTTACGTGTCAAAAACGGGATGAATTGAATGTTTGGAGGCCTAAAGTTTTAATCTTAATAAGCTTCGGAGTCTGATCAGTAATCATTAAAGTACTAATATATGCAAATACAGAAGTGCGGTGAAAAAATATGCGAAAAAACTAATAATTGTACAAAAATACTCTGTCAAAAATTATAAACAGAAACGAATTCACAGTTATGAATGCATCCAGATAACATCGTACTCACCAATGAAATGCCCCACAGGCATATGACAAAGCAGCGTTTGTCGTGTAACCAGAGCAACTTCTAACGATTAAACACACATGTAAGAATAAGAACAAATCAGAAGGCAGTGAGGGATGGAAGAGAAGTTATATTTTGAGCGTGAGTAGAGCGTCAATTGGATAGCGGAGTCTAGGATGGAAACTAGTGTTGGAGAGTTGCTTCTCACAGCGTGTCGTGTCGTTATCTGGTGGTGATGCGTGGCCGATCGCCTTCAACTAGTTGTGTCCACCAAAACAAACATGGTCATCATCAATATCAAAGGCCTACGAAACTATTTATTTAAGGGATTATTTACCGCTACAGGCTGGAATCGGATGCCAGCGCAAATGTAACAGTTTAAAGTCACTCAAAGAATCTCTCAAACAAAATTAGCCCTATGATTTTGCGACAGTTACAACATTTAATGCAGCTGGTAATCATATAGAGGGCAAAGACATGCATGTGTAGTTAAAATAACAAGGTTATATGGTGTGAATTTCAACAGTAACTGATTCTTAAGGATTTCAGAAAAAAACTCGATAACTGACTATGACCACACGTAAATAAATATATAAGATGGCTTATAGACAGTCACCTCAAAAGCAGCTCTACAGTTTAGTCCTACCTCGATTAATCCTAGTCTGATGATCAAACTTTTCTCTTTATTCAATACAATGTAAACGGCAACTATAGGCTTACTGGATAAGGTTGTGGCCATAAGTACAATACGGAAGAAATTTTCCGACCACATACATCAAATCGCTAACTAGACATGAAACACAGCATCTATTTGTATGTGGGTAAACATCCACTCTCTGAGGCCTAAATCTAAAAAGCGTTTGTTCACCTGAAATCAGGAGTCAAAATCCTCGAAGTTACCTGGAGAAGATATGAAAGTGTGCGCCACTTCCCCTCTATAAGGGGGGGGCGCTGCAATCAGTTAACGTGTTGGGGTTGTCCACTGTTAGTTTTCAACTTTAATATTTGCTGTGCATGAAATTGGTTGAAATGTGAAGTAATATACATGGCGTAGCGTTTTGCGAAGCATTCGATAGAATAGATCATTCGATTCTCTGCAGGAAATTCTAATCGATGGGCACTATAGTAGATGTCTAATAGGATGGCCAAAGAATCCTTTAAGTAATTGACTACTTAAGTGAACGATCTGTATCAATCACAGTTTACTGCATCTTAGTCAATTGGTTTGCAATGACTAACGGAGTACCAAAATATTTCATCTCTGAACCGCTTCTCGTTTTATTTATAAATGACCTTCTTTCTAACTTAAAGTCATGTACCCTTTTACATTCAAATGATCTCAAGATTTGGAAAGAGACTTAAGGTCCCTCGGATATCTTGATCTCCCAAGAGGTCTTGGATAAGATATTTATGTGGGTTTGCAGCAGCATATTTCCTCTTAATACCAAGAAATGTGAGATGTTAGTGATGCACAATCGGGACACATTATCTGTGTGCACACTTGATGGATGCAATATTACTCTTCCTATCTCAGGAAATGACTTGAGCGTAACCATCTGCGGTGCTCTAGAGATATTTTTCCACTGACATTTTGTAGCTAATAAAGCCTATATAATCTTGGGGTTTCTCTATAGAACTTTGGGTAGCTTGTTTCCTGAATTTTTCACCAGTGCTTTCGGTGCATACCTAGGACCACCTTAAGGAAGATTCACCATATCCTCTTACCCTAAAAAGGGTGTTGTCATTTTGGGACGTGTTCAAAGGAGGGTAGGCAGAGATAGCGCGACTAAAAAATAAACCCTACACAGTTCGATTGAAAGCATTAAACCTGCATCCCGCGCAGTACAAGAGGGTCATGGGAGACAGGGTCTTGATGTGTCATGTGGCTCACATGTAGCTCACCCTAATAGATCACTAGTAAGATCCAATCCAAAATTAAACCTAAGATGACAGGATGGAACACTAAAGGGATAAGGACGAAATTCTTGCTTACTATTTTTGCGGCCAGGATAAACAAACTACGAGACTGTTTACATGACGAGGTAGTGTTAGCACTTTCTACTGAGTCTTTGAAAATTAGGCTTGATGCATGTTTATTGTCTGTGGACACTGAGAGACAATAATGTAGGAGCAATCTATTGGCTACTCCTATTCTTAGCTCTTAATTTAGTCTCTTGCTATTCAAATTAATTTGAATTATCTAAGATAAATAATCCTTCAAGTAGTGTTTTAATGAAAAATTATTTTGAGATTCATAGACATGTTTCCAGTGGCAACCTAATGACACATTTGTTTAGATACTATTATTTTTACATTTATGAGTGTATTTGTACGTTATTTCTGGGCTTGTTTTTATGTTTGTTTGTCCTGTCTTCTTACTTCAATTATGGGCTTGTTTATGAGGTTTTATATCTATTTGTATAAATTCTCGTTTGCAAAGAGCGGTTAATTATTTTCGATATGTGTAACTTGATGTCGGTGCACTAAATTTACGGTAAGTGGATGCCATGCTATCTATTTCATGATTGTTCGAGGTATTAAGTGAGTTTATGCATTTGCAGTCGTGATTGTAAGTAATTAGAACGGATTCCGTGTGGCTAGTAGCCATGTGAATAATATCTACTTCAATTTCGTTATGAGGTTTACTTACATTAGCAACGACATCACTGAATAAGTTGGTCAAATGCAAGGGGAGATTTAAGTCTTTCAACAAATGATTTACCAAATGAAGTGATTTTTATGTCTATATAAAAAAATAATCGAAACGAACAAAGAATACACTACTCACGGAAGCTGTCTAGACAGAATCAAAACACATGTTACACGAACCTGTAGTTAAATGAAATTCGGTCGAGACAAAACTAATGAGTTTTTATGTCTATGTTTGCGCTGTATTTGGCCAAGCAACGCACGTGCTGTAACTGGAGTGGTGTCGGAATGGCTCCCAGAAACTTCAACGAAGCCTAAAGAACTCTTGAAGGAGCTGGAGACATTCCGTTCAATCACTGATCGATAGAACCTTCTAGAATCTCGACGTGGAGCGTTCCGATTGGGTAGCAGTTGAGACTTCTTAATTCGGATTGGATGGATCATAATACTGATTTATTTGTTTCAGAAAACTATAAATATACTAATATTTTGTACTTGACTCACTTCCCATTTTACTGGAATGAAGTTTCCCGTTTTCTCGTCTTCTGTCTTCTGATTTTGCGACTAGGAGGGTTCAAGGCGTTCAAGTACTAATATTGCTTTGCGGCTAGTCAAGTTATCAAGTACGAGATATAACAAGTGGCATATAGAGATTAGACACACGTACAAGTAGGAAGAATTCAGAAGGCAGTAATGGGTGAAAGAAAGATATATTTAATCGTAGGTAGAGCATAAATGGGATTGCAGCGTCTATTCTGGCTGACTAGTAGGGGGTTGCTTCGATTGGTGCGTAGTGTTGTATCTAGTAGTAATGATTAAAGGAGTGCCACCAGATAGCTGTGACCACTAAAACAAACCTGGTCAACATCGATTAGGAGCCTATACAGCAACTAATTCAGGAAATTATTCACCGTTACTAAACAATCAGAGCCACAATCAGTTACTCAACGATAAGAAGTTCGTGATGTCAACCAGGAAATTTATTTGGTCTTAATAGTTTTTCTCTTTATCAACCAACCAAGTTGGAAGATTTAGGAGAATATGGTAGGCGAGTTTAATTAACAAGAACATAAAAAGTTCTAGCAACAGGTTTATCTACAGAGTACCTAATGCCTGTAATCAACTATAGGCCTGTCAGTCGAACTAGCATAATAGTCAAAATACTTGAAAAAGTAACCTGAGATAAAATGATTAAGCACGTAAAATCACAAGCTTAGGCTAACAAAATACCGAGCTAATGTGAGCTCGTGTTAAGAACATACATTAAGTACCACTTCATATACTTTTTATTCTTGCCTAGGATGAGTCATTGCTGGAAGTGAAGTAGTCGACACTTATTTGACGATGGCTTAAACGTTCGGAGCACAATAAACAGGGATCACTGTACCCAGGCGGAAAGTTTTTATTTTGTTGATGTTGTTTACATACCTAAGCTAGTTCAGGTGGCAAGTGATAAGCTAATAGCAGACTCTTCATACCCCACTGGAAGTGAACGTTAAAGTCGTATGGACCTCTTCATCCCATAGTAGAATACACAATGACTTTTTGTTAACATCCCATACACTAAATGTTGACTTCAGTGTTAATATATAATCTTACTTCTCCCTACAAAACTAAATAATTCATGAGCCAACACAGAAATTTTTAAAACTGAGATCGAACAAACTCATGATGACATTCCGTTTACACGTGGCCGGGACACACACTAGCCAAGTAGTTTCAGCTCCACCAGCAAAACCTTCTGAGAAAAAAACTAGATCTCCAGCCGAATAAATACTACAATAATCAGCACAGGTCACTAGACCTATTATCTTTATTACTGAAGATGTCTGTGCTTTCAAGTAGTCTGGACACTCAAACAAGCAGGTTAGAAAGGAACGAGCGAAATACAACTACATTTTGGCCCTTATAATGCGAATACGAAATTTCACAAATTTAGTTACTTTGAAATGATTGGAAATTGGTTTGTTTTTACTTACTAACATGTCTCTGCGGACGCCGCACATGATCCGCTCTGTTTGAATTCTAAGCAAAAATGTCCATTGGTGAAGGTTATAATTATTCATACATCTTTAAGTACATCATTGTTGGTGATATGGGGGTGGGGAAAAGTTGCCTAATGCACAAGTTTACTGAAAAAAAGTGTAAGTTTATTTGTTTTTTGATAGTCTGATCTTCCAGTTATTCCTGACTGTCCACACACAATCGGTGTCGAGTTTGCTACGAAAATTGTTGAAGTGAATGATCAGAAAGTTAAAATTCAAATATGGGATACAGCCGGACAGGAACGTTTCAGAGCTGTGACTAGGTCATACTATCGAGGAGCTGCTGGAGTGCTCCTGGTATACGACATCACTCGGAGGCTAACGTTCACCCAGATTCAAACGTGGTTGACTGATGCCAGGCGACTGACATCTCCTGACACAGTCATCTTCCTCATTGGAAACAAAGCTGACCTTGATGGACAACGTACTGTAACATTTGAAGAGGCTAAGCTAATTGCAGACGAAAATGGTCTCATGTTCCTAGAATGCAGTGCTAAGTCGTAAGTTTTTCTCATTAACTTGAAATATCCTGATACATACGTAAATTACCTAGCGGGCGCTTTTTTTGAGTAGACATGACTTACGGTCGCACTTGAGCTACTGTAAAATGACTTTGGAGGCCTTAATAAAAGTGAACCGTTTACGACTTTGCGAGACATAATTAACGATTTTTATCAGAATTCTAGTTGTTTACCAATAAACTCCAAGCCATGACTCATTGTAATATGCATCCTCCTACGGAAGTCTTTGGTAAACGACGAGATATCCTCTCAAAATATACAAATCATATTAAGGCTTAACCATAGCTCGAAATACAGTGAGAAGTCCGCAATTTCTAATGAATTATTTATAATTGAGATCGTAAAGTTATCCAAGATACATTGTTTTAATATCAAAGATAAACATATAAGTTATTCTCAAATTCTTCAGACCTAATGTCACGATGCATTTTATATAAGTATTCGTATATAAGTCACACCTCACCTGACTTCACGGATTTCTGTCTCCGGCAGGCCTTCTAAAGAACAGAGCTAACACTTCGAAAACTTCCCATAACAAGGTCGTGCATGATCGGCTTCGGGCACTTGCCCCTTGGGCTCCGCGATCACACTCCCGGATCACTATGACCAATACTAATCCAGTTTCCTTTTCAGGTACCTCAAGAAGTAATATCCTTCCATGGTGTGGACAGCCAGGAAGTAACAACCGCCCTCATACCTCTAACAGCACAAGAGATCATCTTGCTCAGAGTCAAGTCCCACCCCCAACTCTTAATAACTCTCTTATTCTCACGGTTAACCTGTCTAGCATAACTTTATCAACTCACACCACTAATGCTAATGATTCGAGTTTACGAAATGTTATTCCTGGTCTCCTGAAACCTTACACTAAACGATATATCGGAGCTTTTAACGTTCAAACCCTATGCGAAACAGGACAACAGGCCTACATCGATGTCTGCGGTGTCGCTGAAAAACACGTATACAGGATCCAGGTACAATCTTTCGCTCGACCTCACCTTGTGAAAATAAAGAACCGGTCGGATTCACCCTTCGTGTTTCCGGACATCCCATCGCCACCACTCGAGGCATTGCTGGTGTAGGTAGAGCACTAAGTTCACAAGCTGAACAGGCTCTCTTTGACTGGATACCCATAGACAGTCGCTTATGCGATGTCCGTCTGAACGGGACGGTAAGAACTCGGAAAGATAGGGACATGCTGCTGCCTCTTTGCTGTCTCCCTCTATGCCCCCGATGATTGCAGCTCAGATGAAGTAAAGGATGCAATTTATAGACCTCCTTCGAAAAGCTAAGCACACTGATGTAGTGATAATTGCTGGTGATTTCAACGTCCAAGTAGGTAGGGGTTAGGCGAAGCGGAAAGGCACCTAGGTGGATCCTATGGTGTCGAGGCTCAAGGAACAGATAATTGTGTCCGTTTATTACAACTATGTTCAGATTACCGTCTGTTTCTTGCAAACATCAACTTTAAGCACAAGAAAAGACACCAACTGACATGGCGACCTCCACAATCAACTCAATGCTAGACTCGAATAGATCACATTGCCATCAGCCATCATTGGAGAGGCTCTATAGAAGACGGCCGCTCATTTTGGAGTACATGTTTAGACTCAAACAATGCTTTAGTATGAGAACGTATTAGTCTGTGTCTCACTGGACGTGAAAGATCTACGGCAACGATCCCCCTCAGAGTTCAACTTAATGATGAAAAAATCAAGAATACATTTCAGGAACGACTAGAAAACCAATTAGTCAGCTCTGTAAGCTGTATCCATCCCGAGTCAGCTTGGAATGATATCCAAGAAGCTGTTGAAACAGCAGTAATATCTACTGGTAAACTAAACCAAAAAGTTAAGAAAACTTAGTGGATTTCAGCTACATCTACTGGGTTGATAGATGCTCGGCAACACATCTCGTCTGGTTCTGAACACGATGAGGAGCGAAGGCAATTTAAACACAAGCTGGTTAAAAGCTTACGCAATGATCGTGAGCAGTGGTGGGTGGCGAAAGCTAGAGATGGAAAAGGCAATGGCAATAGGTAACAGTAGACGACTGTTCTGACGTGTATTAGAAATCCGACTGTAAGTGGAACTGTCTCAGAAAAGGATGGGACCATTATTCATTGTCAATCCAGAAGGTTGGATCGATGAGCAAAACACTTTAGGGAACAGTTCAACTGGCCCTCGGACTCATCCCAGTTGCCCACCATTCCCAAGCAATCTGATTGGCAAATTAATATTTGTCCCCCAAGTCTTAGTGAGGTTGAGAAGGCTGTGGGGAACCTAAAACGAGGGAGGTCAACAGGACCTGATGGATTAACCCCTGAGGTATTTACAGATGGCGGTTCAGTTTTAGCAGCGAGAGTAACTGAGATCTTGGCTAGAATCTGGGAAGTGGACGTAATCCCATTGAACTGGTCTCGAACACTAATCGTCCCATTCTATAAGAAAGGACAGAAGTTCTCTTGTAACAATTACCGAGGAGTCAAACGAGTATAGTGTCTAAAATATTAGCTTCAATAATACTAATACTTCGACTTCTAACTGAAGCTTGTGGAGAGCAAACTCGAAAAAACTAAGGTGGTTTTGGACCTGGGCGTAGTTGTATAGACCAAATATTCACACTTCGGCAGGTTCTGGAACATAGGCACACTTTTAGACGCCTAACAATAGTTGTATTCTTTGACCTTTAGGCGGCGCTTGACTCTATCGATCGTAAGGTTATGTGGGAATGTCTGTCATCCAAAGGCGTACCAGAGAAGTACATTAACCTTATATAAGCTCTCTACTCAGACATCATATGTCGAGTCAGAGCTTATGGCGGATTGTCCTCGGAACTGATTACCTCAAGTGGTGTTCGTCAAGGTTGTCCGTTTTCCCCATTTTTATTTAATGCTATCATCGACATACTTTTAGAGTTAAAATTGTCGTCGTCTGACTTCTCCGGCGTTGACCTCTTTCCAGGAGATAAACTTGCTGACTTAGAATATGCAGACAATATAGTTCTATTGGGTGAAGATGCTGATGAAATGCAGAATCTCTTGACTACCTTAAACATGAATGTAAGGATGTTTGGGATGCGATTCTCCCCATCCAAATGCAAACTGTTGCTTCAGGATTGGATTGATTCGGCACCAAAGTTAGTGATGTGGAGTGAGGCAGTTGAATGTGTTGATCGCTTTACTTACCTCGGGAGTCTCATCAGTACTGATGGACTGGTGTCTGATGAAATCTCGACCCGTATGCATACAGCCCGATTAGCTTTTGGGAATTTGTATTACTTGTGGCGCACTCTTGACATCCGTCTACTGACTAAGGAACGTGTTTACTGCACAGCAGTTCGATCCGTCTCACTTTATGGATGTGAAACATGGCCATTAAGGATATATGATATTTGTATGCTCCTAGTATTCGACCATAGATGTCCTCAGAGCATTGATCACATTTGCTGGGACCACCGAGTAAGCAATACATGGGTTAGGAATAGAGTACTAGGTAAATACGATAAGTCTATTAATAAAGTGGTAAATCTTCATCAGCTGAGGTGGTAAGGACATGTGTTACGTGTGCCTTACCACAGCCTACCTCGACGAGCAATGCTGTCTGGTGTGGGAGTAGGCTGGAAGAAAGCTATGGGCGGCCAAACCAAAACATGGCACCAGTTCATGAAGTCATTGACAGTTGGGCTGAGGCATGTTAATAGGTGCAGACTACCTAGCTGGGGTCCGCGTGATGATCGTCACACATAGTTAGAGACTTTAGGTGACATGGCTCAAAATCGTTGGCAATTGAGCAGGTGCATTCACTCCTTGTCTTTTTCCAAATTCTAAGTTTCTGAACTTATCGTAATTTTCTCTTTACAGAATTGTATTTTCGCAAGTCTTATCTCCGATCTCTATTCCTTTCCATCAATACTAACTCTTTTGCTACTTTCCCTACTTTGTGATTTGATCCGATAATTTAATCACTATCTGCTAATTGAGGTATGGCAACTTGAACTGATGTACGTACGTACCAATTTTCACATTGTAACTGACTGACTGTTTCAGACGATATATTCACAATTCGTCAGGTTTTGGATCATAGACATACTTATCGGCGTTCGATAGTAGCAGTTTCTCATGACTTCTCGTGACATTTAACCCTGTAAACCGGCATGTTCTATGCCGATGTCATTGAAAGGTGTATCTCATAAGTACTGTGTCCGAGTTTACTCGGACACAGTTGGTCGGGTCATAAGTTATGAGAATGTATATATTTACGACATAGAACCCGGCATGTTTATGCATCGGTCCAAGTTGTCACTCAGCAGCACAGGACGATAAATGTCTAATTAATAGGAGTTATAGTTCAGTGATATTAAGAAAAAGATTGGGCATATAAATATGATCCACGGAGAATGAATTAGTTCGTGGAAAGAGATGAAATAATTTTAAGCATACGATAAAAGGGAGGACAAAGAGTGGGTGCACTTGCGCTTTTGCGACCGATTCTGAGCCATATCACTCAGAGTCTCTCCATCAAGGCTGTCGATTGTCCCTATTTTTGTTTAATTTTATGATAAGTTAACTGCTGAGAATAACCCTGACAATCTGAATTCTCAGTAATTGGTCGCTTACCAGGTAGTTCACTTATTTACGTAGAACACACAAATGATATGGTCTAGTTTGATGAAGACACTCATAAAATAGTCTTTTCATAGCATTAAGTAACGATGCAGGTATGTTCCGGATGCATTTTTTACCCCCCTTCCCCTCTAAATGCAAATTATTGCCTCAGGACTGGTTTGCGTCAACACCTGGACCAAAGGTAGAGAGTGGATTAGTTGAGTGCGTCGATTACCATTTGTCATGGAAGTTTAATCAGACTTGGGTTGGTTTCATGACAGGTTCATAAAGCCCCTTTGGCTTTTATCAACTGACGTCATATTTGGCATTTGTAAGATATCCGCCTACCAACTAAAAGACGAGTAGGTTAGTGGTGTTTGGTCATAGGTGTCTTTGAAACATCGCTCGCGTTTTCTGGGATCATCGAGTAAGTAAAGACGAGGTTAGACTTTTCATGAAATTTCCCCAATGCATTACATACTGTTTAACCCGACCATATGTGATTTGGCACCAACCTTCTGACTCACTTACTGGGTTGGTTTCAGTTCCACTATGGTTAATGCAGAAGGCTGCATTCCCCATGTTAATCTTTATGATAGGAGCTTATCAAGTGATCCAACTTTTTAAATATGTCCACTGATCGAGCTGCAATTACTTGTTAGGTAAAAGTTCTACATATTGACTATTACTACAAAACCTATTTCTTACTCTTAATAAAAGCCTAATTTTGACTAAAATCCATAGTCTTTAGATTAAATACTATTTCTAACTAATATACACTGTCTGTGGTATACATTTTTAGTTTATACTCGCAATAATATATTTAAGTATCGCGTTTATTTGTTCCTATACTGTCCTCTAGTCCCGTTTTACTGTTAGTAGAACATAAATTGAATTAAAACAAGTTTAATGCAGGGTTATGTTGGAATACGCTGATTGGTACATTCTTAACCAATCAGTGCTAGTCGATAGGTAAAACTGGAGAATATTCTTGTGTAAAAACTATAAATGTTCTCACGTTTTTATTATTGTGATTCCTTTCATTTGACTTGGTTTGTTGGGATGTAATTACATACCTGTTCAACGCGTGTTCTGATTTTGGAGACTAGTTGGGCGTTGTTCGAAGAATACTAAGCAATAAGAGTAGCTGGTTCGGCACAGTGGGCCACACTACAAGTGGCTTATATCGACTGAACCTTCTGTATTTTATTTCCGTCATTGTCATTATCAATCTACCAGCTGCCTAGTTTTTTGGATCTCCGTAATTATGTCTGCAGTTCATAATCTCTAAAAACGTTTTGGGTATCGTATCATTTTACTGTGCTTATCTTCAATTACCCCATTATTGTTACATATATCTGAACAACTCGCTCGTATATATGATCGAACTGATGCAGTCTGTTTACTGTTAGTCTTTTGGAAGTATTTGTTCACACTATTTAGGTAACCTTGAAAGCTTATAATCTGTTATTTATTTTTCATTATATTTATTCTCAGTGGTGTTAATGTCGAAGAAGTGTTTATTGAAACTGCTAGAAAAATATTCCAAAATGTTCAGCATGGAAGGTAAGTGATTTTGTCATTCGATTTTGCTTTTTTCTACCTAGTTCTTGAGTATGACTTGATAAGTTGTGGGAAGGTTTGGTGAAAGTCCGAGAATTATTGATAGTTGAGGATTTAGAATGGTGTTCTAAAATCCAAACTCCACAAGTTATTTAGGTAGTCTACTTCAGAATGCCATAGGAAAACTAGTACAGTGATTAATTTCGTAAAAGCTTTTTTGGCATCGCTATTATATGCTTAATTTCGCTCCGTGATATTGTAGCTCACTAGAATTAGGCATTAAGTAGTGCAGCTACATAATCTGACTGTTGTAGCTACTGTATCAAATCGCGCTGCTTACTGCCTTGGCTAAGACCCTGGAGTCTCGTCCTGTCGATGTATGCTGTCCAAAGCACGCATAAAGAGCTATCGTGGTCATCCACTTGACCTCACCTAGCTTATCAGTTATTAACAACCTTGTTAAGATCCAAGTGGTTATCATAGCCAGTCGTTGAAGATTGATTGACATAGATCATAAGTAGTCTCAATGGATTAGGTATCTTCACACTTTGTGCTCTTGTATATCACGGGCTTTGCATTTTCTTGCATACTTTTCCACAAATTCTCTCATCTTGAATTTTTAGCCGTTGCAAAGAGCCCTTATGTAATCAACTATATGATTTTGTTTTGCTTACCCAGCTTCATTAAAAAGTGATACATATCTACTTTCATGGTGTACCTCTGACATGTTTTGTTACTGTGTCATGATGGACAGTGAATTTCGTCGCTACTAGTTCTTGGCTTGACTATTTGTGTTGAACGTTTGTATAAAATATCCTACTATATGAAGGATCGATATAAGAAGCACTATGATCGATTAGATTGTCTGATGTTTGAATGCCTATATTTTGTGGCTGAACATATGGCTTGTTGACCAACAGGTTCATTTGATTTTCAGGAATCAGTTGAGATTAACCACCCGTTTAAACTTCACTGATCAGAAATGGCGAAAATCTTGAACTCGCTCTTGTAATTTCTGTATAGTTTATCTAGTTGTTTTACTCATTAGTCAATCAATGGGCAGCTTCATATAATAATAGTGTGTTTTCTCAATACTCTTTTGTCTAATGGATATCATAAAGCTCGGTAATGTTAACTGCAGTTGGTAATAATCCGTAATTTCTGCTGCCGTGGCAGTCTTCATGTACTGGCAAGATTAACTGTGATTTCTGTAGATGAATGTGGTAACTTCCTCATTTAGGCTATCATGTTCTGTGCATACTCATCTACTGTTCGTCTCAGATAGTTAGCGATAGCTTCCAACTAACTAATAATAAACACCATTCTCAACTTCTTTAATTAGTTTTTTGTTTAGCTTAGGTCTCGCACCATTTGTTGGTTATCGTTGAGTATGATTACATTTATCATAAACTACTTGTGCAAAGAATTTTGAAATAGTCGGTTACAAAAAGTTGTATTCACAACTTCATCATTATGGAGTGATAGCTTAGAGTTTAAAGCTTTCGATTTTCAGCCACTAAACCTCAGGTTTGACCTCCACATCGCCTACTTCGGTTTATGTAAACTTAGAATGTTGTTTTAAGCCAAGTACACGAATCCATACCTAGCAAATTAGTTAATAAATTGAAAATTACCATCATTGTCAATAATGATAAATTGTGAGATTTTCCTTTTTATTTACGAGTATAAGAAATCTTATTTTTGTTTTTAAAATTAACATCTATACACCGCGCAGAATTGTAATTTTCAAAATTTCTTCTCTAGTGTATATTTAAACAGTGTTGATAAAGGTGTATTAAGCAAAGGTGCATTAAATTCAGGTACTGGGAGAAATAGTGTAGAACTTGGCAATTCTCCAACTGATGGTACAGCTCGTCAAGGTGGATGTTCATGTTAAAAAGAATATATATATGCATATACTATAGGAATTTATCTTTCCCGTGATCATGATTATTCATTTTATTTTGTCTCAAAATTAAAATCACTTCACATATTCATCATCATCACCGTTATAACAGCAACTATAATCGTCATTTCAACATTTGTTATTGGTTATTTTCAATCAAAATGAACATACACATATTTTACTTATCGGGTTTCAGACTTTATATAAAGATATACGTGTTAACTTGTTCTCAATTCATTGAAGAAATCTTTTATTAGTTAGCGCATCTTTCTTTAACATAAACACTTTAATCTATGTATGATTTTTTACTTTCGCAACCAATAACGTGTTATATATTTTATTTTCAACACTACTCTCTGTGCTACTTCATGTATGTTTGTTGATGTATTTCTGTTCTACTCTTCACATGTGATCAGTTGTCTTGTCTAGTTTACGTAATATAGCATTATTTTATTAAATGTAAGATTTCACTGATTAATTTATTTGAATAAGCGACTATTCTACTGTTCTTCTTCTTAAGTTCTCGACATAATTCAATCACATTCCCAGTATAATCATGATTGTTTGCGTTGACCATACCTCTTTTGTTTTTACTAAAACTTGTACAGATACCCGGACTGGGGCAAATGTTACATAATGCTGCATATATTTATGTGATTCCCTATGTATGTGTAGTTGTAAATGACGCACCTCTTCTCGCTTTATGTTTAGTCCATGAATGTCAATCATTCCTTGTCTCATGTAGGTTTCCTTGTTGTTTAGAGGTAAAAATAATCCTGTCCATGCACAAATATTATTCCTCTTTAGTAATATGTCCTAATGACAATTTCTTCGAGCTTTTTATTTCGCATAAAGCTGCTATGTGATACTTTCCGCTGGATGCATAACTGCACAAATCAAATTTCCTATACTATCAAATAGATTAATGGTTAACATTGTTTGCTTTCAAATGGGTATTTTTTGCAAGTATCTTAATTCGATGTGAATAAATTACTCAGCAACAGTACATATTTCTGTTTTATTTGTTCCCCTTCTGAATGTCTTTCTTTTGTCCACTTTGGAGCTTATCCTTATAGATCATTTTCTCTTCCCTCTTCGTTTGTCTATCTGTTCAAATCTCGTTTCTCCTCTTGTTTTATACTTCTGTATTTTCTTTTTCCTATTTTTGTTGTTTGTCTCCAGTTAACTGACGTAGTAATTGATGGTAAAAATGACAATTTGAACATTAACTCAATGGAAATTACTTTCACTTATTTGTTCACTATTCATTTGTTGCTTAAATTCATGTTTTTTTTCGAAATAAATGAATAAAAGATGTAGGCATCAATCCCAGTACTTCAATACTGTACATGTGCTTAAGATATGTATAATTATTTGCCTTTGTGGTTCACGTTCATCTATCGTATTCTCGCATTTTTTCAGGATATGTTTCCGCATACTATAGTATCAGATAATAAGATATGTTTGGTTGGTAAGTTGTATAGGATATTTCAGCGGCGATATTTCTAATAATGAATTATTTGGGTTTAGGTTATCCTCAATGTTTCCAGTGTTTAATAAGTGAGTCGTACCGAGAACTTTAGGCCATTTTTCCTTTTATTTGGTGGATAGATGTTACATATCAGTGTCTCATTTTCCACCAACGATCTTATTTCAAGCCTTAAATTTCATTGTGTTTTTCATTGAGTATACCAGGCTGCGCCACACTGGACATAATCATAACAGACAATTGTGAATAGGTCTAGTAACTATGTGTATAGTTAGGGTTTAATACAGTTACCATATAATTATTGCACATAGTGTTCGCGTATACATGCGAAAACGTGTTTTGTTTTAAAGTATATAGACAGGAAACAATATATACAAATTTTGCTTTCACAGCGTTTTTATCGATAATCCTGTCATAGATTTTATCGGTAAGATATATTGAGAAGCAGCACTTGGTAAACAATAAGAACGATCTTTAGTATTTCATTTCATTCTAATGATAATCATAGTTATCCTACAAATTAGTATTGTTTCCTTACAAAGTATAGTACAAAGATAGAAACTAAAGATAGGTTTTGGCAAGCATAAAACTGAGAAACTCAAGTCACCCTGTAATGCCATAAAAGAAATGTTAATTAAAGGAGAATAGTGGTAAATGGAACCAACTTCCATCTGCTCTGTAGTTCTCTACTATTTCCAAACAACTTAGGAGATCGACATACGTCGCCCAACTCTTAGCGGAGTTAAAAAGACCAGCTTATTAAGGGATAAGGTAGTATCTAATTTATTGAGTTCTTTATGTAAGATGGTGTGGTTTCAACAATTAAGCTGTAGGGTATTAGACGGTTTCTGAGATCTGGTTAAATTTAATATGGTAAGGTGTTTACTTACAATAGGTGTTAATCATAGTGTAGAATCATAATACTGGGTAGGATACTATACTATACTACTGAGTCATCAAGTGGATTACAAAGATAATCAGTGAGTTCACAACTACCTTTCTATAGTTATCGAAATCTTTTCTTACCCCCTGGAAAAAAAATCTCCCCGTTGTATCTCGTTTAATTAAATTAGCAATATTCACAGTAAAATCACTGGTTTTTGAAGGATATATAAACTATTGTCGGCATCCGAAAAGGCGATGTACTATCACTTCGGTATATGTGATTGCTCACTGAATTGGGGATTCAAACGTTTTTAAGTTCATCTATTGGTGGAGCGGCAACAAAATCATACGTCCACACCATTGAGGAATAATCTCACAAGATGTATTTTATGTTTCAAACAGTTGAACAATTTTATATTTCATAACTACAATGTCACTTTTCATAATCAGTCAAGCTCTTATTGAAAAAAATGTTCTGGTAGTTTATGTGGCCAAATAATTTACCATTACTATTATTTCACATTATTAGAATTAGTCTGGGCCTAAATGGAGAAACTACGTGAATCGAAATCAAAATAACTTTCTTGTCGAGGGCTGTGTTGCCCTGCATACTTCTCTCCTAGATTATTCGCCACATATGGCATCACGGATACTGTTTTCTGTCTACACACATTAGGGGAGTTATATTTTGATAATCTATATGATAAACGTATTAATGATATGCGAAATTCATTACATAGTTGCAATAATGGGATTGCTTCATATGATTATATTATACGTGGATAACGCTTAGGAGAAATAAATACTTCATCATGACAGTTAAAGATTACATTTATATCACATTCATACAGTAGATTTTATGGGGAGACAATAACTAACGTATTTAAATAATAATGCAATTGAGAAATCAATCCAGCAAATAATTTTCACTTTGAGTGTATGAAGTACACTCGCCTGTATGTAAACCAATTACTGTGGTAACAAGAAACCACTTGTCTATTCAATTTTCTCGGCCAACTGCTACTGCTGACTGATAATCCAACTCCATTAGGATTTATCAATTTATTACACTTTCGCAAGACAAATCTTACAATTTTCATGCTGATTTCTTAAAATTTTACATTACATTTTTATATACTTGTTATATTGCTTCATCTTAAAATCAATTCCTAACATTCCATGGCCACAGTCGGTTACATGGTTTAGAATAGATGATTTGTGCTTGTTCGCTGTTTGGTGAGCTATGATAACAGGCGTTCCTCGGGAAACCTTCCTCGTTGAACGACGTACAAACTTAGATCTAAGAAAACAGATAAGCAAATAAATCCTTAGTGAAATGAATAAACTAGGTATTTTAACCTTTACACATGTGTAAACTAGTAAGCAGTTAATATAGGATGCTCTTAATGAAACTATATAGAACGTTTTTCGTAGTGACATGCACAAACAATTTCCTAGAATTCCTTTTGCTGTATACTATTGTTAAAAGATTTATTGTGATTATTATACTGCATGTTAAAATACCTGAAGCTCAAAACCTATTTCATGCGTGTACAGTGTTTTTCAGGCTTTTTTCGATACCGTTCATAAAGGGATAAATGAAGACGAAATCTAGTCACTCATAAAATTAGATTCAAATTTGTATTTTTATTAACAGAACTTCAGGAGCCTATGTCAGCTCTTTTCATATACGTTTCTGTGAATGTCAAATTTTCTATTGATTGAGTCACTGAAAGCATAAACACTATATCTTCCCGAAGTAAGTTTCAGGAGTTGATTGCTCGATGGAAAAGTCTATACTTCACCAGAATTCTATTAGCTTTTGGCTTTTAAACTCACCTCCTATATCTTCTGGGTTGTTTTAACCTAGTTGGAAGAAAAGGGGATGATAGATCTGGACAAGTCGTTTCTTAATATTTTGTGAATCATAATTAAATAATCTCTTAATCTCCGGTAAAACAGATTGTAGAGGCTCAATGTCGTGTGATGACATAAACAACTCAAGCATTGAGCGAGTGACAATCCTTTGTACTCTTTGTAAGAGATCTCAGTTGCTCTTTAAATAAGAGCTGGTGGCCTACACTGTGTTTTAGTTTACACCTGACTAGGGCCGTTTAAACTATAGTGAAATCAATGAGGATTCTTCTTAACACTCATACTTTTCTGGACTCTTTAGCTGTAATACGACGACAGTTGGCAGTAATTATTTTACTCACTTATTATTAGCTTTAACATAAATTTCCTGTAGTTTAGTGAAAACCTGTGAATTATGTAGTCAACGACATCTGCGTTAGGGCAGAGAATTCCAGATAACAATAGATAAGGATCACACTGCACCGTTAACTAGATGAATTTGAAAAGGTTGACTATTGGTTTCCAACTCAAGGATTTAAGTAACGTTATGCTCTTCACGATTCCTGATGATCTTGAGTTTGATCGTGTATGGAGTTTTTGATATTCACTAGACTGTGAACTGGAGTTTCCTTTAATTGCAATTTATGAAAAAACAGAAGAAACAGATAAATATAACATGGGACTTCTCAGTAGTACACATCTTTGATTCCGCTCTCAGGGGCTTCAGATTGGTACAAGTCAAACCCTCGACACTACGGGAGGAATCTAGGGTGCATGTTGCCGACGCGTCTCATACTAGGACGAAACAACTGCCCGGCGTTCCCTGGTCTTCTATGGTACCCTACCAACATCAATCTGTGATGAATTCAATCAATTAAAACTTAATACCCATTTCCACAATCCACCTTGGTTTAATATATTATAGACTACTTAAGTGTTAAGTGGTATGAGATATTATGTAGAAAGGCCTAGACTTATGCTTCGTATTACTTAGCACTTATCAACAAGGTATTGTGGTTACTGGTGCTTTCTTCGGAGCATAGACCTGTGTCACACTACCTGAGACGTCACTACTGAACTGTTACGAGCTGTGAATGACGCCATAATAACATTCCTTTTTATAGATATGGTTTTCAGAATGTAATACATAGTATGTTCGTTATTCCGTAAGATCTATATTTTACCTTAGTAATTTTAAGTTTAATGCTGTTACATAGTTAGTTTGTTATTGTTTTAACTATTTGTATTAGATGGAACAAATTTTAGTCACGTGACTCCAAATTGTTTTATATTTATTTTAACAAGTTTATACAAACAAACGAATAATCTATTAAGATTCCAGTATTTAATATGTAATGTCTTGTTAAGTGTAGTGTGATATTCATTAGCTAATTCATTTTATTCATCGTTGTATTGAGTTAAACTGGTTTTGTGGAGATTGATATTTATTTTGATGTTCGTATTTATTACAGGAAATTAAGAAAATACATTGGAAATGTATAGAACATACATTGCGAAAACCATCAGACTACATCACGAGACAAGCATTAACATCGAATCCTGTTGGGAAACGGAAAAGAGGAAGGCCAAAAAACACACTTCGTCGAGAATTGGAAGCAGATATTAAAAGGATGAACAGCAACTGGGAACAGCTGGAAAGGATTGCTCAGGACAGAGTTGAATGGAGAATCCTGGTGAGCGGCGTATGCTCCTCAGTGAGGAGTAACGGGCGTAAGTAAGTAATTTATTACAGATTGGTCTCAATTCGGTACCAATTAAAACCAGAACGAACTATCCTAGCATGGGACTTTACAGTAGTGAATACTCTTGATCCCACCAGAGGATTAGTCCCAAGACCGTTAGGTCTCGTGGAGAACGCTTAATCGTCAGCAATGTTGGACTGAGAAGTTTCATACTAGGACGAAGTAATTGTTTAATCTTCCCTCTTATTCAATGAGATCCAACAAGGTGTTAGGATGGATCCCAGAAACTTCAACGAAGCCTCAAGAACTCTTGAAGGAGATGGAGACATTCCGTTCAATCACTGATCGATAGAACCTTCTAGAATCTCGACGTGGAGCGTTCCGATTGGGTAGCAGTTGAGACTTCTTAATTCGGATTGGATGGATCATAATACTGATTTATTTGTTTCAGAAAACTATAAATATACTAATATTTTGTACTTGACTCACTTCCCATTTTACTGGAATAAAGTTTCCTGTTTTCTCGTCTTCTGTCTTCTGATTTTGCGACTAGGAGGGTTCAAGGCGTTCAAGTACTAATATTGCTTTGCGGCTAGTCAAATTATCAAGTACGAGATATAACACAAGGATTAATCTGGGACGAATACAAACAATAAATTGTTTATGTATTGTGTATATTATATATTTCGACTTCAGTATTTGCTACAAAAAGATAACTAGAAACCATTATTCACAAACTTTATCAATGTTTAGATTGAGAGTGACAATATAAATATCCATAAACGTTAATTGTTTGAAACAGATTAAATGAATCAATCAGTTCTAATTAAATATTTTAAAGTAATAGTGCTAGTTATGCTATCTGATGATCTTAGGTTGATCTTGTTTAAATGTTGTGTGTTCGAATTAGTGATGAATGATGAACACATTCTTGACTATTATAGTGAATGAAAAGAATACAAGTCTATAGATGAACTCAATGAGTTTTTATCAAATTCCAAATGAACTGTATGACCACTAGCTTGAAAAATAGGCTTTTACAATCTAATAAAATGTCACACTTATATGCAAATTCTAAATAAAAAAATAAACGTCATAAGCAAGTACAGAAAATCATTTTCATAGTTCAGTCACTATTCAATGAACAGAGAACTGATAACGAGGTTTAACTGTTTCCTATCATATAAATAGAGTACTTAGTCAACAATGAACAAAATTCCTGAACAAGGAAATCACTGATCAACTATTCTTGGATTTCAAAAAAAATTCCAGTTTATTTCGGTCTCTGCTGAATACTAACCATGTTACTTATTTCATAACTGGGTGTGGTGGGGATTATTGAATTTAACAAAATGAACTGATATAGATACGATGGTTCATGAAAACGAAAAAAAACTGTTCAGTTGTTTCATTCTAGCATGAGACTCAGTAATGCTCAGCAGTGACCGAGACCTGGACCTTCAAACTTTGTGGGGAACGATTAACCCTTCGACTAATGATCTGAAATTTAATGGTTGTCATTCCTATACACTTGAAGAGTCACCATAATACCTAATCAAATTATGAACACACCAGTGGTTAACTTCACGAGGTGACTTCGGAGCTCTAGTATGAAGACGTTACCGATGGAGTACAATTAGGTTGCGTATATGGCAGTAACCCACAAATATTAATTAATGGGGTTTAGAAATGACTGCAGTTAGATACATAAACCAGTAGAAGCCAACTCAGTAATACAAAAGTCAAACGTGAGGAAGGTCACTGAAGTGGTCTCAGGTACTCACTACTACAGAGTTACATACTGTTATAACGTCAAAAAACTGTTATGACTGATGCGTATGACCACTTGGTTGATGTGGTCTTGTGCGCACGAAATTGCAATAACAAACACCAATGAGTGCCTAGCTGGTCCCTATGTGTCTGCTCGATATCCACTCAATCTCTAGCTAAATATGAAGGACACAAGCTGATAAATCAACTAGACAAATCATATTGTATTACGAGAATTCTTTTGTAAATACATAAACCAGACTACACAGCCAATTATGGAATTAATATTGATGCAAATAAGGGAGACAATTGTAGTGAATAGAGTTATCGTGCACAGTATCAATTAACTGTAGTTCATAAATGAGAGATGACATACTAAATATGCTAAACGGGAGGATAGGACACGAGGGAATGAAATGTTTACTTTTCATATAACTAAAACAATTGAAATAGTCTTATTAAATGTAGTTCTAACAGTTAGTTGTTTTTCTTTAATCACTCAACATAACATATGCTAAGGCGAAAAAGCTGTCTCTTTAACCTGACATCTAATCCATATCAATATGTGATGTTGGGATCTAAAAAATTTTTATCTGAACAAACTTAAAGATGAATGTGATTAAGATTAGTTGGTTAGTTTTATGTTCATTTGGTACAGTAATGAACATCAAAATATTATATACTTTCAAAGGACTTATTCAGTAGATAAGTTTGGATGCTTTTTTCTTTGTGCTACATTCACTAAAGCATAGTTGATGATAGACATTACACTGAGATGAGTCAAACCCTGTAACAGTCGCCAATAATTCTGGACATAATATTTTTCTTACTGTACATTCTTTTTGTCTTATTTTGTGTGAAACATAGCTGAGTACCCAAGGTTTAGTGAAAGATAGTCGTTCAGTTAGACGGGTATATTTCTATTAAGGAGTCAAGTCGATACCAAGCATTATATAAACATTGGGACCAATCAAAATAACAACCCCTTAAATATTTTCATCCAACTAATTAACATTTGGCAAAATGAAGTTGACTATACAAGAAGATTTCTGTTTTGTTCCTTATAATCAGCCAACTTAAAGTATATACCAATAAAGTTGTTCTATTGAAAACATCTAGAAAATTAATAACTTATTAAATGTGTCAACATACTTAATCACATTTTTTGAAATTTTATATTGATGTAAAGTAGTAAGAACAAAAGTTTGTGAACATTTTATTGTTAAACAATAAGAAAAAGATTTAAATGAACACATGAATGTTAATTTTAGAAACTAGAAGATAAGTGTTACTAAATTAGATGACAATTATTTCAGATTAAATTGTTACCCTATAAGAAAAGATTAATTATATTAATTTCTACAACAGATTAAAGTATTAAAATGTTGTTTCTGTTCAATATTGATTAATTTAAAAGAAATTATCATGTTATTACTACTTCTCAGGTTGTATTCATGTTTTATAATGTTTGAAATAGTTTTATGAATGTCTTTACTCTCTCTTAAAGACCAGTCTGTTTAAGTTAATAGCAACAAAACCCAAAACATAGTTACAGTATATACAAGCACATATTGATCTACAGAAATTCTTCTAACACTAAACCGCTTCATAAGAACACGAGAAGAATAAACCAATTTACCATGTTACATTGTTATTCAGAACTTAAGATGATATGAACATTATTAGTAACATCATTGATGGAAGTTCATATGTATTCATTTTGATTTGAATTGAGTTATTGTATAACTACATGTTATATGATATAAAATACAGGATTAAATATTAACAGAAGTTAATTAATTTTTAAGCATCTCAGTCAGATATTAACGTCATTCCAAACCAATTTAAGTCATAAAATAATCTGATTTGTTACTACAGACTATTTATCAATAGGAAGTTAGGACTACAGCATGATTGTCATAATTCAAACATACTAATTATAATTTACTGAAATACATCCCTTGTTGAGTTTAATACCATATATGTGAGAGTCTGAATCATCTTATAGTTAACATAATGGGTGAAACTAAACTCTGCCGATGAACTTGCATCACTACCAATGACCTTGAGGTACCTTTAACCCAACGAGAATCCACTGGTAGATAAAATCATTATTTATTATGAAAAACGATGAGATTTTTAAAACAATTTACGCATGATACACTGTTTTTACATGATTTATGAACTTTTGGAGGTTGTAGACATGTTCATTGAGTTTAAATTCAAAATATTATCGATATAGGAACTCGTTCATATGGCTCCAAATCATGTTGTTTCTAGAACTTTAATAAGGTCTAAGAAACTCCTTCGATGTTTTGTGTGTGAACACCAGTACTTGGGTTCACAAAATGTCTTTGATAGACTACGACACGGTGAATATATCCAAGTCTACGAAGAGGCCGATAAGCTGTCCAATCGTCAGTGTAGTTAGTAGATCCTGGTTGAACGTACATCTGGATTATTGGTATCATGGCCCTTGCAGTTCGATTTGGAACATACTGGAAATGTCCCTTCCCTAAGGTTCTGCCGTAGATACGACGAACCTACCAGTAAGATAAAGCAATTATTACTTACCTTTTCAGTTTTTACCGAACTTCCTCTATTATATTTTCACTTTCCAATGGCTGTTTCATCAATGTCAACGCGTTCCAGCTACAGATTTAAACGTAACATCATTTCTGAGCATATATCTCTACAGTGCTGATACGATTGCTGATACTTCGCTTACATTTGTAAAAGACGACGCCAGCGTAACAGGCAACTGCACAACCCATAATACAACCAACGTGCAGGTTTGCCTCAGTGTCAGTCTGGAAACTTGCTAAAAAAACTGCCTGTTCTTATTGATTTCTTTAGCCAGTAACCATTACAACGAAAGATTACTCCATCTCGACTGTCTGTGGATTATACTTGATTCACATTAAGCCCACAATTACAAATGAACTCTCAACGAAGAAGTCCGAAGGCTTGTAGATTAGAAATAATAAAGTTCTCATTGAAGATTTCAATAAGCCGATCTAAGGTAAGCATTTTAAACTTGAATGAGCGCGCGACTTTGAAACAAATACCTTGATTCTCATTGGCCTTCTCAAGTTAGTCTGGATAGTTTAGTTTCACCGCCGGTTGTTAGTCAAGCTATTATGTAGTAATCACTCCAAATTAGGCCAAGTGTTTAGTTTCATTTACTGTTAATCAATAAAATGTGCTTATACCCTAGTTTTGAACATTTCAGCTGAAAGGTACTGATTTGTAGTCTTCAGATAACTGTCAACACTAGGGTCTAAGAACATCAACTTGATGAGTAATAAATAAGAAGAAAAGTTCATCCTGAATTCCACTGATAGGTACGTTCTAATTTTTACTAATAAATAACATAAGTATATACTAAAGTTATTATTAATAGCATGCAAATTATTATTAATTCGAGATTGTATTTTAATTACAATCACTATGCAATTTTACCGATATTCATTTATACTATTCACGCAGAACGAACCGTCATTTAAATTATTACAAATATAAGCTGCCTTTATGTCATTTATTTCAATTTATTGCAGATTATGAATCTATGTAGATTCTAACAAATGGATATATATATATATATATATATATATATGTATATATATAACCATGTATGTTTATTTATATCTGTTCAGTGAGCAGTAAATAAAATAAACAATGAGTTATATTGCCAAGGTAACAGTGTTTTCCTTATTTGAAATAACTACCGTGCAATAATGAAGAATCAATATTATAATAATAAAAAGAAAAGTGAACTTGGTTAACCAATGATATATATATATATATATACTATTATTACTATTGCTATTATTATTATTATTATTATTATTATTATTATTATTATATGATTGTTATTATTACTCTTAATAATACTACTACTTTATCAGCAAATCATTTAATTCTTGCTTATAATAAGTAGCTATAAGATTGGACTAATTCATTTAATTGAATAAATTGACTTGTCATGACTAATTTTGAGGTTAAAGAATTTAATATGGGGTATTACATTTTTAGCGATAAAATCATCTACTGAATAGTTTTTTATGTTACATGACTCCGTTGGTAATTTATGCTGTATGTATGTATGTATTGTATAATCAACATAGAACCTGGAACATGTGTGCATCGGTTCAAGTTGCGATACCTCAATGACACAGCAAGATTAACACCACCACCATTAATTAGTAGAAGTTACTTCAATAAAATAAAATAATAATAGTAACAAGAAGTGTGAATATATAGAATATGGTTCAGGAAGCGTAGAAAGAAAGTAATGGAATAATTTAAAGCTCATGATTTAAGGGAGGACAGTGAGTGAATGCATCTGCTATATTGTGACCGATTCTGGGCTATAACACTCAGTGTTTCTAGCAACTGGTTACGATAATAGCGAGGACCCCATCCAGGTAGTCTGCAGCTACCGATGCGACTCAAACCGGCAGTCAATGACTTCATGGACTGATGTTATGTTTTAGTTTGGCCGCCTCTAACTCTCTTCCATCCTATTCCTATATGAGCCAACTGTACCTGTACTTTTTGGTTCGGTAGTGAACGTTTTACTATTAGACAGATGAGCCGACTGGTAACGGTTGATATTTCTAGCTCAGTATAGTGTTATTAAGTTGTTAACAGTGGATTATAAATAGGATACGCATGGATTGGATGCAAATGTACAAACCATTCAGAAACTAGGAAACTAGGCAGCAAGTGGACAGCCGTTTCATTCTAGTGTGGAACTCCTTAGCAATGCACACCCTCAGATTCAGCTGGGGTGGATCAAAATAATACCAACAACGTGTGCACTGATAATATGTGTAATGACCTCCATAAAAATACTTCAGGATGTTTAGTTACTCTACTTTACCCATTCTTTATAATATTATAGGTTTAGAGGGAACGGAAATAAAATAAACAGCATGGCGAAATAAATCTTGCGGTTGTTTTTTGACTGTGTTATAAAGTGGTGCAGTTTTAGATAGTAGAACAGTGGTATTTCTTGCTTTTGTAGTAAAATGAAGTAAACTTTATGGGAGATTAGTGGAAACATCCATTAGGATTCTTGAGAGTTCTGGGTTTGATACCTAAGAAGGTAATAGGTGTCCACTAATAAAAAGTTTTAGACTGCGGTAAAACACTTGGCCACTACTACTTGATTTTCAGCGGTTTTTTAGCTGATGCTCGTCTATGATGAAAACTATCTTGAAACTGAACAGTTCATCCAAACATCAATGAAGATACTTATTAATCTGAATAACGATTATCTGATTTTCTATTCCAGTATGTTTCGTGGAAGAGTATTCTGCTACTGTTGATTGGAAAAAAGCAAAAAGTTAAACCGACTACGAGAAAAAGTACATTGAATAAATTGGGCCCTCAGTTTCACAAACATGAACATAAATTAGCCGTGTGATGTAATGACACATCATCTTGTTGACAATATCCGTGGGCAAACTCAGACATGAATTCTGATTAAGAAAACTCTAAAATTGCCAGAGAATTACTAAAAGTATGGCATTCAGATCTATTAGCAACCTGAAGACGCATCGTCATAGATCTACTCATTCAGTACAAATAGAACTGATTAATTAATTACACGGGCAGAGGTTAATCGAAAAGGATTTTCAATAAGAATGCATGAATAAAGTGATTTTATGCTTACGCAGTGATCGAAAGCTCACTTTTGCATGAAGTAATCATAATACTGTTTAGAACGATATTAAAATACTTCTCAACTAAGTCATCCAGCTGCGAGCACACAATACAATCAAAATTATTCACGAAAACTGGAAATCTCTACCTCACACAATGAGCCCTGAAACAACTGCCTAGTGCCCCGTGGTTTAGCATACTTGCCAAACAATCCTCAACACAATAATTATCATATGCTCATTAATTACTGAATTCAGGTGATTTTTAAATCTCTAGAGAGATGCCTCGATAAGTGTTAGACCTGACATATATATATATATATATATATATATATATATATATATATATATATCATCAATCGCAGTAGATGAGATGTGGTAATGTACTGTTGATTAATTGAAGTTAAACATGGAAACTACCGAGTGCGCATTCTGAGGTCAAAAGGTAAAATTTTGACCTCAAAGCCTGAAGGTCATTGTTTTGATCTATACTATGATATCTCATACAAGAATAAAGCAGCTGTCTACTATTTTACGGTTTACAATGATTATGTAAGAATAATCCATATTGTGAAAATTCAAATTCTACAGTCTTCCTCAACACTAAACATTAAATAAGAATGCATAAGGCATATTTTAAAATATTGTACACTAATTTCCACTGTAACATTTATAGGTAGTTTTCATTGACTATCTGTCTATATACAAGAATATTGCATATTGAATTAGTTCTGCTTATGCAATCATGAATAAAATATGAACATGAATTTATTTACTTTGATCAAATTATAAATTAAACATTGAGTCAATCAATTTTCAACTTCCTTATTACTCAGTTAACTTTTGTTAAGTTGTATTGTAAAAGTCAATAATATTGACTATTGTCAATATGACTTTAATTGATTAATTTGTGTCTAATGGACAAACAAAAGTGATGTAATGCAATAAATCGATAATAAACTATCAGTTTGAACTTAATAATTTATCAGAATGAAATGACATTTTTAAAATAAAGTCAGTCACTTAATATATTTTGTTTTAATCGAAAGTTATTTTACTTAATGATATCAGAGAAGTTAGTTCATTTTAAAAATGGTAAACTCAAAATTCACTTGAATAGATTCTAGAAGGAAAGTATTATAATCAGATAATTATTGTTATGTAATAAGAGCTCGATTCAATAAACTGATTAGTTAAGTAGAAGTAACCATACATCAACCAACTGAATATTAGTTATGTAAACTAATCATTGAATGTTATGTTATCAACAAAGACTTCAAATTCTAATAATAAGGTCGGTTGTGTACAATGTAACTCAAAAATAGTTCAATAACTCAAGGACTTTGAAACTGGATAAACATTCTGTTTATTACAACCTCGAAATTTCACACGAAATCACATGAAATAATTTAATTCAATGAAAGGCATTTATAATTAGAAACGGCATAATTTATGTTGGTTATGCTTACTCAGCTTGCAATCTGACCTATTTCTTATTGGTGTAAATTGCGTCATTTAATGATTATCTGCTATTTCATAATCATTCTCCTACAAGTTAACAAGTAGTGTCTCTCTTTGTCTTAACAATCCAATGATAATATTTCAAAATTTATATTTCTTATTAATAGAGGTTCACAATCTCATGTCGCTGCTTTTCACGATTGCAACAGATGACAATCTATCAGTATATATATTATCAATAATGGCATATTATGAATCTTTTCAAATAATTCCACATTCGTTGGAGAAATTAGTGACTACTAGACCTAGTAAGTTACGAGAAAACGCATATATGTTCAAGTATCGGCATGAGCGACTATATTAGTATATGGATACATATATCAAACGAGTCATAAACAAAGCGGAACCTGCTTCCACAACTTCACTGCTGGCTGCAGTCCGATTCAACCAAAATTTGCCATCCTTGCATTAGGTTACTCAAATTGTCATCAAGTTCTTCTTGTATGCCAGGAACCGTTACTTTAGCTATCATTTTTCATAATGCCGTTGTTTGTATTAGCTTTGTCAGCCCTCGTTGAGTTATTTGAATTGTAGTGAACCTCTGTGAGTTCAGTGAAGTACATGGTGGGAAACTGCATAGTCAGTGGTTGCTAATTTGTCATTTTAGTTGTATTCTTAACCTCTAATCGTTAACCATTATCATCCTGTCAAACACTAGCTCACTTTAAGTAAATAATAATGTACAAAATTCATACTAAGGCGATAACAACATCACACGAAATTGGAATCAAAAATAAGTGATTGAAGTATCCGATTTCAAGTTGTTAACTCGCAAGTTCGAACCCCTATCAACAAAGGTTGGTTTGTGTAACCAAACAGTGTCATTAACATACATGCTTACTGTTATTTGAGGCGAAGCACACGAACCATTACATAAGGAATGAATTAATAATAACTGACGAAAGTAAATTATTGACTACCTACAACGAATTGATGAATTATTAAAAAGTTTCGCAGAGTACACTAAATAAAAGTACAATCCATTGAAATAAGAAGCGAAACATATTGAGAAAAACAATTATGGTAAAAAAAGAATTTTCTACTACTTTGCATTGATTATTAATAAGTAATATAATGCAAAATATAAAAGTAGATAGATAATGTGAAGCTGAATTCTAAAAATAGCCGGTATTTCTATTTAAGCTTTTATTGTAGTTACTTCCATTGATAATAAATTTATTCTATTTCAATAATTTTTTTTTATCGAATGAAAATGACAATTAATTTGATTAAAAGTAGAGTTTTGAAGTTAGAACTCTTATTTATTAGTAGATTTGGCATTTACTTCACACTACCTGAAATTAAACACATCGTACCATTTAAATATACACATTTTTTCCATCTATTTATAGTCAGTGTAATGTTAGTGATCTTATTGTATTCATACATGCTTCCAGTTATTATACAAAATGACATTTTGACATTTGACCATACCTGAAAGCTTCATTGTTTCCTTGAATAGTTGTCACCAACGATATACAAATGCACACACAATCATATTATTACGTAATTCACATTTCAACTGTCAAATGTATTCCTGAGATACACAAAGCCAATATGATAATATGGGTGAACAAAAGTTGAAATCACAATTATAGACATCTTATGTATCTTTAAAGATTCCAGTTTTGATTATTTCCCTAAAAAAAGTACAAACTAGATTCTCGCGAGAAACGTTGGATCTACCTACCTATACTATTCTAAACTGCTTAGATCTTTTTTTTCAAATACAAAATTCCATCCATAACTAAGGTAAATATTTGAAATCGTAAAGAAAATCTTAGGATAAGGAGAATACACTGATTTTCTTTTCATTTGATTAAATTAGTTACCGGCAAACTACACGATGTTCAGACAGGGATAGTCAGATTGTAAAAATGGCTGTAATATGACTACGAAGCCAAATGACTCTGTGGTATCAGATACTCGAAAACAATGTGCACGAAGTCCTAAAAGAATAGATAAACTGTATAACGGTGAAAACTTAGAAAACTAATATGCCTTGTGAAATATATAAACACACGTCATTTTGAACCTTAGTTGAATAAAACTGTGATTGAATTACTGCATCATCATACATATCAATCGGAAAGCAAAAATAAGCTGAATAATTTCTGACAATCTAAGGATTCAAATCAGCACGTCGATACTGTTATCAAATGGAACTAGTGGATTATCTACTACTTAAGAATCAAACTAAGATGAAATTGTGATGAATGGAGTGGGACAATACATTTCAAGATTATACTCCTACTAAACTTTGATCATTTGGTATCTAGCTAGGTCATTTGAATCTGAATTCTAGTTAAAATGAATTCCAATTATATTTAATTCACTTGGTGACGTGCCGGATATCGGAAGCCCTAACTTAAACTACGTATAGGTACAGATAGTCGTGTAACATTTAAGTATCATATGCATGTTCTATTGGTCATTTGTATTCATGTATGACTAATTCGGATTTCGTTATCTGGCATTTCTGACACAATACAATCGGATAGCTGAGCGGCACGTCAAATTTTTACAGCCGACTGATTTTAACTCTTTTCAAGCATATTTTCGTTTTCATCTGGTCGCATGTTTAGCTCACTACGCGTTTTATTGAACTATATTTATGTGGGTTAAACATGTTTTCCCACATCCTAGGTTATTATTTACAATTCAAGCTGGTTTCTGATAATTCCTGAATCGTCCAGCCATTAAAATATATTTCCAGTTTAATTCACCTCAACCACGGTTAGAGTTTATTGTACTATGCCACTAGATTGTTTGTGGAAGTGCTTTGTATTACTATTATGTTCAGCACGATTCAACTACTGCAAATATATTGTCTTAATAAACTTAACCTATTTGTGAATATTGTTATAAAGTTTAAGTATTATTGATAGTTCGAATTCATGACCGAAGTTGCTGATACACAATACGAAGTGAATATTGAAAGCGTTGTATGTAACTCCAGCTAAAAATCCTAAAATGTAACCCACTAAAATGATAAGACCACATAAAGCATTACAAATATAGACATATATATCCATCGTTAACTTGGAGCCAAATCAACTATATATATATATATATATATATATATATATATATATCAATTAGGATGGTTATTTTTGTGGAGATTGGTTAGGCGTTCGCGTCAACTCGAAGCCCCTGGTGCGGAATCTAGGGTGCGCACTGCTGAGGAGTTCCACACTAGAACAAAACAGCTATACAGTGCTCCCTGGTTTTCAATGGTACCCTTACAATATCAATCTGTGACATATTCAATAAAATATATATATCAACTAAATACTCAATAAAACAGAATAAGAGTATGAATAAATTCTTGCATAACAATTAAGTAATTAATATAAACAAATGATTGGTATATATTAAAATACACATACAAATATACAGATATCAATATGAACGGACTAAATTAAATAAGGCAAGAGTAAGAGCAACAAATAAATAAGTAAATATGGAATAATTCTTTAGAAAAATGGAAAGTTTCACTTTTCATTTTAAAAAAATGCTGTACTAGTCAATCTTTTGACAAATTTACACTTGCACATAATCTTTTTGTGTAATAATAATAATGTTGATTATGTATATGCAACATCATTGGTAGCATGCGAGTGTTCTTCGATAAGTTGTCGACAATTCTGTGAAGCTGATGCAGAATTAACAGAAGATGAAGAAGGGGTCAATGTTTCTACGTTATGTCGAGCTTTTAAACGACGTGTACGATTACTTCGTTGGTCCAAATCTTTAAGATATTGTTTAGCTAGACGCCATGCTTCTAATATTCGATGCATACGCTCTTGTAAAACCTGGGATGAAAAAAAAGATAAGATTTTGATTAGTGTCGTCTAACTTCTGCTTATGTATTCAGTCGGTTAGTAGCGTAGAACGCGAAATGCATATGCATCGCATCAAGTTGCTACACATCGTCAAGGAGATAAGAAATTGATAATCTGAGTACCAACCAGAGAGGCAAGTGTAGTAAGCAAAGAGAGTACACTATGAGAGTTCTCACATTAAAAAGAATAAGTTTCAAATTCAGGACTTAAAAGAGCATAACGAGTGAGTGCATTTGACGATTTACCGGAGATTGTGAGATGTCACTTTAAATCTGCAAACATTATTCACAGTGATCGCGTCGACTCCAACTTGCACCTATCAACGTGATTCAGATCATAAGACAATGACTTCAGTGACTGATGCCACTATTGTCATCGTATGTGTCAAAAAGGGAAGATATATAAGTTAAGACAGTATGGTATTCAATCTGTGTTGCACATCGTCGGAATGAAGATTTCCGTCCAAAAATTTTAAACAGAAATTAAACAATACTGACTCCCAAGAATCAACTAACCAAGAAACGAGTTTGGTCCTATCATCTTAACTTACGTTTCATGGACATCGATATAACAGAACATTAGTGAATTAAATTTAATGACAAATATTAGATTGATACAATTACGTGGAGAATAACTAATTCAGATCAACAGCTACGTCCGAGATGTAGTCTCATGAAAAGTGTATTGAGTAATATGACAGCGAAACTATGATGAAGTACAATTTAACCACGTGACCGTAACTGCTACCTTGACGTGGCGGTCAGGCTTGTCTACCGTGATGACCCAACCGAGCCATATTGGATGGAATGCATGTTTCTCTAGATCCTACCATGCAAAGCAGATGTGTTGGAAAGCGATGAGACTAAAAACAGCAACCTAAGATTTGAGGGCAAAGTCGTACTGCTGACTGTAGTGGGGTGTGACGGCAGTAAGGTGTTTCCCTCAGATAACCAGCATCGACAGCGATGCTACCTTCTTAACGGGAAGATCAGGTTATAAAAGATTGACCCAAAAAAAGTCACACCTCACCTGACTCCACGGATTTTTGTCTCCGGCAGGCCTTCTAAAGAACAGAGCTAACACTTCGAAAACTTCCCATAACAAGGTCGTGCATGATCGGCTTCGGGCACTTGCCCCTTGGGCTCCGCGATCACACTCCCGGATCACTATGACCAATACTAATCCAGTTTCCTTTTCAGGTACCTTAAGAAGTAATATCCTTCCATGGTGTGGACAGCCAGGAAGTAACAACCGCCCTCATACCTCTAACAGCACAAGAGATCATCTTGCTCAGAGTCAAGTCCCACCCCCAACTCTTAATAACTCTCTTATTCTCACGGTTAACCTGTCTAGCATAACTTTATCAACTCACACCACTAATGCTAATGATTCGAGTTTACGAAATGTTATTCCTGGTCTCCTGAAACCTTACACTAAACGATATATCGGAGCTTTTAACGTTCAAACCCTATGCGAAACAGGACAACAGGCCTACATCGATGTCTGCGGTGTCGCTGAAAAACACGTATACAGGATCCAGGTACAATCTTTCGCTCGACCTCACCTTGTGAAAATAAAGAACCGGTCGGATTCACCCTTCGTGTTTCCGGACATCCCATCGCCACCACTCGAGGCATTGCTGGTGTAGGTAGAGCACTAAGTTCACAAGCTGAACAGGCTCTCTTTGACTGGATACCCATAGACAGTCGCTTATGCGATGTCCGTCTGAACGGGACGGTAAGAACTCGGAAAGATAGGGACATGCTGCTGCCTCTTTGCTGTCTCCTTCTATGCCCCCGATGATTGCAGCTCAGATGAAGTAAAGGATGCAATTTATAGACCTCCTTCGAAAAGCTAAGCACACTGATGTAGTGATAATTGCTGGTGATTTCAACGTCCAAGTAGGTAGGGGTTAGGCGAAGCCGAAAGGCACCTAGGTGGATCCTATGGTGTCGAGGCTCAAGGAACAGATAATTGCGTCCGTTTATTACAACTATGTTCAGATTACCGTCTGTTTCTTGCAAACATCAACTTTAAGCACAAGAAAAGACACCAACTGACATGGCGACCTCCACAATCAACTCAATGCTAGACTCGAATAGATCACATTGCCATCAGCCATCATTGGAGAGGCTCTATAGAAGACGGCCGCTCATTTTGGAGTACATGTTTAGACTCAAACAATGCTTTAGTATGAGAACGTATTAGTCTGCGTCTCACTGGACGTGAAAGATCTACGGCAACGATCCCCCTCAGAGTTCAACTTAATGATGAAAAAATCAAGAATACATTTCAGGAACGACTAGAAAACCAATTAGTCAGCTCTGTAAGCTGTATCCATCCCGAGTCAGCTTGGAATGATATCCAAGAAGCTGTTGAAACAGCAGTAATATCTACTGGTAAACTAAACCAAAAAGTTAAGAAAACTTAGTGGATTTCAGCTACATCTACTGGGTTGATAGATGCTCGGCAACACATCTCGACTGGTTCTGAACACGATGAGGAGCGAAGGCAATTTAAACACAAGCTGGTTAAAAGCTTACGCAATGATCGCGAGCAGTGGTGGGTGGCGAAAGCTAAAGAGATGGAAAAGGCAGTAGCAGTAAGTAACAGTGGGCGACTGTTCAGACTTATCAAGGAAACGGGTATCAGAAATCCGACTGTAGGTGAAACTATCCCGGAAAAAGATGGGACCATTATTCATTGTCAATCCAGAAGGTTGGACCGATAAGCAGAATACTTTAGGGAGGAATCTAACTGGCCCTCGGACTCATCCCAGTTGCCCACCATTCCCAAGCAATCTGAATGGCAAATTGATACAAGTCCCCCAAATTTTATTGAGGTTGTAAAGACAACAGGCAATCTAAAGTGAGAGAGAGCAGCAGGACCTGGTGGATTAGCCCCTGAGATATTTACAGATGGCGGTTAAGTTCTAGTAGCGAGATTAACTGAGATCTTGGCTTGAATCTGGGGACTAGACGTAATTTTATCTGACTGGTCTCGAACACTAATCGTCCCATTCTATAAGAAAGGACAGAAGTCTACGTGTGACAATTACCCAGAAATCAGTTTAACGAATATAGTGTCTAAAATATTGGCTTCAATAATAAAAATACTTCGACACCTAACTAAAGCTCGTGAAGAGCAAACTCGAGAGAACCAAAGTGGTCTCAGACCAGGACATGGTTGTATAGAATAAATAATCACACTTCGACAGGTTCTGGAACATAGGCACACTTTTAGACGTCCAAAAATAGATATATTCCTTGATAATAAGGCGGCGTTTGATTCTTTCGATCATGAGGTTATGTGGCCATGTCTATCACTGAAGCGAGTGCCAAAGAACTATACTAACCTAATACAGGCTCTCTACTCGAACACTACATGTCGAGTCAAAGCTTATGGCGAACTGTCGTCGGAATTGATTACATCAAGTAGTGTTGGCCAAGGTTGACTGCTCTCGCCATTTTTATTTGATTTTATCACTGACATGCATTTAGAGTTGACATTTTCCTTGTCTGACTTTTCAGGAGTTGGCCTCCTTCCAGTAGATACACTTGTTGACTTGGAATATGCAGATGATACAGTTCTATTGGGTGAAGATGCTGATAAAATGAAGAGTTTATGACTACTTTAAGCATCAATGTAAGCATGTTTGGGATGGTATTCTCTCCATCCAAATGCAAAATGCTCTTTCAGGATTGGATTGATTCGGCACCGAAATTAGTGATATGAAGTAAAGTAGTTGAATGTGTTGATCGCTCCACTTATCTTGGGAGTCTCATCAGCCCTGATCGTCTGGTGTCTGATGAAATCTTGGTTCATATACAGAAGACTTGATTGTCTTTTGCTAATTTGTGTCACTTTGACGTAGGCGAGACATCCGTCTACTGACCAAAGGACGTATCTACTACGCAGCAGTTCGACCCGTTTTACTTTATGGATGTGAAACATGGTCATTAAAGATAGAGGGTGTTCGTAAACTTCAAGTTTTCGATCATAGATGTCTTCGAAGCATAGCTCGTGTTTGCTGGGACCACTGAGTAGGCAATACTTCGATTAGGGATATAGTACTAGGTATGATAAATCTATTGATAAAGTAGTGAATCTCAATCAGCTGTGGTTAGGACATGTGTTGCGTTTACCGAACAAACACCTACGTTGACGAGCAATGCTGTCTGGTTTAGGTTGGGAGAAATCTAAGGGCAGCCAAACTAAAACATGTCCCCAGTCAATGAAGTCATTTACAGTTGGGTTGAGCCATGTTAACAAGTTTAGACTACCTGATTGGGGTCTGCGTGATGATCGTAACCAGTTGTTAGAGACTTTGGGTGACATGGCTCGAAATCGTTCGAAATGGCACAGGTGTATCCATTCCTTGTCTTCCTCTAAAGTCTAAGATTCTGAATTCATCATAGTTTTCTCTTTACTGAATTGTATTTTCGTAAATCTTATCTTTGATCTCCAACTCTCTCCATTAATACTAACTCTGTTATCACCTCCATTACTCTGAGATTTGGTCTGACAATGTAATTTCTATCTGTTAATTGGAGTATGGCAACTTGAATTGATGAACATATGTACCATGTTATATGTTGTAATTGACTGACTGACAATTTAACCATAGTTCATCGATTAAGGAGTTCAACTTTCATCCACTAATCGCAGGTTTAAATTCTTCCTTACTTAATACGGATTAGACAAAAGAGTAGCATTAAATGAATCCAAATACATGCATTTGTACCTAATATGAGTTAGTAAGCACAATGTAACTCCATTAATAAAACTACGATAAAGTGAAAATGTAAAGCGACTTATTACTTTGAACAGATGATAATGATGATTGTATAACATGGAGTGCTATTAAAAGTACGAAAACAGCTATCACCACTGGATCGCTCACTCTCTGGAAATGTTCATCTGAAAAAGAAACTGGGTTATGGTTTGTAATAATGACATAGAAACTCGACCATATTTCTTAACAAATAACTGCTTGAGGTCAGTCACACACGATTTTTTATTGGATAGTTTCAAGTGTTGACTTATAAAGGTCTAACGGCAGAAAACGAGAATCTGTGGAGTATGGAAAAGTATACATTTTTAGAAACGATCTTTTCTAACTCCACACTTCCTTTGTAAGAAGGCAGAATCGCTGAAATCCTGGCAGTCTATGGGAAAACTGTCACGTCTCCGTATAATCGACAGTATGACTTCGCCCTCAGACCTTAGGTTTGCTTCTTTTAGTCTTACTACACTTCAACCAACCTTTATAGAATGGTGCGACCTGAGGGACGAAAGTAACAGCTAGTATAGCATGGCTAGTTTATTACAATAGGCAAACTAGCGGCCACAGTCGGGGAGTTTATTGGAAAGTAGAGACTATTCTTTTAACAGAAACTCTGAACTTAAAGAAACACGAGCAACAGAGATTTAGATTTTCTAAACTATTTAGTTTAGAAATAGTAATAGAGACTGGAATAAATACAAAAATAACTTACTTGACATTTAACATCGGACGACAAATCATCAAAACCAGGGACAGGAAAAAATGGTCCACCGAATCGTCTGTGATTAGATACAGAACGATCAACGGGATGATTTTGAAGTAGCTTCGAGTAAGTGGACAAAGGCGATGTTCCGAAGGTTGAATGTGGAGATGTTGGAGGGTAATGTGGGGATTCGAAAGTGGGAACCGGAGAATTTTCGGGACCCTAAAATAAATTTTACACAGAATTGAAATTACAATATTTTAAGTCACTGGCCAGTGAGGTGGAAATTTTTCTACATTAGAATTTACTTCATGTGGCTATACAGTTACAACGACAATCTCTTCTGATGTTGAACCATCTAGTATAAGTCATTAAATCATCTTATCATTGCAATATTAATAGCTTTATATATATATATATATTCTGGAGGAAGTTGTTGCATCTAGTTGTTGATTAGTGTGTTACCAGTGAAAACCCATTATGATTATCGCTATATCACTTATAAACAAAAACTATGAAACCTAAATCAAAATAGCTAAAAATGTATGAAAATGGTCGAGGTTTACGTTAGTATAAACAAAATGAACGACTAGGATTGCTATAAACAATTCCTTCCTATAATTTGCACAATATTTAAAAGAACTGAATACTACGAACTGATTAAATGTGAACCAATATTTGTTTGCATAGCATTTGATTATAGGGTATCAAAAACATATTATTTATCTAAGTTCATACATTAACATTTCATGAAACACGTAAAGAAATGTTAATTTAGAAAAACCGTACTCTGTTGATGTTACTTTACCGTGTTATTTCAACAGCTTCATCAGCGACCAAATATCCCGAAGTGATCTAGTTCGAACAGCCATTGAAAACTAGAAAGCAGTGGACGTCTACTTTGTTCAACTCTAGGATCCCTCAGTATAGTGTAACATCGATCCCAGCAGATTAGAAGACAAAATGACCCAGGCTGCCCGGTGAACGCCTAACCCTTATACCACTGAGTCGGCATCCAATAGTTGATACGATTAACACCTGTCAATTGGCCGTGTATTGACAGAACTCATTTGTTACTGACAGTGAGTAGCTGTTACAACTCAGCATAGCTGAACTCTGCCGGCCATGTCTTCTCACCGGATTTCGGGAATTACTTCCTGAAGTCAGTGAGTTTATATTGATTATGATTAGGTATTTTGGGGATCGTTAAATATTTCACGAAATGACCAGGGTTGAACAACCATACTAAAATTAAATAGATATTCATTACTTTCTGATATTCAACAGCTGTATAACCCATGTCAATTCATTCTATATATCCAATTCAGATTGAACAATTTTCAAAACATATAATCACAAGAAAACATTCTAAATGTATTTTATGAAATATAATATGTAGCCGTAAATAAAGGAAGCCTTAAAAATCTTACATGAGTTTAATAGTTAGGTATATAAGAATTATTATGAATTTATTTGTTTGAATAAGGGTTAATATGTGATTATCCGCACTATAAAAGAATAGTAGTCAGATTGCTAAATATTACTAGGATTATCAGTCTCAAAAATGAGACATACAATTGAAGTAGGATGTGACTATACAAAGGCTAAATAATAATAATAATACATGATTTTAGATAAACATATATGATAGGTCTTTGCATGAGAGACAGCTTCGACATCTATGTAAAGATAAAGGTAAATTGAATTAGGTTAGAATAGATAATGATGCAAAATAGTATTCCGTGTCTCCAATTATGAAACGTTCATTACATTTTTAATAGCTCTGAGCAAACCAAAACAACAAAATATGTACAATACTCTATCTGATGAAAGAAACATAAAATTACTATAGAGATCAATGCAACTCGTAACTAGGAAAGTGGAATACTATGAGGTGAAAAGGAAAAAAGTATTGGAAATGATTTTAATTGTAGTCTGTGAACTCAGTAACTTAACTATGATGCTTTTGTTGACGTTCTAGGCAATATCGTCAGACCTTAATTCGAGTAGAAGTAAAATGTGAAGCAATTCCGCAAGTACCAAGTCATCGTGTTCTAAAAATCTTGCCTGTGAATGGTTGATTTTGGAGGTTTCGTTAACTTCATCTGTCATTGTATTTCAGTTAACTGTTCTGTTTGATTGATCGATGACAATATGATTTTTGTGTAAGTTTGAACCGATTACAAAATACAAACTTTCCATTACACTGATCAATATTACATGACTAAATATCCTATCCACGCAGGTCTGCCCGATGCTTCTAGTCCAGGGCCACAAAGGAAGAATACAAGACTGAGTCAATTAACCAAAGTCCATATATATATTGCAAGCACTATACATATATGGACTCAAGTCACATACCAGACTAATTAGAATAATTGGATTGAAACCAAATGAAGACAATAAAAACAGGAGTAGTTCATGAATAGGAATTGATAAAATAATAGTTAACAGGTCGAAATTGGGAGGTTAGGACGAGAGGAATATTAGAAACTTAATGTTAGTTATATATATGATCAAAATATATAAAATAATCTCTCTGAGAATAATTTTCGAAGATTAGTCATACACCAAAACTCATCGTCAGTAACGGTTTTGAGTTGGTATCCCAATTGATTGCAGATTGATATGAATCTTATGAATACATTTTGAATTCCCTTGATCTAGAATTTTAACGTTTTCTCAATCAAATACACATTCGCGATTACCTATGTGTAATAATACAAGTGATAGCACGTCATGCTGTTTTACGGTTAGTTTGTGTATGCAAGAAGGAGAGAGCCTCCACTATGTTCCAATACAATGCTTCTTTCGGTTAGGGCAATTTATTTCATAGATAACAATCCACTTGTCTTTTGCTGTCGTACTTACTGTTCTGTTAACTTGATTTCAAAATCATCATACTGATTTACAAGAAGAGAGGTGCCATATTTCCTGAAGACAAACAGTATATGGATGCCTTCAATTTTTTGTGAAATTAGTGATGTAGTTAGATTTCGTTCATTTGAACAGTGTCTGCGAGCCTCATATACTTGGAATTCATAATAATACACCAATGAGTCAATTTAGTACATGAATTGAAACGACTATGTAATAAATAAGAGTATTATCTATTTACGCCTTAATGTAAATGATCGGAAATCTATATCAACAGGAAAGTAAAACAAGCTTAATCATGCCAATATACTAAGTTGGCATGAAACTATCAAATCAAAATTTGTGAAGTTTTACAAAACAGTAATTTATAAATGAAAAACGTAATAACTAATATTTACGGAAAAAAAACATCATAACAGACATTTCTTCGTAGACTTATTTATCTTGCTCTTTAGTATAAATTTGTTATATGATTAATAGCTTTTAATTGACGACGATAATCATTCAGTTCACATGCCAAGCACAAAAATCTGTACTTGGCTTAAAGTTACGTTTCTTATGTGAGACCTAATGATACAACCCAGTTGCCCAAACTTAAGATCTAGTGGAAGTTGAACGCATTAGCAATAAAGCTATTAGGCTTTATAAAATGTTATATATATTTGTAAAATTCCAATGAGTAGAAATTAAAATTTCTGACGTTTCGCGGCTTAGTGCAAGTCGCTTCTTCAAAAAAATGAATAACCTAATTGAATTAATACAAGATTAAACAATACACAATGAAACAAATCAAAAACAAAATAAACTCGTACAATCAAAATGCGAGTTTGGTCGTGTAATGATGTCAAGTCATATAGGTCAAGGTGGTTTGAAATGAGATATGTATGTAAATGTTAGTGTGATGCGAAAGGAAAATATGTGAATATATGAGAATAAAATTGTATGTATGTTCATGTGTATGAAATTTGATGTACTTTAACTGTGGTCAATTGGAAAGTTCATGTTGGGTAGATAGAAAGACCTTCCCTTTTGTTAAGTGTAATTGGATTTGTTCAATTGGGATCGTTATTTTTGTGGAGTTTGGTTATTTTATTTGATTGAATATACCACAGATTGATGTTGGCAGGGTACCATTGAAAACCAGGGAGCACTGGATAGATGTTTCATTCTAGTGTGGGACTCCTCAGCAGTGCGCACCCAGACTTGTCTGGAGTGAGACAGTTATCACCAATGACAATGGATGATCGTCGTGCTATATATCACAAATTGGTGAAAGTGGGAATTCTACCATTGGATGCCGACCCTGTGGTGCAGACGGTTAGGCGTTCGCGTCAACCTGAAGCCCTGGTGCGGAATCTTGAGTGCGCACTGCCGAGGAGTTCCACATTAAAACGAAACAGCTGTCCAGTGCTCCCTGGTTTTCAATGGTACCCTGAAAACACCAATCTGTGATATATTCAATCAAGTAATTGGGTTTAACAAAATGTGACGCGCCTCAGCTATTCGTCTCTCCTTATAACTGGAGAAACCTTTTTGAATAATTCGGATATTTTTAATATCGATTTTATGGTTGTGGTAGATAGTATGTACTGCTATTGCTGATTTAATTTGTAATTTTTCAAGTTCAACAGGATTATTAAGAGGTCATTTAGTGTAGCTTTCATGTTCTTTGGCACGAGTTTTGATTTCTCGTGAAGACTCTCCAATATAGAAAGCATCACAATCAACACAACCTAGCCCGTAGACACAATTCTGTGTAGAGGTGAAAGGGATCTTATCCTTTATTTTAACCAATGCACTTCGAATAGTGTTGGTAGTTTTATAGAAAGTTTGGATTCCGTGTTGTTTTAGAACTCTTTGTAATTCATCTGTTGTGTCTTGGCGGAATTTTACAAATATATATCACTTATTTTATAAACAATTTATCTAATGCACAATTTATTTGAAATTATCAGGCTTTAGTTTTTTAATAACAATTTCATTTAGTATCTTAGATTCAAATTGGTGTATTATTTATTTTATTGCTGATATAACTAATGCAGTCGATTAAGTGACATGCACTCATAATTTTATCAAGTCGTAAAAAATATTTTATATAAATTTAAAAGAATCATGAAAATAATAATAACAATAGCAGCATACTATAGCACGATGTGGAGTTAAATGCACACGTTTACTGCCTCGTTTGATTGGAGCATCAGTGGAATTACTGTTAGTACTTGATCGTCTTACTCGATTACGAGATTTAAAAATAGTTTCGTGTTCTAATTCGACAACTTTATCTTCATTTTCTTGTTCTCCAAGTTTAGGCTCCATTGGAAGCGTATTCGCAATAGTCACATTCATTTGATTATCTTCCACTATTTCATCAACTGGGTGATATTCATTATCAGATAAATAACCTATAGTTTCAGGAACATCAATGTGATGCTCAGACTGATGATCGTGAGCATTCTCTATAGATTCCACATCTTCATCTTCTTTGCCTGAAGATAACTGTAAGCGGGTTTTTTCAGAAGACATAGTTAAATCATATAACAATCCATCCATAGGATCTGTGCTCATAGTTTGAACAGAACTTTGATCATCATCGTCATCATCACGGCCTTCATCATTCGGCATTTTATGATCATCCATGATCTGTTGAGATGTTTGTTCTTTCACGTCCTCTTGTCTATCATGCACAATTATGGACATTGGAGACATTTTTTCCGTCTGAAATTCATTCACCGCCGAATTGTTTACTTCTTTATTATCATCGTCAACAATTTCAGGGGATAAATGTGGAACACTTTGGGTTATAGGACTTTCATTTATTTCGTGTTTTACAGATATATCTATTTTATCAATTTGAGTGTACTCTAAGACTACATTATCAAGTGAAGTACTAATCTCAGTTCGATTGACGTTCATTTCTTCCTTTTGAACTTCATCTTCAATACTAGGTACGTTATCATGGACAACATTTATGTCGGAAGATAAGAAAGGCTTCATTATATCTGCTTAAAAGAAAAAAAGATGTTTTAGTGAGAATTACAAACTAAAGCTTAGAAAAGCACATTTACACGCTTAGAAAAACAAGGAATTAAGTGATGAATGTGGAGTAAATACTTCATAATTTGTCCACAAAAATGCTGCATGTGGTCGGTTATAATCAGCTATCTCTTAGGCTCCATAGTCATCCTCGTAAACCATTAAGACTACTACCAACAGATATTTCCAGGCCCCGCATGAAAAATGAAACAGTTGAGCCAACGTATGTCGTGGTTAATCAGTGAGTGTACACAAACATATGACCTATTAAACTTAAGTGAATAAAATGTTATAACTTAGATATGTCCCTGTATTTTGTATTTGTTGACACTGATTTTAATTGTATTAATATAATCTTGTTAGTCATAATCCTGATTTTTTTATCAGAAGTTCGAATGTGATGAAAACGCAAATTATGCTATCAAGTGTTTTACTCAGTACTGTATTATCCGATGGTCCTATTACATTCAATCACATCATTCCAACATATTATCGAATCGTGTTTCATTCGTCATAACTGAAACAACGCAACATACTGAAATAGAATAAATTAATTTACAATAAGCTATAACTATCAAGTAAAAGAGGACATTCACGGTGACATACAACGCAAGATGACGTAGACAATATATCGAGTCTGAACACTATAAAGTGAAATATTTAGAATGTGAAAAAGAAACTCGATCATGTCATGTGATAACTACATTCTGTAAAACAAATCGCCTACGAAGCATCATTTTCTGACATAACTACACATAAGAAAAACAATTCAGATCACTTAATGCGTTAGATTCACAACGGTAGACAAATTTCGTAGTTAGTGTGAATTAATCATCAATAACAGTCATAATCATATTTTATAATTCATTTCTAATGACATTAGGTAGAATACATGAATTTATAGACTTATAGGTAGGACTAAAATATATCGAATTTAACGTAATATCACAGACCGAGATAAGCTTGGATTATAACAAAAGACCCCTACATGTGCAAAGACATGGAAAATAAAATTAATTCCAACTACCAAAAATTATTCATTACCTGTATCAAGATGAGGTGGATTTTCATTTGTACTGTCAATTTTATGTGGTTTTTCTTCTTTTGGTCGAACAACTTTATTACCATCTTTTGTTTTGGATCTCTTGGCATTTGACAAAACCTTAGCAGCAACAAGTGATGAGGCCGAACGGTTAGAAACCGCAGGTGCTGCAGTTTGTAAAGCTGATCCAGGTGGCGTATCACCTAACAGCTGCCTATGTTGACTGCGTGTTAGTCGTGGTAGTGCATCACTGGGACCGTAAACACTTTCTGAACTGCTTTCATTATTCTCACTATGAGAACTACCAAAAGCACGATTTATCTCTTGTTCACTATCTGTATCTGAACTGTTTGAGCTAACATTAGATGCTGCAGTCGAAGGTTTAGTAATGCGCTTCTGTTTCTGTAATGTATTCAAAGAACAGTTATTTAGATTACGAGTAGAATGTCTTAACTGAGAACGTGAAGATTTAGGTATGGTCTTTCTTTCATTAGAAGTATGAGATTCTGCGTCAAATATACCTTCACACTGTGGAGGTGAATGATTATATTTAGTAGTCTTGCTCTGCTGATTGTCAACAACAGATTTCGATGATTTTCTGTCTGAAGATTTTACATTTATTTTTTCATCATCCACTTTACTTGCTACAATGACATTCAAAGAGCCACTAATGGTAGAAGTATCAGGAGCTTTTTCTTCTAAACAAGTGAGTTTGTTAATAATTTCCTTCACAACGGCATCAGTAGTATTAAGCTTCTTTTGTAGATGACATGAGATATCATCGACTGCTTTCTCTTTAGGTAAATTCTGTTTCGCTAAACTTCTCAAAAGCTTTTCATTCTGCAAAGAGAAAAATAATAGATTCTTTCCTTATAAGTAAAAATGTAGACACTATATATATATATATATATATATATATATATATATATATATATATATATATATATATATATATATATATATATATATATATATATATATATATATATATATATATAAGGCGAACATATACAAAAGTATCTCATAGTAACCAACGGTATGCAACGGTAACTGTAGTTTCTGATGTTTAAAGGGACTGCACACTAAATGAGCCAGGGAAGTCATCACACACCAAACAACAAATAACGATGCAATATTGCGTAAACTCTATAAAAACGGGGAACATAATAGCCCGGTGACTAGAACTTAATAACGAAATACAATTTCCAGCATAAGGTTAGAGATTTGTAGTCAACGGTCTTGATGGTCAAGCGCTTGTAATATATTCTGAATAATAAACGACTGTCTAAACCTACTCAAAACTTCTGGCTCACTTGTTAAAAATAGAGTACTTTAAGATAATGCCAATTAAGAACTAAAGTTTAATAGAGTGTTTACGAAAAAGTTCAACAAATAGACTTTACAGATTGATTCAATATAAACTGGCTTAGATACAATCGAAATTAGAATTTCGGTCATAAGAATAGATTTCAAGTATTACATCAAAATATGAAAGTGGGACAGTACAAATGTCTAATAATCTGGGGTTTATATAAGAATGATATTTGAATTTGGCTGATATTTTATGATAAGATTTCCGTAATGACTAACAATATTATTACAACCAGATGCATTCAATAAATACAAAGACTGTTTACTACTATGAAATACAATCTTTGTTATTAAGATATCAGAAAGATATGTATAAAATTCGGGTATACAAGAAGCTATTTTCATGGAGTTGCTTCGTTTGGGTTGAATGGTTTAATATTAAAGTTTTTATTATCCTACCAGATAGCAACACTGCTAAAAGCTTTAGAGAATGTAACTTCATTAAAAGCATTCACCTGATTGATAAGTCTCCAACATCTCAAAAAAGAATTACCTTTTTACAATGTATTCCAATTTACTAGTTAATATACAGAATTGTACAGGTCTACTAAAGATCTCCTTAGTATTAATACATTCAGTAAAATTATTGGACACGTAATTCAGTTTAAACGAAAAATCACTTACAGAAAGTACAGATTTGCTTTCTTCATCAACTTTAATGACTACAGAATTGGTTAACGATGAACATTCGACATTCTGATGTTCGTCCATAACCAACTGTTTACTGTTATCATTTACTTGATTCAACTTAGTATTTACGCATTCTTTACCACCCGATATTGAGGAAGACACAGACAATTTATTTTTAGAGCAATCATCCATTGTCAGTCGATTTTTGCCATCAGTACTGATAATTCGTTTAGATTTTGATCTTGATAAAATCCTCGATTCGCATGCAACTTTGCGCTTTGCCAATTTTGATAATCGAGAAACAAGATTTTTAGTTCTAATTGCAGATGATGCAGAAGCTATTTTAGACTCTATGGAGGAAAGTTAGTAAAAAAGTGAAGAGAATTACGAAAAATACTGTATAAAGATTTCACTAAGTGATGTTTTAATAATTTTACAAAATGGATAAAGATGTAAAACCAAAATCAAATTGATTCAAACTGTTGTATTCAATAATAATGCAAAGACTATAGAACAATAAAAAGGATAAAAAAGTACATGTCCAAACAATCTCCCAAATGAATTTCTCAAGTTATAATTGGAAGACATTACTAACGAAATTTAATCATGTAAGCAGCAAGATGGTAACTCACCAATGGCACGGTGATACACTGCTAATTGACTGAAGCCTTAACATTAGAAACATTGAATATCAACTTTATTCTCTGAATGTACAGTACCGAACACGAAACATGAAGATTCTAGGTTAGATCCTCTTTGGAATTCTGGACGTCTAATACATAAGAATCTCAAAAAACTACGGTGAAATAGCTGTCTGCTCCCCCGCCAACGCCTTGTACTGGTCTTGTAATCAGTCTCGAACCCCGGGAAAAATGTTAATTAATTGTTTTTTTTAGACCACAAAGACATCAGTATATCAACAATCTTGAAATTATAAACGATTTCGGCCACAACAAAATCTGGAAGTTTGCAAGTTGTTGTGTAAAATACATAAGGGATCGAGGATCACAAACCATGTACAGTCGAACTGTCTTCCACCTTTAACTAGCATACTGTATATACTTGTGCGTTAATAAACAGTATTAAGTGCTCCTCAAAACCACCTAAATTCAAGCAGACTTAATAATAATAATAATAATAGCAGCATACACAGATCTGGTTTTAGACAGTATAAAGCTAATTCAGTTGCTATCCATGCTGCATACACGTTTCAGTTGATTCAGTTTGATATTAAAAATACACAATGATGGATTCAATGCCACCTGGAGATAACTGTGCAATGGAGCCATGTTGAGACACCTTCCTTCCTCAGTTAGTAAGTCTACTACGATGAATGATCGTAGTACCTAGCTACGCAAGAGTAAGTGAACAAGTGTACGCACATTGATTCGTCAATCAAGGTAATCTGTTCTTTATGTAGATATGTAGCAGTAAGTGGGTAGTGTTGAAGACTCTCAATGAAGCTGCATAGAATGTTTCATTTGTGACTATCATCAAAAAATTCATGATAACGAACAACAGTATAAGCATTCAGCTACCGGCATTTTAGTCAAACATTTAAAATCAACTTAGATTACTTCAATCTGAGTAGCCTGATAGCATACATCTACAACGCTCGAACAGAAGACACCTTAAAGGAGTATGCACTTACATGACCTAATCAGAATACTAATCGGAAGAAAAAAAATCTGAAATCAACAAAACTCACTCAAAGTCGATGACAACTTCGATTTCGAAACTAAACCGCTAGATGACGAAGTACGTGTTGTATTTATGGGATCAGGTCGATCTATAAATTTATTATACAACTTATTACTGCTTTGTTGATTGTCAATTGGTTCTTTTTTACAATCAACATCTGGCATTGAACGTTTTGCGTCTGATAATGTAGCCGGTAAAACAGTATCGTAAGATATTTGACTGACTGATTCATCTGAAGAATTTTTGATTTTTATCTTTTTAGATTTAACAGATAACTTGAAGGAACGATTCGGAGAACTGGCACTAGAAATATCTGTAGCAACTGATCGGCTGGAGCGAGGACGTTTAATAGGATTGAATTTTCTATTGATACGTCCACGTAAGTTAATAGTTCGCCGGATAGTTTTACAACCACCTGATCAAAATTAATAACAACGACAATGAGAACAACAATTAGAAATTTTATTTACAGAGGAAAAACTAGCTTGCTTTAGAGAGTCAATTTTATAATTAAAATGCAAAGTAGTTGAAACTAGTCGAGAGGAAACTATGCCCGATCTAAATTTCATGCTTGCTGGCACCGGTTAGGTTATCAAGGTGAACTTAGAGTCTTGAAGAAACTGATACTCCCTATGAGATTGATACTAAACCGCTTAGTCTGAGAGTTTGACACCTTAACACTGAAATATTCTGGTACAGACTGATTTACTTTATGACTGAGATATTTACAATGACCAACCAGTAGGTAGTATTTAATGTCATATTTATCGGTAAAGTTGGAATGTGGTCAATAGTTTACACAACTGGGCAATGCATGAACTATATTCTGATGCAAGATGGTTGAAGATAATTAGCAGGGAACACTGGATCAACGTATCATACCAATCGATACTCATTGGTAAAATAATCACATTCATTCAGCTTTAATTTGGAAGGTTTAAAATAAAAGGATTTAATAATTTTTAACAATGTAGTAGAGTTTGTAAAAGAATCAGTCAATACATTAATTACTTTTATCGTTTACTTTCAGTAAGTTCACTTGTCAACTGTTTAATATTACCATCTGCACACTATGATTTTGACTAACACAATTCTACCGGGCTATTTAACCACACATATCTATTTGCTTGTTTGATAGTTGTTTTCTTATGCGTTTATATACAAAACGTTTATCTCGTAATTTTTCGAAAGAAAATTTTTAAAAAAATGAGACGATTGTTATACATTTTTACTAATGGTATTAATTATCATTATCATATAACTGACTTTTTCTGTTTATGTACTCATTAATGAAAATACTTAATTTACAGTGTATGACAACAAAACATCAAGGCAGATATTATACGAGCATGAAACGCTTGGAAAGTAGGACATAATAACAACCACTTTAAATATATCAAATGACTAACAAAGAATCTAAGTTATTCAAGTTTATTGAGGATTTTACAGTCATTAAGTGTAAGTGCGAACAAATTTTTCACTAAGTATATTGTCTCAATCGATTATAATTAGAATGAATAGACAGTAATATGTCACATTAGAGGAACTCACATTACCACGAATTGTACTTATCGAGTGCTTAAGTCAAACATTATACTACATAAATACCGCAAGAAACAATTTTTACAAAACAATACTATTGATATAACTCGCAAAGTACAAATTCGCGTACATAGTTTCGGCTCATACATTTGTTAAATCCCAACGATGGAGATAGTCGATTCTGTCGACTTTGATTCACCCGCTATACAATATCTACTGCTAGTCCCAACATTGCCTTAATCTATTACTTAAACACGATATTACGACGACACGATCGAAGACCAGACAGCTTAGGCATAGCAACACCGAGTGACGACAAACCACACAGAGCACATGAAAAGGTGAATTATATAAGTCACAATTATCTATCTATTAAATTGTGATTTGTCATCTATCTGCCTACTCCAACATTAACCAATCATCATACGCTAGTGGTTCAACCTGGTTGCTGAAACAGAAGTGGATAGGGTGAGGTTTGAACTTGCAACACAGTGGTCACAAGTCACGTGACTAAACCACTGAGTCACTGAATCAGAGCAACACACACAGGAAAAGTTCTAGAGGTTGAATATTAACACTTGATGCAACAATAGTCAAGGTAGTTGTGGGTACGATACAATTTTGATTAGGGCATGAGCAAGACATGTTTGGGAAGCTGTACAATCATTGGTCCGTTTTCATCGAATCAGAACTAACGAGAAATCGAGAAAGTGCTAAGACGTTTTCGTGTAGATTTTATATATCTACATTGCACTGCTGTTCTTGTTTTCGGATATATCTTGCTATTTGCTCAAATCTTGTTCACATTTGAGACCAAGTCAGTAAAATTATCACATCGTAGAATACTAGACAGGAGTAGAACACAATAGTAGTAGTAAATGCGACTCCAAGTATCCTACATGAATGTAGCGAAATTGTTTACGGCACAATAGTAATTAGTGAAAATGGAGCAGTGATTCAAATAATTCGTTCTCAATGAACAGACAGAATTTTTGAATATTCCTTCATCTGCGACGATTTAGGTAGTCGGATATTAGTAAACCTAACACAAATGCACATAGTGTGGGACACTTTCGGGTACATTAATCCGTTCCATTTGAATTACAACTAAAACTTCATGAAACAGCAGCTATAATATTCGATAATCATTCCAACGATATAGATGTACCAATTACTTTTTTGTTGTCTGAAGAATGATGTCAGAGGACGAAAGCATTATTACACTACAGGTTCAAACTAAACGTACAAAAGACTCATGTAAAAAATTATTTATTTTGATGTAACTCTAATGTCTTGTCAGTAAATTCAGTCCTCATAAATTAAAACATAACTCTTATGTCAATTCTAGATATATGTACTTCACTTCGAGTTGAACTATGCTCGGAATACTACTTAGTTATCCTAACTAGGTGAATGCCAATTACTTTCCTTTTATACTACTACGAAAAAGCAATTATGAACAGATACGAATGTCTACATGAAACTGAGTGTGAATAAGAAACAATTACGCACTAAAATTCAACGAATTTTGCATAACATCATAATCACTGGAAAATAATAACTTACGGGAGGTTGTTTTTAACTTTTTGGCTAGTTTCATATCTGGAGCATTATTATTATCTTTGCTTACAGAAGAATGCAGTTTAGGCAGACATCTACTTGCTAACAAAGGTAATTTTGATATCTTTTTAGAACAGGATTCATTTCTTTTTGACGCAGGCGGTAATTTTCGAGACGACCGACGTCTACTAGGTTTAATTGAAGAAAACATTAGACGACGACGTCGAACAACTGGTGCAGTTGTAGTAATGTTATCCGATGCTGTTTCAGTTGTTTGACTTAGATTACTTTCTTCATCTTCGTTGCCATCTTCTGTAGTAAGATATCCCGGTATTTCTTTACTATCAATCATATCTTTTTCACTAATACTTATTTCAGTAGAACTCAATGATCTACCATATTCACCCTTTGAGTGGGTTGAAGCGGATTTACGAGGTCCATGGACTATTGGACTTAAAGAAGAGCATGAGGGTGGACGATCTTCATCCGTCCCACGACCCCATTCTACTACAGAACTAAGAAATAAAATAACAAATTAAAATGGTTTACTTATGTAAGGTAGTAAATTAAGAGAGGATGAAAGTCAACAACAATAAAATCCATCATATAACGGTTAGAAATACTGTTCAGTATATCAAAATTAACGAGTTAAACCAAAATATAAGAATAATATGATCGCTTAATTTGTAATAGATTAATGAGAGAAATGTAACATAACCTTAGTACACAGACAACAAAAGCTATAATATTATACTAATCAAACCATCTATCTATATGAGTATAAAGTTTTATAGGTTATTGATTGTAAATTATTTTTTCTAAAACCTTTTAAACATTGTAGATTACATCCAACCTCGAAGCAATTCAACACTAGGTTTTATATCCATTTAGTTTTAAAAGATCAAACGAGAGTAAAATGCACGATATATATATATATATATATATATATATATATATATATATATGATTAATTTATAATTCCTTACATAATACGCGATCTAGGAACAACTTCATCATGTCGTGTATTCCAACCCATATAATGAACACGATATTGTATGTCACCAATACCGGCCCATGCAGCAGCAGATGCTGAATTACCAGATTTATTTGCTTTTAAATCACAAATAGCAGGTTGAGGACGTAAATGCTTTAAAATCTTAGCTTCATAAGCTACACGATCACCACATCGTACTCGGACACGTGATCGAACAGGAATGATCTAAGTGAATGCAAATAATAGAAAGAGATAAAGTAGAATTAAAAGATTACTTAGTCAAACTTGCACATAAAAAGAGTGAGAAGCGCAATCCATTAACCACCTTTACAGCATACATGTTGAAGAGGCCGTATCCACAAAAACAACTCGCTCAGCTAACCTATTTTGGGTAAATCTGAATTTATTAGTTTTCCAATCAGAAATTTCAACGTTACTAGTTTTTTGTTCTTACCGTTTGAAAGGAATCTAGATCCTATTAATCTGCTTTGTAACTCTATTTCCAAGGTTGTTTTGATTATATGCTAAAATTGTACACCCAAGTTACGATTTCTTCTATTTTGATGTTAATCAAATAGACTGAAAGGGTTGGACTTTTATATCTTATTAGTAGGTAGGCGCATATAAAATAGAAATAGTCTCCTTTATTACCAATAAAGTTGATGTATTGGAGTTATCGCTTAGTTAACAGTTTGTAATGGAAATATATTAACTTAGTGTTCAACGTATCGTGGCCTAATAACAGAAAATCCAGAAAATAAATATAACTAAACCATTACACATCGTAGTAAGGACACTTTATAATCATTCTTGTACTGAAAAGTTGCAATTCTTTGCATTACTTATCCAAAGATAAAACAGATGTTTTTAAACTTCATTATAAACATTTAAATAATCTATTATTTCAACTCATTCATCTGGTATAGATTTTAGGGCACGGCTTTGTGACACTTTAATTGTGAGGCCAATCGACACTACGCCATTGTCCAGGCTGAGGTAAATGGGGCAAAGTTTGAACCTGAAACTTAGTAACCGAAATTTAAACGTCCTTATCACTGAACCACTAATTCACAATGTAGAAGTTTTTGAGTGAGGATTCATGACCTTAATTTTTCACCAACTTTAGTTATCTATTCTAACCTTCTGCTTTATGCGCTAACTCAAGAATTCTAATCAAGCAGCTACTGATTTTTTAAATATTTTCCACTGTTGAATCGGAACACTCTTTCAAGGAAATTTTCTATATGGTAACTTAACTTCATTGTAAATTAACCGGTAAATAAACAGCTACCTTCCTTAAACAAGAGTGACGCTGGTGATCGGATGCCTTCAGTACTGTTATGACATTCACAACCAATAATAATAAATGTACTAAAGAAATGGAATCATATTTTTGATATACATACAGTATATAAAAGTGAATACAAATAAAAAGGTATGCGTACGCAATTGGATATATCCTCTATTCTGTTAGCCGATTCTCTACCAAAATTTAGCAATGGAAAGTTTATCATCGCACTGTCATAAGACCTTTTACGGCCCTTTATAGATGCTGACTTTGATGAACTGTTTGATGAAGCTGAAGAAATAGGTTTGTCTAAATCCTCAACTGTGGACACAAAATTGGACGATATATCGCCTCTTGGTGATAAAGTCGATTTCCGTAATGGTGTAGTAGTGTGAGAAGTAGTGTGCTCATCATCCGATTCTTTGAAATGATTGGTTAATTGCTGCTCGATAGCCTGACAGTAAGGGAAATCGTAAATAAAAAGCATAGATTACTAAATCATATTTAGAATTTTTACGAGATAAAAAAGGCTTGAGGCTGTATGTAACATTTGATACACCATACATAAGGTTAATCGTTTCGCTACTCATTTAGTGGATGAGTAATGCATTTTAAGGTGTAATTTTCATTAAGGATTTTATTTCAAGCTCTTACACAAATGCTGTGCTTTTCATTCAAACATGTTCATAGAAGTTAGCAGTGTGTAAAATAAATCGCTTGAAGTAGATTCATTAGTAAAAACAATGCTCCAATATCCAGTATCCACTTACGAAGTGAACGGAAAAGTGAGCGCAAATGCTGAGCTCAGTATATTTATTAAACACCAAGAACGTTGAAAATAATCTCGGATGATAAATGATACTTACAGGCGTTTTATCAGAAGATCGCTTTTTAATCGTTGTTGTTATGCTGGTAGTTACAGTATTCGTAGAATTAGCGTTAGTTCGGACACTTTTATTTGTTTCCACAGTTGAGTTTTCTGCTGTTGCTTCAACATCAATAACAGAGTTCTTTGATTCTGTCTCCAAATTGCCGGACTCTGGAGACTGCTTAATACGAGTGGAAGTGCTGGCAGAACTGTTCATGTTGGTTACAGTTGAATTCGTAACTGAGACATTAGTATTTGAATTTTGTAGTGAAGACGAATATCTCGGTCTGGAAAATGGACGCTCACAAAGATTTGTACCTAACTTTTTAGTTATATCATCCCACGGATGTAAATACCTAAACAGTAAAGAAAATGAACACAATTTAAATTTTGACAAGATGGTTTCAAACATAAATACGAATAGCAGAATTTAACTCATTCACTAAACACGTACGTTACAACTAGCCACTTTACTTGGCGAACCAAACTGAAATGGAGCAGACTACGAATTTGAGACCGTGAAAAACGAGCGCTTAAACTATCAATTACAACTAAGTAATTAGAAATGGACTCAAATATTTAGATATGATAGTGGGAAAAAACAAACACTAATGTAGAAAGAATAAAATAAAATAAATTCAATATATCTGTAGTAGGACCTTCAACAAGCATCAATAATTCCAACGAGATAATTAAAAAATAAGTTAATTGTCGCAAATCAATCAATACTATTAGCTCACTTCTTGAATGCAGCTTGTAAATTCCTTGGGCCAGCACTAAAGTTTTGTGGTAAATCCATTTTTGAGTAAACATAGCCCCATTTAAGTTGAGAAGAAACACGATGAAAACCACCAAGTTTATGAACTAACTAAAAAATGAACAACGTTCACAAAAAATGACAGTAATAAAGTTCTGAAGCTCATAAAAAGATATGTTGAATAGTAATTGGGATTTACGCTCCCTCACATATACAGAAATGTAACTGAATAGCCAAATATAGGTTTAAATATTGAATTTGATGAAAGTATATTAAAAAGAAGAGCTTAGGGGGAATCATGTTGTTTCCTTGGGTCAGGTATATTACTGATTTGATGAACCCCTCGCTAGATAATGGACACGAGACCTTAGTTGATGACCAAATAGTGTACGACCATCTGATAAAAACCAAATATTCTCGGCCTATTGTTAGCTAAGTTTATATATATATATATATATATATATATATATGCATACATTACAGCAGACTAATCAGAATAATAATATTAATATAAAACGAAGGCAATGATAATAGGAAACTGAAGTAACACGTACAAAATTGATTAATTCTACTTCATGAGTGGAAAATGAAATAAAGTCAAATGGAAGGCTAGGACGAGAGGAACATGTAAGTAACAGAAACAAAAATATTTAATGCGTATGCAGTCATAATATAGAGAATGATATTACGAAGATAAGTTCTGAAAGTTTAGCCACTCTTGTTGACTTGCCCGTTACAGCAATTCTTTATGATGATCTTGCAACTTGACGCTATTGTTCAACTAATGAGCAAACAGCCAATATAATTCAAAAGAATTTCGGTACAACAGAAACTGAAATCTAGAGCTTATTATTAGTGTCCTGTTTCAATGTTTTAGAAGTATTACTGCATAACGTCGCTTATCTGAATGAAAATATATTCGCTTCAGGCGCTACTTTCTGAATCTCAGTCACATTCATAAAGAGTTTCACAAAATAAAATCGCTGGAGTCAGGGAGACAAAGTTACAAGACAACCACCATCGTCCCCCCCCCTCCTATGTAAATATGAGAGGTCACATGTGAAAATCACTACCCATTTTAGAATTTCTACTCAAGTAGCAAACCTATTATCCAGAAAACCATTGATAAAGTGATTTCTACGCAATTTCACTATCAAAAAGAAAATTAAAGACATAATTTTGTTGATTTGCGTTATATTCAATGCATATTCAAAAGAGTGAATGTTGGATAGATTTAAGAATACCACTTTACATCTAGATGATATAAAAATAAACCTTTCTAATAAATTTAAACATTCTAAGCACAATACAAAGGTACTTCTATCACGAATTATAGATGATGAGGTATGGAACCCTTAGTTATTTAAATTTTGAAGGGCGATCCAAAAGTAGATTTCTTGATTCTGATTACCTCATCACTATACAGTATTTGTATCATTCGATTTTAAGTGACATGTTTTGTAAAGACCAATAATACCAACTGGCTGCTTAAATCAAAGTAACTAGAAAGAGTTTACAAAATAAGTAACCTAATGGATGAATTCTAAGAGCTTTTATCACCAAACAAAGACTTCATATACACATATCGAAAATTATTTGCAATTGTAAGAAATTGCAAGGAGTATAAATCAGTGATGATTCAGATGTAATTTGCATCTAGCATTTTCCATAGAACTTTTTAATTGAATGAGATCTATCGTGATTGTTTTCTTAGATAAATTTTTTTAAATACTAATCACGTCCAATAATTTACCACATGACCTCTTCCTGAATACTCATTTTTCTTGATTAATTCTGTCACTAGACAAGTTTGACAGTGTTTAAAATATTAGCATCAATAATTACCAGGCACTAAATTAATACATGTGGACTGAGAATTCAGGAAACCAGACTGGTTTCGGATCTAGCAGTAGCCGTATTAATCAAACATTCACCATTCGTCAGTTTCTTAAACATAGACATACTTTATCAAGTTAAGACAATAGTGATATTTTTCAACTTGAAAGCAGTATTTGACTCTGAAGACCCAGAGGGTCTGTGTCAGCATTTGTTATTGAAGAGAGTACATCAGAAGTGCGTAAACCTTGTGAAAACCCCTTACCCAAAACATTATTAGTCGATATTATAGTGAATTGTCAAGTGAACTTAAAACTTCAAGTGGTGTCTGTGAAAACTGGCTATTATCCTTATTTTGTTTAACTTCATTATAGACTTATGACTGGAGTCAACAATTTTTTCATTTGAATATTAAGGAATTTATCTCCTACCAGGAGGCCTACTAACCGACTTATAATATGGAGATGACATCGTCAAATTTGATAGATACAATCTATCTAGTTGGAATCCGCGCGACTATCGTAACCAACCGTTGAAGACTAGTGATAAAGGTCAGGATCAGTTTCAATGATAGACGTGAATTACCCGTTTCTGTCCCTTTAAATCCTTACCCTGCAAATATTCGCATACCTCTTTTTCACGAATTAATTCTCCTACATCAAATAGCGTACTGTCATATCGCTTTTGCTACCAATGATGTTACTACGAGTTCCACTACTTTGGCATTCACTTTGCTGCATTAGTGAGCTGTAGCAAATCGGATCTATGAGAATGTGTCAGGCTCTACGATGTACATGGCTGACTGACAGGAAAAATCAGCCATCTCATAATATGGTACTGCACTTTTCTCAAATGTTGCTTAATGATATTTATGAGACTCGCTAAAACATGAGATGCTTAGAGAGAGTGATAATATGTTATTACTTCGTATGTTATTAAAGTAAACCGTTTTTGTTATTATATGCTCGCAGTCATAAACAACAGAACGAATGCCGAAACTTAAATGAAATTCTAAGACAATATTTTAGGCTTCTTATAAACTGTCTATTTGATGGATAGTAAAATGCAATAAGAATAATCATTGAATTAAAGAATTTACAAATGTATTCACTTAGATTAGTTTCATTAAGGTTGAACATAAGAAGTTCATAGAAATGCAAACCAGTGAATGATAACTCTGTGGTCTAAATGTCAAGCATTTCTGAAAGTTTAGGATTCGACTCGTAGTGAAGTCATGAACACATATAGATGAGGAGTTCTGTTCTAGGACAAAACAACTCTCTAATGCCATAACCGTAATGTAAACTACAACATTCACTATTATTATTCAAAAACCCCAATACTAACAAAAAATCTCACTCTTGGTACTCAATAATATTACGATAAATAGAAACAGTAATTAATCAATCACTCAATGCACGTTACCCCTTGTGGAGCATAGACCGCCGACCAAGATACTTCAGCCAACTCCCTTCTGGACTCTTCTATTCATTGCATTTTAGGTGCTTTTCCTTTTTTGCATGTCTGCCTCCGATTCTCTGTGCAATGTGTTTTTCGGTCTCTACCTGGAATTCCCTTAGGGTTACTACCGGTTCCAAGACAAGATAAAGGAGGGTTGGGCATGGGATTAACGACCCCATCCCGTAAAAATTAACCTTGCTAAAAAACGCTAACCACAAAAAACTATTTACAAACAGTAATAGTAATTTGAAATAGACTCACTTTATAAAGTTTGTATAAATCTAAATCCTTATTAGCTAAACTAGGCGCTTTATTGATTGGAGTACCGCGTTCATCCATAAATCGATACAGTTGAGCGATCCATCTATCACGTGCTTCAAATTCAGTTGCTGAAGACGTTGACGAATTATCTGATGAATCGTATGATGAACTGGTACTACTACAGTTACTACTACTATTACTGATGCTACTGTTAGTACTGTTCACACTACTAATGCTGCTAGATGTACTCACGGTAGACACGGTCATGTTGCTGCTAGCTGATGAATTCACTGATCCGGTATCACTATCCGACTCGGAAGAATTTGTTAAAGCTTCATTAGAACTGACCGAATCAAATGAATCACCAACTGGAATAACATTCCCTTCATATCCTGAGTTTGTTGTAATTGACTTATAACTATCAGTCTTTTTTTTGGTAATTTTACGTTTAGTGCTTGGTTGTTTAGAGGATTTCCGACTAGTTGATTCATTCGAAGAAGCATCACTTGGTTGGCTGCCACTTTTATTGGGGCCTGAAATATGCCTTTTAATTTTTTTCATTTTTAAGCGTGAACTTGACCGAGAACCTTGACCTTTATCCGACTGTCTTGGTCGTTTGCGAGTAGGATTTTCAGGATTTCTAACTAATGATTTGCTGCCTGATTTCTTAACAGAACCTGTATGATTATTTGGAGAGTGTGAAGCTTCGGAAGATGAAGATGATACACGTGTATGTTTCAAGCTTAAAGGACTAGAATTTATTGAGTCTGTAAAATCTGAAGCTGATTGTCTACAATGACGTTTCGACGATCTCCAGTTTTTAGTGCCCAACATTGTTTGCACAGCATTTTCACCCCAAGAAATAGGAAATTCATATCGATCCAACCAGAGTAGTGCACGTTCAAAAGCTGGACGAAGTACTGGATAAGTGTGAGCAAGTTCAACTGCGAGAGGTCTCTTAAGGCGCTTAACAAACGCAACAGGGACTGCCAGAAATTTATTATCCTTAAATGAACGAACCAAAAGTTTGTAAGATTTTTGTGTCTTAGCAATATTTGAAAAGCTTCCCAGGTCAACACTGGGCATGGCAGATGGTAAAACGACAACAGCTGGGGTAAATCGACGTCGAGGTATAAGTCCTGGACTCTTGCCAGTCGGTGTGGACAATCCACATAGCGGAGATCCCAAGCCATCTATAATTAAATTAATAAAAGTAGATCAATAAATTTATGACAGAGACCCACTGTATTAAAAAATAAGACATTTCAAAGAAGAAAATTCCTTTTTCGACGAATTCACCTACAGATGCTGTACGTTAGTATTTATAGTAATTTATTAAGTCTATCAGTCTATTGAAAAATAAATAGAAAATCAATTGCATCATGAAGTAGGTATAAAAGAAAGGTTATGAAACAGAATTAATGGATAAAGAGTAATAGGATTGTGAAATTAATTGTTCACTTAACAAGTGTGATAAAGGTGTGAAAACGGGGAAAATTAGAAACATGCGGTTATTAAAATGGTGACAAGCATTTAATGATTTTAGAGTATGTTAGAAAATAAAACAAAAACCAAGGAAAATGTTAGTCTTACAGTCATAATAAAACTAGGGCTAGAATGTGTAGCCTTTGCACACACAGTGCCGGCTACGTCGCAACCATATCCACTCAAATCATCGTTCGTTGAAACATCTTACACTAAATCATATCGACGAAATTAAACCACGCCTTCTAGTAACTGACCGAAATATTTCATTAAGAACACGTGCTTTATATAAAATAAATGATGATGAACGTGCTAGATTCAACGGGTACATGGAAATTGTCTCAAAAAAGCGCTCAGCTGGTATAATCATAAAGCTGATCAACAGTTCGTAACTGGAGAATAATTATTCGCTTTAGGCCATATCTGTGTATCTATAGGTTTACTTGCTGTTGTGAAGCAAGGTACATTGACCTCACAAAGTGTTTACCTTCCAAACGCATCACTGAACACTTTCCGATCTGGTTTTGTAAAGGACAACACGAAAGCGTAAGCAGCTCAATTCTAGAATACCTAGTACTCATTAGTCACTCTGCACCACTTGTAAATACTTTCGAAATCGTCTACAGGATCAAACAGATAAAAGCAAATAAAACACAAATTAGCAACTTGTGTACACCTTTAAACCGGATCTGTGTATGCAAAAGCTACACATTCTAGCCCTAGTTTTATTATGACCGTAAGACTAACATTTTCCTTGGTTTTTGTTTTATTTTCTAACATACTCTAAAATCATTAAATGCTTGTCACCATTTTAATAACCGCATGTTTCTAATTTTCCCCGTTTTCACACCTTTATCACACTTGTTAAGTGAACAATTAATTTCACAATCCTATTACTCTTTATCCATTAATTCTGTTTCATAACCTTTCTTTTATACCTACTTCATGATGCAATTGATTTTCTATTTATTTTTCAATAGACTGATAGACTTAATAAATTACTATAAATACTAACGTACAGCATCTGTAAGTGAATTCGTCCAAAAGAAAATTCATGAAAACGAAATTTTAAAACACCAATTCACACATATAATTTACCTTTTCCTGTTAATGGCATATCAATCATGACTAGACGCCCGAGTAAACGACAATATCCTGCAGGTAAATGCTTTAAATCAGTTGCTACTATATTGGATAAATTTGTATCAGCCTCTGATGATCGAGTTCTCGTCTCGTCAATATGTTCAGTTACATTTGAAGAGTTCAAATCGCCGCCGTCTCCACTATCTTGTTTAACACCCGCTAATTTATTCAAATTTTCAATAATCTGATATGAAGTGTTTTGGTTGATCTCTTTATTCATATTCTTTTCGTCGATATCATCAATTTCCGTTTCATCCATATTCTCATCTATGAAACTACCATCTTCACTATTATAATATAAGAAATAAGTTCTCATTAGACAAAGATCTTATAACTTTAAGTAGATTAGACAAATAATAGACTTTGATAAAGCTATAGAAAAATAATACTGACATTGCCTAATTCGGACTAATTAAACAGTATCCTACCTTTTATTGAATAACGACTATCTATATTTTTTCTCCGATGATAAATAATCTGTCGGCAATATAAAATTGTGCATGATTGTTTCATCAACGCTAGCCAAAATAAAAGTTTGAACGCTTATGCATTGTTTACGCATATATACTACCCAACTTTTGCTTCCTAATACAAACCATTCAGAATGGACGCATGTCAAAAAAGATTAGTTGCTGTTCTTAACTTCAATAATGAGATACCGGAAAGCTTTTATTAGTACCTTTATAACCGTTCAAAATTTAGCGTTACTTTTAATCATGTTTCACAATAAGTCATGATTCAGATTTTTTTAAAATTTATTCAGTAAAAATCCATTGTGGTGAAAGATATTCTAAAGTGGAATCAATGTACCAGCCAATATCACAATCATAGAGAAAACCACTCTAACGATATCATTAAAACGACTGTCTAAATAAAAAAAAATATGCATTGATTAGTCGCGTAGTAGTATTTAACATCATGCTTGTCTAGTCCGTAGTGCTTATTAAGGACTATTAACATCATGTGCACTTAGATTAGTGTCAAGATTGAAAAATGATCAACAGAAACCGGTCAGAAATAATTACGAAGTAAACGTGATAGTGTCCAGTAATCAGTGTTTTACAGAAGGTCAATTGTGACCCGAATAGTTCAGAGTAACACCTCGGACTGCGGAACTAGGTAAATAGGATTGGAATTCGCCAGGTAGCACTAGTTTCCTTACAGTTGGAGTTGCATTATGAAGACCAAACTACCTTTAACCACTCAGCTCAAAAAATGTATAAACAAATAATACTGGTTGGTAGAAAAATAATCAGTGGGTTACAAATTATAAGGTCATAATCCAAAAAGTAACTGATATTCTTTGGTAAATTGTTCACTAGATACAGATTTATGTTTTTAACTTTCAGATGCACTTTAGGTGTGAGAGAAAAGAATACTACCTACTTGTTTGGACAAAAGTAGCTGGCCGAGGTTCGGATCTGTGATTGGTATTTAGTAGGATATATGAACGAAAGCTAATACAAGTAATAAAACATCGATGTTTGTGTGTACCATTATAAAATGTATTCACTGTTTGTCATGTTTATACCCTATATATTTAGTACTTGATAATCCGTTTATTTTACCAGTTAACTTCCGTTTCGTTGCTCAGTTTATACAAATACAGTAACTTAAACTTCAACTTTAAGTGTTGAGGACGGAAGGTTCTTCTGTGTTTAAAAATGTTCCAAATACTTTACGTATAGAGGATATATAACTATACTGGAGATGTAATTAGTGGAATTTATCTATGTACAGAATGATGCACTTAACCACCGATGGTGCACTAAATGAAGCTGAAAATGTAGATCACTGGATAGTGACCTAGTCTTAAAAAGACTTAGTGCCTGGTACGATACTTGAAGGTCCTGAGGTTTGATCCCAGTATGTGGTCGCAGGTGTACACCGCTAAAGGGAAAAGAAAACCTACAGTCCAATACTCAATTTTTGACAGCTATCTAGATGAAGTCAGTCTATGTCAAAAATGGATAGTGGAACTATATATGGTTAGCAGTGATAGTATCATTTTACCCGGATCGATGTTTCCTTCGTTGATCTATGACTGGTTGTCTGAATTGTTCTGGGTTGGTTAAAGGTAAACAATCCAAACTCTAAAATGAAAAAGGAAATGGATGTAACTAAACTGCCTTTGCAAATATAGCTTGCTGAATTATAGTACCTAATAAATTTAAAAGAGAATGAAATTACAATAATTTAAAAAAAACCGAATTTATGAAAACGGGGGGTATGAAGTAGCGGTTTACATACAAAACAGTTGGTAAGCAAATAACACAGAACATGGACGAAAAGAGATGTGTTGGGCGTAGGTTGATGATATAAATAGGATTAAGTCCTAACATGTGGTTTTTCCGGAGAAATAATTAGCCGGCTGCTGAGACCATAAGCCCCCAACTGTTGGAATGAAGAGCGCTTGGGAAGAGCTGGAAAGGAAAGCCCAAGACAGAGTTGGCTGGAAAATTCTGGTCGGCTGCCTATGCTCCACAAGGGGTAACAGGAATTGATTGATTGATTGATTATTATATCTCTAGCTTCATTTTTAGCTACTTATCTTCCTCAATGCGAGTTATAACAACTTATGTCAATCCTGTTGTCTGTAACTGATTGATTGATACAATCGATGAACATCAGCAGTACAAAGCTGCTGAGTAAAAATAGGATATCCCATCCAATATGACTGTAACATTGCATCACAGATACGTCTAAGACTATTGTCCACACTAATTTAGCAACATAAATTACTGTAATCAGAGCTAAATATGGTGTTTGTTTCTTGTCCTAATGACTATTCTTTAATTCGAGTTTATGATATAAGGTTTCTCATCTTAATCGACTAGTAGTTAGAACATGTATTACCTATCCCCAACCACCGCCTACCTCTACAAATGTTGGCTGGACTAAGAAGGAAATTAGAAATTGACAAACCAAGACGTGGTATCAGTCTATGCAGTTGTTGATTGTAGATCCGAGTCAGGTGAGATGTAGACTATCTGTTTGAGATCCGTGTGATTATAGTGACTAATAATTGGATGGATGATATGACCTATAATCGGCTGCAATGGCACAGATGTATCGACTGTTTATCTTCCCTGAAGATCCTGAGTTTTAAAAATACTTTGCGCCCTCTATTTTGTGAACTAATTATTGCTTCACGAATTATATTCTTATTTCTTAAGGTTTTAGTACTATCCATGATACTAAGACTACCGTCGAAACTTTAATATAGATCTTGGTGTGCTGATGTAGTGTGGTAATTTAAACTTATATATATATATATATATATATATATATATATATATATATATATACGCCAAGTTCTACGGCGTTTTTAACTGAATCGTGATGGACAGTGAAATAAATTGCTGGTGGACATTATCACTGAAAGCCAACTAAGTTGGTGGGAAATAGCAGCAGTGATTAAAGCACTGCATTTTTCGTAAAATAGTTATTAGATTACAATGGATTATTATTAATCACTTAACATTGGATTATGTAATAATAGATAACCGACTACACACTGAAGTCGTTTCTTCTTTTATAAAATGTTGAAAAAAAACGGAATAACTAGCTATAACATCTTTTAATACCTAAAGCTTCACTAATACATAGGAAAGAAATAGAGTTGTAACTGCAATATAAGTAACAGTAAGAACAAACAATCCTATATGACAGTAGAAATGATTAATTTTATACCATCTACATTTAAACAATTCCAAAAGAAATAAAAACAATCAAGCAAAATGAAAACGTTTCAACATACTTCACTCTCCTTAAAGTGACGTTCACCTTTTATGACAAGTTGAGTACGTCTTAAAGTCCGTTTATCACCATCATCGAAAACTAGGTAATGGAAAGAATGAAAACACACTTTAGATATAAGTGATATTTGACAATCAATAAATTACAATTAAGCTATTATCTGATTATTCTACACAATAATAATAGCTTTATTCAATAGTATGTTTAGTACAATATGAATTTTCAGCATACAATGTCTCAACAAGTTACTCTATAACCGTGTGCACTTACAAAATTTTCATCACATAAAACATGTGCTAAGTATGGAATAGTGGAGCATTTACACTTTTATTTACGTGCTTGAATTCTAATGTAGCAGAGTCGTGTCCTGCCAGAAAATATACAAAGTGAAAGGTGTGAATAAAGAGGGTGGTTTATGTCAGACAGAATAGCACTAGATAATTGTCTACAGGATTTTAAATGTCTGTCTACAACCGTGTTAATAATAACGTCGTAGTTTTCACCACACACTTTACTAACAGTTTTCAGTACTCTACGCAACACAACATAGTCTTTTCTCAAAAGTCCGATAAAAAATAATGGGGAACAATATAAAATAATTGGTAATATTCAGGAACTGACAAATTGTAATAATTAGTACTTGGTAATACCAAAACTACGTAATCGATTCACATAGCATATTAAACGAAAAACCCTCTTTGATATAGGCAAAATATGCGGAGACCAAGGTAGATCAGAAGTAAAAGTTACACCATGATAAATAACATTCGACACAGTCTTAATTGTAGAGTCTCCAATTTTACAAACATCGTGTGAATTCACAAGAGCATTTAGGTATTTTTCATGTCTTAGACTGAAATTGACTGTTTGACATTTGGAGGGATTAAGTTGAAGACCATTCAAACTAGACCACCGTTCAACATTCACTAAAAAAAATTCATTTCACAACAACTTAAAGAAGAAGAAACAGGCATACTAATAGCAAGATCATCTGCGTACTTAACAAAGGTATTTTTCATGGAAGAGGGAAGGTCATTCAAGAAAAGTGAGAAAAGAAAAAGGGAAAGAACAGCACCATGAAGTACACCAACTTCTTTTAACAGATGAGTGGAGCACTTTCCCTTTTACACAGTATATTGTTCTCTTCCGGAGAAATAGGAACACACCCAGTTGATTATCCAGCTTTCTATGTTCATATTCTCAAGTTTATTCAGTAATATAGGTCTAGGAACGGAGTCAAAGGCATAAATGTAATCGAGAAACGCAATTCGGACATACTTTTCACCCTTTTCTAAGCTAGACACTATATTATGATGTAAGACAACTGCCGCATCCAGTGTACTTCTATTGCATCTGTATGCAAACTGATATGGGTCGATATGCCCTTTCACTGTTGGCTGCAGCTTACGTAGTAGAAGTTTTTCTACAGTTTTGAGAAAGGGAAAAGTTATAGCTATGGGTGTAAACTTAACATTACCACCAGAAGACGCTTTTTATAGCATAGGTGTTATCTTTATCTTCTTCCAAACTATTGGTATCACATATGTAGAGAAAGACTCGTTAAAGATACTAGTCAGTGGCTGATACGAATCATTAGTACATTTCTTGAAAAGAAGGTTCAGAATCTCATCAGGACCTGGACAGTGTGATGGTTTGAGTGCCTAGAGACACTCTAAAACTTCGGTTTCGATAAATATGGGACCGAAATATTCATTTAATTTACAGTGATCAAAGAGCATCTGATCAGATCCAAACCGTAGGAAAGACCACCATGATGTTCGCACATGATAGGTCGTAAACTTTTTCTAAAGGCGCGTGAGTACACAATCCGATTTTTAGACATGATTTGTCAATTAAGACAAAACAGAAGGCGAAAAAGTAACTCATTGAGGTATTGGTAGAGAGTGGTAGCCCAAAATGTCAAACAGCCCGCCGATAATAGTTAAGTTCTACAATAGCATTTGTATTTCACTGTCTGTTCAACAAAAATTTCTTACAGAATTAACTGATACATGAGAATAACATTTTTAAGTTGCTTTATAAATAAAGTAGCATTACATAGATAAAATGTCAGTCACGTGAAGATTTGCATACTAGATGATAATCATACCTACATTGTGAGAGGGGCAAAGATACCACACAAGTTTCAGAACTTGGTGACAGACGGAGAAACTTTAGAATATGTGACCTTGCATACGAGAGCTAAACGTGAAAATCAATGAGCTCAATTTCATAAAGCGAATGGATGTAATTATTAGATATTTTTACGTCAGTATAGTCCATTGATGATAAGACTGTGGCGAATGCAATCTATCATTACATGATTAAAGTCAAATGTTCATTTTTAACGTCAATAATGTAACATTTAAGGAGTATTTTGTGTTATAGAAGGTGATTCAGAAAGACCTATTGCATTTCTATTCAAGACTTTATATGTCATGAAAACACTGGAATATATTTAAGTTCAAACATTCATCGTTGAAGTCAAAATAATTAAATAACATACCAACAGTGTAAACACTCGAATCTGTAACACGTATTACTGTCCCAGCTTGCTCGTTCGGTAATGAATTATCGTTAGGGATTCGAATTACTACTTCATTCCCAATGATAGGAGATCCAGATAACAAACAAGTTTCATCAACGGAGATACAGGACTAATGGAAAAAAAGGACAAGACAAAATTGATAGTTCGGGGTACGATTAGAATAAAATGTTATTTTGTATTAAAGTGAAACTAGAATAGCTATAACTACTAGTTTTAAATGGTTAGAGCCACTAGGGAGAAATCTGGGCTACTCGAAATAGGGTTCGCTGTAAAAAAAACACGTTTGTCGAAGCAATTACACCAACTTTATAAGTATATTTCCTAACAACTGTGATAAAGTTTTATTTTCATACACTTTCGTTTGTACCTTTTTAGCTTTGTGACGAAAATGTCGCCGCACATTAAGTGAGAAACGCTCATGGGTCTATCAGGTAAACGATTGAGCTTCTGATATTTCAAATTCATCAAACGAGTAACTGAAATACGACCTACCTAACTTGTTATCCTATGAATTTACCGTAATCAACGTTCTTCTTTAACAAGACTACATAATGATTAAATGTAACAAAATAAATGGAGGTATTAAGACCATTTATACAAATTGAAAACACTTGAAAGAGTAAGAATAACTAAGTGTGCAGAATACGATGAAATTATTCTATCTCGTTTGGTTCTCGTCAGCTGCATACGCTTATTACATAATAAGTTGTGAATTCATCACATTTTGCTCAATTAGTAACTCTTTCTCTTTTACGGTCAATAAATGGAACAAAATAAATGAAAACACAACATTCAATGCACTCTTTAGTTATGTTTCCTTGTATACTTCAGGTTAAATCTCTTGTCACCTTTATATGACATAACTTGTTGATCAAGAACAATCCTTAACTTTTAGAACTGTTTTTCGGAAGATTATTTTTTATATTTTGAGTGCATATGAATTGGACATTGTGTTTTTATTATTTTATGTACCCCTCACCCTAACCTCCTGTTTGATCTGCTAACTGTAATTATATCGTTTCCCATTCATAAACTAAGGCTGATTACTTTTCTACCTAACACGCTATTTTTCTATCCTAATTGTAGTTGATTTCCATTGATATTGTAACTCTAATTGATCTGTCGCACAGTCTGGATTTGCATGCACATACGCAAATAAGAGCCTGAACTATACGAATATGAGTAGAATCTGAACTGATCGGCTCAACAATTTATTGCTCTTCTTATTCTAGGTTGGGGAGTAGTTAGCGGTGAGTAGAAATACAAGTACAAAATAAGTCCTTGTGGTCCTCGGTAGTTGTATTGGTGTTGAAAAAATGGTATTCGTAACTGACCAGGGTCAAGGACACAGTAATATACGGTAAAGAAAGTGACAGATGCATGGATACTAAACAGATACGTTATTTGTGAGAAAAAGGCATAATTAGGTTACCTTATTAGTCTTCAGTTGAATGCGAAGACGAAATTTTAAATCCACGTGATCCACTGTTGCTTCACAAAATGCACCTCGATACTTAGCACTTACGGCCGTGCCAACGGTCAAAAACGATGAGGGGAAACATTGTCCAGACACAGGGATATCAGGGTTTGACCCTTCACTCTCGGGGATGGAGATGACTTGGGATTTATCGGCATTTGCTGATAACTAACAAAATAATAACATCGTAATTTAAGTGTGATCTTAAAAGTCAAAATTAAATCATACCCCAAAATTGCTTCGTATCTGAATGCAGTAAATATACGTCCTATAAACATAAATAACAACTTATGGGAACTACACATACTCTGATAATGATCCAAGTAGTGATCCTACATTTTGAAGGCACTTTATTTCATATAAAACATGTGCATCATGGTGTACACTGATCAGTGCAAATGAGTCAGATATATTTTCGACAGTTTACTTAGTGTGAAATTTGCGATGAGGTTTAAAAACAAACTTCAAAACTAAAGCACATTATAACAACGGATGCCAGATATTTATTTGTATAGCAGATCAACTAATTAGACACAAATATTCTAGTTATATCACTCAATACATTCATTCATTAGTAGCTAAAATATTATAAACAACAAATCAATCCTCATCTAAAGATTATGAAATACTGTAAAATGACACCTGAATTTTTATGTACAGTGCTAGGTAAAACTGGTAGTAATTGTTGCTATTATATATTTTAGCGACTTTTATTAAATCAATGAAGTCTAGCAAACTTTTAACTCATTATGCTCGGAACATGATGAGGAGTGAATACAGCTTACATCTAGATTGAGTTTAAAAATGCAAGTGGAAGTGAAACAATCCCTGAAACAACGTAACGTTATCTGCTCTCAATTTATACGTTTAGAATGATGGGCAGAATACTTCATTGAATAGTTCAAGTGATATCTAGTGACTCATCAAATACCCGTAATAACCAAACCAGATGATTAGGAGATCAACATAGGTAGTCAGACTTTCGTCGAAGCCAAGAAAACTAGAGCTGTTTTAAAAGGAAGGAGATTGGTGGTACAGGACGAACTAATTTGTAGATGGTGGTCCAGTTTAAGCAATTAGATTTGTATTTTAGCCTAAATCCGAAAGCTGGATTTAATCATATATGACTTGTCACGATCGTTCCAATATGTGAGGAAAGACCAAAATTCACTTGTGATAACCATAAAAGAATCAGTTTGCTAACACAGTGTCGTTCAGACTACCGTTTATTTTTAGCTAGCACAAAATTTAAGCATAAAAAGGGACAGTTTATCCTGGCGACCTCCAACATCTATACAACGATGGACACAAATCGACCACATAGGCATCAGCTATCGTTGGAGAGGCTGTATAGGTGAATGCCGCTCATTCAGACAGACAGACAGACAGACAGTTACAACGTAGAACTTGGTACATGCGTACGTCAGTTCAAGTTGCCATGCCTCAATTAGCAGATAGAGATTAAATTGTCGAATCAAATCCCAAAGTGGGGAAGGTAGTAGCAGAGTTAGTATTCATGGAAGGGAATAGAGACCGAGAACATTTAAGAAAATATGATTCAGTAAAGAGAAAATTATGATAAGTTCAGAAGCTTAGGATTTGGAAGAAGACAAGGAATGGATACATCTGCGCCATTGCCAACGATTTTAAGCCATATCGCCCAAAGTCTCTAACCATTTATTACGAGCCTCACGCGGACCCCAACCAGGTAGTCTGCACCTATTAACATGCCTCAGCCCAACTGTCAATGACTTCATGGACTGGTGCCATGTTTTGGTTTGGCCAACCCTAGCTTTCTTCCACCCTGCTCCTACACCAGACAGCATTGCTCGTCGAGGTAGACGGTGGTCAGACATACGTAACACATGTCCTAACCACCTTAGCTGATGAAGATTTACTACTTCATCAATAGACTTACCGTATCTACCTAGTACTCTATTCCTAACCCACGTATTGCTTACTCGGTGGTCCCAGAAAACACGAGCAATGCTTCGAAGACATCTATGATCGAATACCAGGAGCCTACGAATATCCTCTATCCTTAATGGCCATGTTTCGCATCCATAAAGTAAGGCGGACCGAACTACTGCGCAGTAAACGCGTCCTTTGGTCAGTAGTCGGATGTCTCGCCTACGCCACAGATGACGCAAATCCCCAAAAGCTAATCGGGCCTTATGTATACGCGCAGAGACTTCAGCAGACACCAGACCGTCAGGGCTGATGAGGCTGCCAAGATAAGTGAAGCGGTCAACACATTCAACTGCCTCACTCCCTATCACTAACTTCGGTGTCGAATCAAGCCAATCCTGAAGTAACATTTTGCATTTGGGTGGGGAGAATCGCATCCCAAACATCCTTACATTCTTGTTTAAGGTAGTCAAAAGATTCTGCATTTTATCAGCATCTTCGCCTAAGAGAACTATATCATCTACATATTCTAAGTCAGCAAGTTTATCACCTGGAATGAGGTCAACCCCGCCGAAGTCAGACGATGAAAATGTCAACTCTAAGAGTATATCAATGATAAAATTAAATAAAAGTGGGGAAAGCGGACAACCTTGACGAACACCATTTGAGGTAATCAGTTCTGATGACAATCTGCCATAAGCTCTCACTCGACATGTGGTGTTCAAGTAGAGAGCTTGTATAAGGTTAATGTACTTCTGTGGTACGCCTTTCATTGACAGACATTGCCACATAACCTTACGATCAATAGAGTCAAATGCTACATTAAGGTCAAGGAATACAACTATTGTTGGGCGCCTAAAAGTGTGTCTATGTTCTAGAACCTGCCGAAGTGTGAATAGGTGGTCTATGCAGCCACGTTCAGGTCTGAAACCACCTTGGTTCTCTCTAGTCTGCTCTTCACGAGCTTTAGTTAGGCGTCGAAGTATGATTGAAGCTAATATTTTGGACACTATATTAGTTAAGCTGATTCCTCAGTAACTGTCACAGGAGGACTTCTGTCCTTTCTTATAGATTGGAACAATTAGTGTTTGAGACCAGTCAGGTGGGATTACGCCCAATTCCCAGATTCTAGACAAGATCCCGGTTACTCTCGCTGATAAAACTGGACCACCATCCCTAAATATCTCAGGGGTCAACCCATCGGGTCCTGCTGCTCTCCCTCACTTTAGGTTCCCTATAGCCTTCTCAACCTCACTAAGACTTGGGGGGACCAGTATTAACTTGCCATTCAGATTGCTTGGGAATGGTGGGCAACTGGGATGACGCTGAGGGCCAATTGAACTGTTCCCTAAAGTGTTCTGCCCATCGGTCCAACCCCTGGTGGGTCGGTGTCTGACGAAATCTCAGCAAGGATTCAGAAAACTAGATTGGCATTTACCAATTTACGCCAATTGTGGCTCAGATGAGATATCCGTCTCTCAACAAAAGACCGGGTGTACTGCGCATCAGTCCGCGCCATTTTATCATATGACTGCGAAACGTGGGCCATGAAAACCCTAGATATGCGTTGTCTTCAGGTATTTGACCATAGAAATCTTCGTAGCATCGCTCGTATATCATGGAATAATCGAATAAGTAAGGTTGAGGTTAGACAATAGGTTCTTGGGAAATATGGTAAATCAGTCGAAGAGGTCATTAACCTTCGCCGACTGAGATGGTTGGGACATGTATTGCGCATGCCCGACCACCGCCTACCTCGTCGCATGATGTTGGCTAGGGTCGAAGTAGGATTGAAGAAGCGTAGGGGCGAACAAACCAAAACATGGCATCAGCCCATGAAGTCCTTGACTGTTGGTCTAAGCCATGTTGGTAGATGCAGATTACCTGGTTGGGGTCCGCGTGATAGTCTCAATAAATGGTTGGAGACACTTGACGACATGGCTCAGAATCAGCCACAGTGGAGCAAGCGAATTCACTCTTTACCTCCATCTAGATCTTAAATTCTATTATTCTTTTCTGCAAACCCTTACTTTACTCTCCCCTCTTGTATTCTGTTATTGTGTTATCCTTGTAATCTCGTAGTGCTAATGTAGTATGGAAACTTGAACCTATGGGCGTATGTGCCCGGTTCTACTTTGCTGCTGCTGCCGCTGATGATGATGATGATGATGATTAAATATTGATCCCAACAATTATCAGACGATTAAGTAATACACATGAACAGCAAATGCGAGAAAACCAGGCCGGTTTCAGACCCAGCAGTGGTTATATCTACAAAAGTATTCATCACTCGATGGTTTTAGAGCATACATATACTTATCGGTGTGCGTCAGTGATGGCTTTCTTTGATTTGAAAATGACAATTCACTCCGCAGACCGATAGGTTCTATAACAGGGATTGTCACTGAAAGATATACTTTTGAAACACATGCAGCTTATGGTATATGGGATAGAGCATTAAACAAGGGACATTGTAAGAGGATTCGCGACAGATTGGATGCTACACTTCTTCCTCTGGTAGATAAATACATATTACCCGGAACAATAATATATAGTGACAGTTAGAAAGCCTATCCGTACTATGGATCGCAAGGAAGGATGTTATGGAGCCATCTAGATGAATATTTATGTAAAATACATCGTGATATTAAGTCTGAGGAATTTGGGAACAACTTACATAAGTTTTAAGATGACATAAAAACAATATATCCTGCATAGTTTATCACTTTCAATCATAAATAATTTATTAGAAATGACGGATTTCCGATTGCATTTTGGGTTATAGTTAAGCCTTGATATTATATGCATATAATCTAAGAGGATAAATATTTTGTAATCTACAAAAGATTTCCGTTGGGGAGGCATACTGCAAAGAGTCTGAGTTGGGAAATCTCTAATAATGAATCACTAAAATTTAGAGGAAATCGTCGGTTCTGATTTAGAGGGCTGTGATTGGTTCATTACGGTTAAGACTTTCAAGGTCATTTTATGGTCGCTCAAGTTCGGCCTTAAAAGTCATGTCTACCGGTGCATGTCCTAACCACCTCAATTACTGAAGCAACAAACCCTGCTCGACTCAGTAGTGACCTCATTATAAAGTCAGTAATGCCTACTAATTTTATCCGACATAGTCTTGAGAATATAACCATCAATTTTTACACCAATCACACTAACAGTACTTGTAAGATTTAGGATAAAACTTAAGAAGCACCTTTTCAAAATATGAAAGAGCTAGAGTGAAAACTTCCGAACCTCTTAGTAGTCAGAATTTTAAAGCTGTGGAATCGAACACGTGGGGAGATAGTCATATCATACGCCACTGAATTTTACACAAAAATGCTTGACCACTACTTATCAACATAACGAGTCAGCAGTGACTCGATACATCAGATTGCACAACCAAAACAGCATCAAGATAGTGTTGCTTTCAGATAAACAAGTACTTAATCAAGACATCACAAAAAAGCAATATATTTCTCGAACAACTTTACCAAGACAAAAGAAAGTTACCATATTCATTTAGCACAGACTAATAAAATCCCCAGCCCCATTACGTAACACGATCCTCAAAACAAGCGGAATCTAATGTTCAATGTTTTCGTGTCGTGCCAATTGGAGCCAATTTATTTTTCTGTACTCACGTATAGATGTTGAGGTATGATTCCGAGTATCTAAAGACGTCTCATGTTTGCAAATCAACTTTCCTACCGAGGACTATTTAAAATGGAAAGTTGTAGTAGAATTCATTACTTTGACTTGTATATTTACTTCATGATAGCCATTTCTTTTAACTGTGATTATTTTGTTGAAAAATATTTTAAAGTAGAAACTTCTCCTACCAATTTTTATTAGCATCGACTCTGTAAGTACTGATTTGCACTAGCTGGATTGATTTTCGCTACAGCATTAGAGCAAAAATGTTTCATATCAATTTTCAGTACATAGATTTCTGAGTATCTCTCTTTTCTGGGTTTATTTGACCCTTGGATTCCGCTGTTCTTTTAAAAACCTGCGTTTCTTTTTTAAATTGTTCTTAGTTTCAAATACGTTGCCTGTTTTGGCTTCTAGCGTTTGCTCCTTTTTCGAACTACGTTATTTTAACCATGTTGGTAGTGCATTTTGTGTCTAGTCTTTATTATTTCTCCTGCAGTACCATTCACAATGACAGTAACCGATGATCATTACGTGATTTTCTTTGCAGTGTTGACAACAATCCTCGTACACTAGGGTGCAGTAAATTTACAGGATGAACACGTTTGCCTCTGATCCATCATCACCTCTTGAATACTATTAGAAGATAACTCGGATTCAATTGATACTGTGTAGTTCTTCTCCCAGTTCCACTGGTTCCACTACAAACAACCTAGTATGATGGCTTTTTGTGAAACCTGGATTATTAGCCAGGTAGCCAATGCAGAACTTCACCTCGACAACGTTGACCTAACTCTTAAAATGGAAACTGACCCACTTATGGAGGTGGTGTGTCTCTTTCTGGAACCCGTCCCTCTAGTGCTCATTATACCTTATCTCGCAGACTTGACCATTTCAATGTACTACAGCGTAATGGGAAGAGCTGTAGTAGCTCCCACTTGGTTGGTGCCTAGGCTCCCCTGAATAGTTCCTTTGTCCTTCTGGATGCAGCCGTCACGTGGGGTTTCGAAGGGACAAATATTACTTTTTGTTTACGGAAAAAGATTCAGGTGCAACAATTTTAGGGTACTTTAAATGTTATTTTCCTATTAGCATTCTGCATAAAATAAAGCATACTCTGCCTCGATGTTTCCATCTAGAACATAGGCAAGCCTAAATCGTGAAAAGAAGATTACCGTTCAAAGTTCATACCTAAAACCACACATTGGAAGGCCTTATACCATAACGTTCTACATAAAGTAGAACGTTTATTTCTTTAAGCATCCCTGCAGAAGGATGACCGCGAAATTACTCTAGCTAGAATACAAATCCAGTTCAGCTCGATTTAAAGAACCAAATCTGCAGACCTTTATATGTTATAAAACTCCTGATAGTAACACCTCGTCGAAATATTTATATGTATGCAAACTCACATCATCCTGATCATGCCTGTAAACTGGCATACTCTCATGTACACGATGATACTTGAGAATAAAAGCTTTTTAATTATTTATTTATTGTTCCAGTAGGTTTCATACTTGTCTTGTACATAATCTTCCACAAATAGAGGAAAGACAAAAGCAGAGAAAGCACAAAACAACAGCACTGGTATTCTGGGATCAACAAAGCTAATGAGCAGGATTGGTATTTATGCTTCCGACATACCACTTATGCTTATAGGCTGATTAAACGGGAAGAATGTTAGCATATGACCAACACAGGTGAGTAGGGCTCACACATTCAGAGTCCCTACTATTTCGCTAGTGGTGTAAGAAACAATAGCTGGTGTGAACATTTTTAATGAGACATCAGAAGAAATGAAATTACTAACATATCATACAAATAAAGGAAGTGAATCTGTTTTCTGGACGACTTGAGGCAAATTGTTCCAGATTCTCGAGAATTCATTTGTAAAATAATTCATATAAAGGGAAGATTTAGAATGTGGCATTTTTATTTTCGAGGCTGAGTTACGTAGGTTATAGCAAGGAGGTTCCTCCAGCTGAATGGTATTGGACGATGAAAACGCTAATTCGATCAATATCTTATAATAGAATATTAAGTTTAATTTTAGTCGTCACGTCTATAAGGTGTCTAGTCCTAACTTAGTGCATCTAGTTTTATAGTCTACAGTACGATCAGCCTCAATAATACGAAGAGTAAAGCGACGTTGTGCAGACTCCAGTCTGAGTTTATCCTTAGTGGAAACATTACTGAGAATAAAAGTGTAGTATCCTAGTAGAGGTCGAACACAAACTTTATATGGCAGAATACGAGAATCATTGCTATAAAAGTTGAGTAGTATACAATCCAGCAGTCGTTGTGACTTGGATGTTTGCATATTGACCTGTTCTGTAAAAGACAGGTTATAAGAGTACTTTAGTCCTGAGTCAACTACTGACTGAAGCCTAGACAACTTACTACCGTTAATGGAGAGATCAAAATTGAGGCACTCATCTCCAAATGACGCGATTGTTAAATATAACATAAAAGGGATTACGCAAGACTGGTGCTGACGTTTTTATTATTTGGTTAATTCAGGTTACTACGTCCTCAAAAGATTACAAGGTTCTAACAAAAAGCAGATCTATTTTGACTGACACTTTACGTAATAATTGGTATCTAGCCAGTAACCGGAATGTATTGCGAAAGTTTTTTTTCAAGGCCATGTGCGTAAGAAAATTTGAATGAGTGGAAGGTAGGGAGGGGAGGTGGGCTGACGAATAAGCACATGTATTATGTGATCCTACATTTAATAATGAAAGCAGCCAATGAAAATACAGAATGCCTAGGACGTGAAACAAAGACAACCTAATATCTAGAGCAGGAGGCCAAAAGGATTGCAATATCCGCTACTCACTCTATATTTTATTTTTTATTTTTACGAAACCCGCCTCGCATGATGTTCATGTGATTCCATATCCAGCCTAATATTTAATGCCTAATTAATGTAAGTTTTCGTGAAGGTGCATCTCAAAATGGGTTTCCATCAGCCTTTTCAATGTCAATGCATCGGCTCGTACGTGGAATGGCATCCACATAAACTCGAGTGATCTAAGTGGATTGGTGACTGTAGCCTTGGTAGTTTTTTTAGTCTGCAGGGATATTCAGGTATAACCTAACCAGATCGACCTAAAAAATAATCTAGTCTTCTCTAGGTCACGGTGCTGCGAAACTATCCAAGATCGTAATCTTGTCGAAGAGATCTATAACTCAACATGGTCTACAGTCATCTTTATTTTTCTCCAGGACCATGGGCCCATTGGCTACCTGAAGGCTTAATGATATCTAGATGTAGTGTGTAGTCAAGTCCAGTCATGGTGATTTGGGGCTTTAAGAGTACCTTGTGTATGACCAAGCTACTCTTGTGGTATAATCAGAGCAGCTTTTAACTATCATGCTCACATGAACTGCTAAGCAGAAATCAGAAAGCATTGATGGGTAAAGAAGATGATATATTTTAACATAAGCAGAGGGCAAACGAGATAACAACGTCTGTGCTGATTGTCTGAAGGGGGGAATTGTTTTCCATGAGGCGTCTTGTTGGGATCTGATAGTGACACGGACAGAGCTCCGTCACTCAATGGTACCCGCTAAGACAAATATGGCCAGCCTCAATGACGCGAGCCTACATAGCTATTTATTTTTGGAAATTATTTACCATTACAAGCTTAACAGAATCTGATCTTCTGGGCCTTGAAAACAGTAATATACGTTTAGCCTCTTATGACAGCCTTAATGTTAACTAGAGAGATATGTTATCTAAGGTTGGTCTTATTCCTAGGGGATGGATAACGTTGCGTGTCACATTCGCATGGTTTGCTCAAGAATTGCCGACTCTGGCTTAAGCAAGCGATTGTCTAAGTGTCCCTCTTTGGTCGTCACTAAATACTATAGGGTTTCTCGCTTTTTCTGAATATACAATGCACAAAGCCATATAAATCTGGTTGATGAACACCAAGCCTGCAGTTATTTCAACGAAATTACCCGAGTTATTATAATCTGCCTTAAGATTTTTACTGTTCCACCACTACAACGATCCCTTAAAAGCTCCTCACATTAGCTATGAGTCTCTTTCCGACTGAATCGTTGTGCTATTCATTAGTTAGCTTGTGGCGAATGGCGTATGATCCGTCGACATGTTTTGTCTTCATGGTCCTACCAGCTGTGCTTAGAATGTGGTGGAATCCGGATATCGTACGTTCAAACAATGTCGGATAAAAACGGAAAAGACTTACCTCTTATCTTGTTTTACGACTACCTCGCTTATTGCGCTGCCATTTTTCGAACTTCGTAGTTTGCGTAAAACTTGAGACGATGACCTGTCACTTAACGTACATTTAATAAAATCATGAAACCACTTGGCAACCGACGTGGGCGTTATGCCAAACATGAATATTGATATTTATTTATGCCAAGCATTTCAAAGAAAAAAATAAGCAAAACCAATTTATTCTCAAGTAGCATGCATACAGAAGGGTAAACTAGTTTACAGGAATAACAGAAGTGACATAAGTTTACATACAAGCAAAACTCTTGAAAGAGATTCCGTGTAAAGTTTGCCGCAAAATTTATGATTTGTTTTAAAAACGAAGATTGTGCTGTTGGAAAACATGTTGCGTTACAGTGAACTTTTGACAAACTGCTGCACGCTTTTGGTTCTGTAGGTTACAATTCCAGGGAACGGATGAGAAATTGTAGACCATATCTGGATGCAGAGTAATTGGTACTCATAGTGAAGTTCTAACTAAACATGTTTACAGTCATATTCTGCTATGGTGATGGAATTTGTCCGCAGTGATCTTGAAGGGAAAGTTGTTGATGATTCAAGTAAGTGTATCGTCATTTTCAAAATGCAGATTGCATTGAAGATATTTTGTGGCAGTCTGATTCAGAGTTTGTTGTAGTATACGGCGAAGAACTTAAAATGATGTTGCTTGCGGTATCTGTTGATAGATAACGTCGACCCATAGCTCTATAGGTTGTAACAAGATATGGCATTTTGAAGCTGGAGAGAAAGTTGAGGGTAAAATGGGCCTGGGTTATATCCAGTGATTCTATGTGAACTAAGTATAGTATTCACGTCTCCTTTATATTTTTCGTCCATGTGATGCATTGCATATTAAAATAAAATGTTTAGTGATTTTTTGTTTTCGACACTAATTAACTCAGTTTTAATTTTTTATCAAATTTGTCTAATTGTACTGCAGGTGACATGTCGTTTTGAGACCTTAATAGTAAACCACTTCATGTAAGCTTAGGATGATATTTCGTTAGCAACAATCAGACCTGTAGTAAGCCTGTAGAACAACTTAGAGATGCCAAGTCTTGTAGAAGTTTATCAACACTATGGGTGTACAAACTTTTTATAAGTATGTTTCGTACTACATATCTTTAGCAATATCTATTAAGATTTAATGGCAATAGCTCCGTAACCTTAACCCTTATTTGCCCCTCTTTACGCCTGCTCTCAAGATTCTCAGTTTTTTTTTACATATATGTCCCGATTGTTCTCGATCGACCAACTTGTGTCATAATAAAAGATTAATGCCTGTATCCTTTTAAGGTGCTCATAGTGGCATATCCTGTATTCCATTAGTCTGCTATTTCGGATATCTTGGTCTATCGCTAAATCTATATAGTCTGATTCTACTCATGATACCAAATTCACTATTTATTGAATATGGTGAGATCTAGGGAATATTGCCTCCTGGTCGAAAATCGCAGTTTCTACCAAGTAAACTGAATTAACATAGACTTTCTTCTGCTTGGTGTGCTAACAATAACTAATAATATACACATATTTCATATTTGGCTATAACAGTTTAAATTGACGTATCTCGCATAAGTACACAGTGCTCGCTACAAAGTCAGGTCCACTAACGTATATTTTACAGAGTTGTGTCACGAATAATGTATTTACAGAGTGTTGTCCGAGGTTCTCATGAGATTTACAGTCCTTAGAGGTACGTTTTTCGCAGTAAATATGTATTGGACCCTTTTAAGCGTATTATTACTAGTTGGTCCGTAGAACATTTGTGCTCAACAGAAGACAGCTTCTATATACAAGTTTCTAAGAATGTTGTCAATAATATTTTTGACAGAAATTACTATTTTTACGACCTAGCAAAAACAGTTTCAGGGAACGAGTTAGTCTAGAAAAGTAAGGCACTAGCTAACTTATTGAATTACTTACATTTTCATACGACGACAAGTATTCTGTTGCGAGGAATTCATCACTTTTCCCCATCATGTTAATTAGTGCGATAGTTTCGAACAGTTGTGGGCAGAATATAAAAATCTTCCGCTTAACGGGCTTCCGTGTCTAGTAGCAGTGGGTCACCGATTCCACCAGGTACGAAACTCTTATGAAAACAAAGCATGAAATGAATGAAGGTGACACTAATATTTGATTTATCGCCTTATCATATATATTACGTAGTATATTATATAGTATTTCTACTGAATAGCTATGATTTTTTCCCACATCTCCTAACTACTCTTAGATGTATATGATGAGTGTACGAAGCCATCTGGTTCCAATCCCATCTCAGTAGGAAGGATAATACCACTTAGAGATACTTTCATATCATGAGAGACAGTTTGCGAGTGTTAACGTTTCGTTCTAAGTAGTCATTTTGATTCATTTTTCATATATAAACACTTAATACGCTGTTTATTTGCACTTTATGATGCCATGGAGACTTACTAATGCCTATAGTTGTCAATAAAGAGCTTAATGATATCAGATTTACTTCTTGTTCGCATATACTACAATGAAAGTGGCCGTCAATAAATGTTTCGTTAACGCCTTATTATTCTCACTTGCGTTAATGAAGTTAGATACTTATGGTTGGTTTGAACGTGCCTACAGATTATATTTACAGACACGATGAAATAAGTAAGACACATTTGAGTTTGCGATAGGGCTGTTTAACTATTAAATTTAGATTACCTAATAAACGTCTACAATAGGTATTTAAACTGCTCATTTCCACATATTTACACTTAATGAACAAGACTTTCAAGGCAAAGAAGTATAACCACTTCCAAAGACAAGTTACTTCAGATGTAATGGAACAGGATGTCACCGATCTCCAAGTCTTCATCCTCATAATCGTTTTAATCCGGAGATTATTTTGTACTTTCCTATAATCGCCTAAGATTGTAAATCGGCAACTTTTCCCCTACACATAGTTGGCATGTAACGATTATGGATGGTGTTTATGATGCGGCAATGCGCACATTAGACCTGTTAACTAGATTTGTTTCGTTAATGCCATAAGTGTATAGATACCAGTTTTTGTAGTTGCTACGTCAGAAGACTCATGGGCTCTAATCACTTGCGAATAAGTAGTAGATCGTAATTCATTACAGTTTACTTTATTTTGGTCCTGAAACTGTAGGCACTACAACCATGTACGTTGTAGTAAAGTAAAAAGAGGATTCTGACTTGAGACTAACTTCTCTACTGCTGACGGATTTTTTTCAATTTTATATGTTCTTCTATATCCCCCTCCCCCCGAAGCCTATGGGCTACTAGTGGCCCCTTCGTCAATGTTATATGACCGATTCATACACGCCACTTCCGTAGAACGTTCACACGTTCATATTTGATTGTAAGTACTAAACGCCACACGATTTATTTGATATCATATCTTACTATAATCTTTATATGCTCTTTCAACTTCTTGTAGGTGGTTTACAAAGTCAACCAGAGTACCGCATCCTAATTTGAAGTTTGTATGCAAAAAAATTACCTAAAGCCTCTTGATGACAGAATTTTGCAATCACTCAAGGTGGTCGTTACGTTGAAATTTTCGTCGGCATACTAAATGATTTCAACAGGGTCTAAGAGGATATCCTACACAATGTACAAATAGAACTTTATGCATTGACGCTAGACCTGTTTCTGACATTCATTAAAACCCGGATTTCAGAAATGTTAGGTCGTGGTTTCTATTGGGTCCTGTACTTAGATAATTTTTAGTATCTGTCTGATACGATGTATGGAATACACTCGTATAACTCAGCAACTGTCTTCAACCAACGTTTGAGTAAGTGACTCAGTTCGACGCTTAATATGTAAGGCTAAAGACCAGTTGGTTATAGACAAACTAGTTTAAAGAGCTAGAACCAAACGTACAAAATTTGAAGATTACGTGTCAGAGGGATTAAATTGTTGTAATATGCTGTAACATGCATACAAAATTAAGTATTATGTCTAGAGTTATCAATGGCTGCAACAATTCAAACTTCACAGATCAAGTCCATCAGACGTTATTGAGTAAAGTTCGTAACCTTATTTTTCACCACGTCAAATAAATAAATGAACTAAAAGGTGAATCAGAATAAACTGGAAAATTCAAGAAATACATCTTTATATTCTTAAGCTGTCCAGCCTTCCGTAGGGAAGTCACTAATGCCAGACTATAACATAATGATTCACGGCTATTCCGTAATGACGAGTCTGACTAATTGGAAGGTTGCATGACACTAGTGCTAGTCTTAATGTTCACGAGATAATTACTGTCAGACTTATCTATTGTGTCGTTCTGTAGTTCAGCATGAAGGAAAACCGTGACTCTTTCTCACCTGCAAGTGCTTCGTACTTGTTGAATGATTCGTTTTTCTAAGTTATTTGCGTAGCGGACGAGTGACTTTAATGACTCCCTGCCTCGTTTTGCAAATTACTATTACAAATTAGTATCCGACTTCAGGTACCTGTTCGTTTATTATGAGCTTCACGATAATTTAATTCCATGTACCCTTCGGGGAGGGGGAGGTGATGAAAAGACTACTCGATCAGGTTGATTTTCTTCTAATCGAGAAACTAATGTCTTGAGCCTACACATTTTAAGCCCACTGGGTAATAGGGATCATGCTATGTTACCGCTTAAACTGTTCCTCCAGGTGGAGCTCAAAGTATTAAGAGATTACCACAATAAGAACTCTGATAGAATCAAGATAGACCTAGGAATTTTACTCTGTTCAAGAGGACATGGCCCTGTCGACATGAGCGAAGTATGGTATTAAATTGAAGACATTCACCTTCGATTGATTGATCGTCATATTTCTTTTTTCCAGCCGCGTAATAAACCTAACTTCACCTCCTAACTAAAGTTTGGCGCATGCGAAATCATTAGGTGTAGGCACGCGGCCCGGAACTTCTTTAATGACCCAGTGGACTAGATACCTTGCAAGGTTCCGCGCAACACACGCACTATGAAAACCGAACGAGATGAGAAACATTATCAGGCTACTCTAGTGAGGTCTTTGGAATGCAATAATAAGGTGTTGTGTAACCATATGAAGAGGAATGGAAGTTTGACTTAGCGCGGTAAATGAAGGGTCACTGATGGCACCCAGGTGGCACTCTACGGTTGCCAGTCTATTAGTCACGGAATTCCGATTAAACTTATAACTAATGCCCTGACGTCAACTGTTAACTATACCATCATCCCTTACGCCAGTTCAAATAACGTTAGGTTCTAGCCCGCTATATCAAAAGGATACTGCGATGCCTAAATCCACATGTCTCCTGGCCCCGAGAGAATCCGTCCCAAAGTCCTTCAGGAATGTGCAAATCTACTTTATTTCCATCTCTCTCCTCTTTAAGTGTTACCTTGTGAGTGAAAAAGGTATGGTTATACGTATACACAAATAGAGAAACAAAGTGGAGGCTTTCAAATATATCCGATTTCTTTGCTGTCCAAAGTAGAAAAGGTCATGGAAGGAGTCATCAAGGACTGTCTCCGTAGCCATCTTGTTATTAGTCACTTGCTATAAGTATCTCAGCACAACTTTCTTCTTTGCAGTTCTCGCCGTGCAATCCTGATAATTTGGGATGGTTGGACACTACCAGTAGTGTACAACTCTCTAGTGTATACTCATCTCGTAGATTGCTATCAATTTCTTTGCGGGAAGTTACAATCAGTGACAGGTCTTTAGCAATCAGTGTTTGCTCTACTTTGTTTAACTGGCTTATAGTAACTAGAAAAGTACCACACTGATTTCCCATTGGACCACTATTTTTCTTATTAACTATAAATGACTTTTCTGTTAACCTAAAGTCTCAAACCCTTCTATATACAGTTGATCTCGTGATCACGAGAGACATTCAAGGTCCCTCCGATATTATGATTCCTTAAGAGCACATGGGTAAGATACTTTCTAATAATACCAATATGTGAAAAATGCAGATGGTGAACAATCGAGATACACTATCCGCGTGCACTTGGTGGGTCCAGTACTACTCCTTCTATTCCAGAAAGTGACCTGGGAGTAATTCTATGTGGTATTCCAGGAGTTTCTTTTGAACTACTACTGTTTACTAACGACGTCGAACTTTGGAGGAAAGACAGCAACTGGAACGATAGGGTGACGCTACAGGAAGATACGACTCCACTTTCAGGTTGAGAAGATTAAAAATGGGCAAACTTTTAGCTGGACAAAGTATGAAATTGTCTATTTGAAACACAAAACGGACGACACGCACTCTCAAGAGAGTTTCTACTAAAGAAAGATTTAGGTTGTTGGATTCTTTCAACCTCAAATCGGCTGTTAACAATGATAAAAATACCGTCCGAGCCAATATCATACTACTCACTTTTAAGCGCATTTTCGGCCAGTTTGATGGCAGATTTTTTATGTGATCTTTAATAGTTTTGTTCGCATATACTTGGAATATATAAGCAAAGTGTTTCCCTCCTTACTCCAGAAAGAGAGGAATACTATGGAATGAATTCAGAGAAGTGCCAAGAAGTCTATCTGTATCATATGAGAAACACTTGTTAACGCTAGACTTGTATCCTTCAGAATACAGGTGGCCTGGAGAGGACCTCATTATGACTTATGAAATCCCAAACACTCCTTGGCACCCATCAGAAAGTCTATTTAGAACAAATTCGAATACATCTTACAGAGCACCATAAACTTGAGGTGTAATACAGTAGGTTAGTTGAAAGCACAACTTCTGATTAAGAACAGTCAAATCCTTAAACGTCTTGCCCAAAAATATTCAACAAACGCCCTTAAGTAGAAAACTCGATTTATTCTTCAGGACTAAAACCGAATTCTCGCGCTAGCTCGCTACCACTTTAATCTACCTATTTTTAATATACCTAAGTCTGTACCTTGTGGAATTGGTGATCCGTTGCTATTGGAAATGCATAATTGTGGAGCGGGATCTTCTCCTATTCCTTCCACAACTACCTGGAACTATTTGAGTACCTTTTCGTTTGCGTTTCACAGTCAATAAAGCTTACTCAATCTGGAGGTTTCAGTTTAAAACTTTAGGTAGTTTGTCTCTTGAGCTTTTTACTTACGTTAACAATACACACTTAAAACATTACCTTAAAAAACTCATTTCCTATAAACGATATTAATATTTCAAAACTCGTCCAAATAAGTACGACCAGAAAGATAACGTGACTAAAATACTGAAATGGGCCCTGTATATAACCATGTAATGCTTGTCGTATAACCAGAATGACTTTTAACAATCAAACCCACGCGTAAGAATAAGAACAAATCAGAAGACAGCAAGAGATGTAGGAGAAGTTATATTTTGATCGCTAATAAGTCGTCAACCGGATGGCAGCATCTAGGCTGGCTAACTAAAAGGAGAGAGAGAGAGAGAGTCATCTTACGTCGTGTCGTGATCTAGCGCCTTCAACTAGTCGTGTCCGATAAGACAAACATGGTCAGCATCAATGCTAAGAGACTACGTAACTATTTATTTAGCTATTATTCAATGCTACAGGACAAACCCCATTCCAGTCGGCTTTCTTGAGTAATATAACTGATACTGAACTCCAAACTAAGAACATTCTTATCACCTGAATTCAGATCTCAAGGAACTATAGCTCTCTAAATCTGCAAAACAAAGTTGCGAATGATACTAGCCATTGGACATCGCCTTGTTCACCGCCTTGTTCACCGAAGGTCATGTTCTGACATCGGCCTCTGTAGGAGATTCCGAAAGAGACAATAGGAAGATCAAGGTCACGTATGAGTTATCGCGTATGTGGTTAACACCGGGTCTCCGGTTTTCGCGCATGTCATGTATTATCGAGTCATTTTAGAAAATGCTTGTTTATATATTTTTCAGCAGATTTTGATCTTCTAATCTCCATTTTTTTCATCAATAAGCTTATATGCTTCATTTCATGCTAAACAAAGGGATCTTATCCTACACTGCAAACTCTAAGTTGCCAAATATTGATTAAACCCGAATTTAGTATTTAAAAGCAAGGAAGCATCGAGTAAATTAAAATATTTTATAATTAACGTTTATATTTTGGTTCTATTCCACTTTTAACCTTAAACGACTTATGTTTAGAACTTATGATCGGGTCAGGTGCACAATTGTGCACCCATATTTATGTCGTTAATGACGTAAATATGCAGTAATATCGTAACACATGTTACTATATGCTCAGCTTTTACGTATTATTTTAATAGTTGGATCACTGTATTAGACGTTTATGCAGCTGTTATTTAGCACTCATCGAAGTTCATATCATTTAAATAATATATCGGATACTAAATTTTAGTTAGCTAAAATTCTTGGTCAATTTAGGTCAAAGTTCGCTTTCATCAAGCAACATTCTAGGGCGAAATCACTGTACATAACAACATCATAGTGGATTTTGCTTTGCTAAACTTAGGAAGTTCAGTCTCGTCGATATAAAATTAGATAATAAATTCAGTCAGCAACTCGAGAAATGATACCTTGGCTAGAGACAAACAGTTTGCAATATAAAAATGTTATAACGCATGGAAAAACCGTTGATATCTCAACGTGATTGGGGTGTCTAGTCGGTAAATGCACGTCTGCCATATGCCCACTCGGTCCAAATCCGGAGATAAAACACAAGACGACAGACCAACCGGGCTAAATCATATTATATTTCACACATCCCTCTACATATACACAAAACCTGACCACACAGTCAATCAATTAGGTAACTAGCATCAATACAAAATAGGAGCAATGGTGGATGTGAACTGGAGTAACGTATACACAATCAATTAACCATAGTTCATAAACGACAAACGATATAACAATGGTTAATGTGTCAAATGAGAGGACAGGGCAAAGGGAACTGAATGGTAATAGAAATAAATTAGTTACCTTAAATATAACCAAAAATACCGAAATAGTCTGCAGATAAATAGCTCTCGAAGGTAATCAATCTTCTTTAGATGCTCCACATATCAAAAAATAAGACAAAACAACCATGAGTACGATCACAGTGCGATGAACCAAGGTTACCAAAGTGCAGAAATTAATTTTGCCGTCAAGTGTGTCGTAAAAGGTTTGCAAACAGAAAAGGAAGCTGAACTTACGGATACCTTATTAGATGACTATGAATATCGTTGAGTGTCTTGTAGTGCAGATTTACTAATGTCAGTCGATGGTTGATGGCTAAGATCAGTGGGGAGCTTACGTAAAGTGAGTGCTGACGGTCCGAGTAAGTCTTCAAAGATATATTAAAACCGGGTCCAGCAGTTAAGCCTACTGAAGGATTTTCACAAGTATTATCGTTAAGTAAACACAAACTAATTAGAAGCAAACCATTCATTATGCTTACTTTGGATCCTGTTTTATGCTTTGTCCAGTCATTGATTACTACGCAAACAAATCGTTGAGTTGAGCTAATTATAACTATATTGCCTCTGCTCTAATAAAAGATATAACTGATAAGGGAGCTCTGAACAAAACAGAGGCTAGTGTCACTTTATCTGGTAGGTTTGAAATAAATAGAGTGTAGTGGTATGCTATAATTGCGCGCCATATATTTTCTTGTTCGTAAGTTTGACAATTACAAGAACATTATTAAACGTTCCCGTAGAGTTTTAGGATAAGAAACCTTTAAAAAGTGTTTCAACTGGGAAACTCAAGAGATCATTAAACTATTAAGTCCCTTACTTGTTTATTAGAGGCAAGAAGCAAAGTGTAATATTATTTATAGAAACTTGGATTTGAAAATAACATCTTTCATGAAAGCCAAGAAACCAACTTCAAGTATCTTAAATCAAGAGTTCCCCAATATAACCACCTACGGACTTATTGATAACAATGAGGTTACTAGTTCGCTTCATCCAAACATACGTCACTAAGTTGTCTCAAGGACTGCAAAATAAACCTTTGTTTTGATTGATGAGGATATAGAAAAAAATTCTACAATTTAAAAGGACAGACGTAAAAAATCCTCCTACTACAACTCGCAGTACAAGTGATAAATATAACAGAATCCTCACCACCTCGAAATGTCGATGAATTTCGCGTAGTAAGACCACTATGTTATCATTTAAGGTTGTATTATAACTATAAAATTCAAGTTAGTTTAACTACAGTCAATTTAATGGATACTGGCCAGGCTTAATCTAGTTAGTAATTTAGAGAAGTAACGAGCGTCATAGGAGATAATGATAACTAACATACGTTGCCATATGCTTCACGGTGATAAACTTGCTGATTATAATGAATACCGCCCACCGTGTCTATGAATAACTTTTGGAAAGCAAAGGTCACTTAGCTATCGGTATTTCGCACTTAAAATATAGTAATGGAACTCTATATGCACATGAGATTGTTCAGAAGATGTGATATCAGCTAGGCCTTCGATTAGTTTTCCTTAACACAGTTTATCACGCATATTTTCCGTCTCGGTTGTAATAGCTGTAAGTGGCTATCTTCTAAACAGTCTACGGCCTTGTAATAAATGCAGTCTGAAGAAAACTTGACTTTAACTTATTTGGTGGTGCTGTTGAAAAATACTGATTATCGAAAACATAACACTACGAGTCAATGATATTTAAAAGACATAACCCCATTGTACCAAGCACCACTTAAAAGAAGATACTCCCCGGAAATCTGATTATGTACTTCCCAATATGGCAGTCAGCCATTAGAGAAGTTAAGGACAACATTATGTGACGAAGTAGTTTATTTGGAAGTTATTACAAATTAGAAAAAATATGTAAAGGAACTAAATGCTTTTAACTCCATAAGCGAAGGTACGTCTTATCGCGAGCGGCGTTGTGTTGAGGCATGACTTAACTTTACAACACTGTTTGTAGCTTCATGAAACAAGCTGTCGATGATTCATTGTGATCCATCAATTGCTTGGATTGCTCGTGTATATATGCGCCAGCAGCCTGATCAATAAGGTCTATAATCCGGACGCAATGCCAAAATCTAGACAATAATTTAACATTAAGTAACATACGTGGCGTAACTACGCGTATGAGCCATTCGATACAACCATTTTTTGACAAGTGGGTTTGAAAACTAAACGGTAGCTGTTTTCCATATAATGAACTTACTTTCTTCCGGAAGCCTTGGCATACGTGAAACAAGCATAGAATGATCGAGGCGCTTGGGAACTCTTTGTTCAGAGCACGAAGTTGTCCAGGTGCACAGTAAATAGTAAAGGTGGTTGTTTTTGATGTGTCACCCATTATATTTTTGAACGACTGGAGAATCTGCTTTATGTCTGTTCGTTTTCCGGTTTGCGTCAATGCGAATAATACAGTTCGTCCTCTGCCAAAACTATCAGTTATTACAAATTGATACAAAGGCCACCTATACGTTTTCATAAGAAATACTAGATAAGACATACCCCATTTTATCGGTTTTATATGTGGAGTCTATACCAACAACCTCTGGGAACTTTCCATAAAGACTTACCATGTCGTTTCGTACAAAGATGATTTTTGAAACATTACCACCACTGTCCCGAAGGACATCAACCTTCCCACTTGTACTTGAACGTCGTATAAGGTCATTAAGATTACCAATACCTGGACAATTTACACATACACAAATCTTACCTTCGTAGACCTTTGTCCTCATACTTCTAATATCACTGCAAAGAAGGACTTGCCAAGTTCTGCATACTCCAGATCCATAACTTCGACAGGATCTGTGTTCCTCTCGACAAAAGGTCGGATAACACTACGCTCAGCATCGCACAATCTACGTCTCGAGCAATCTGTTACCATAAAGGTGGTAGTGCATGGATGGTTATGCTCTGTCTGGAAGTGTGATATTTCATATCCAGCTGGAGAGTACCGCACTCTTATTTTTGACTGGCAACCTAAATACTTACACCTAATAGAGCATTAGTATCATAAGAGCAAACAAACTCGCCCCTTATTACGAAGTCCAGCACCCCGAGGAGGACGTGAGATACCGAACGTGCATTGGTATAGCGCATACTGGTACTTCATGTCACCGGACCTGTCTAGGTAACGACTTGAAGTGACAACGTAGTAAGTGTTCGACTCCTGAAATAGATTACTTAATTTTAATAACACTTACACTCATGAACTCCTCCAGTGCCTGATGAAACTGTATCCAAGTAGGAAAGGTTCGAGACAGAATAATTCGTTGGAAAAGTTCACCTACGTTGGACGATCCGCCCACAACAATACTAGAGCTAGCACTTGGCAAGTTGTTTTCAGGCAACATCCAGCCAAATTATAACAATACTTAACAATGGGAGTCATTATAAACCAGTTGAATTTATACCATGCATAGACAAAGCACTGTCAGGCACACTTGATATTGATTGGTTCTTAATCCAGTAAACCAAAATACTGGGCGACATTTGGCATTGTGCACATAAAGGTAAAGTCAAAAATCTGAGGTTCAGCAAGGCTACATTTAGAGATGACATTTATAAATTACATAATTGATTATCTGGATGTCACCAAACAGACATTTCACTCCATTGTTTCATAAAGCTATGTACTGTCTAAAAAATATTAATGCTAGCACACAGCTGTATGAAAAGGACATGTCAAACAGTGTGGATGTATTCAACTGCAGCAATACACATTAATTATAGTAGTTATGAAGAAATGACATTTCAAACCGTCCAAAAGTATCCAAGTGTCATATTATCGGTTTAACAGACAAGAATTAAAGGCAAAAATTCACATGTACCAAACCCAAACAACCAACTGTGTATAAATAAAGGCGAGCTCAGTGTAAATCAAGGCTAACAAAGTGTGAATTATCGTTAATTTGCCTTTAGATAGACTATTTTGGCGTATGTCTACAAATTTACACTTTAAGTAGACTATTTAGGCTGACTTTATGGACAGGTGACGCATCAAAGTATGCCCAGGTCACGACCCTGAAATGTACTGCTGTCAAACCAGACAAATTATGGTAGGTCAATTAGTAAATAAATACACATGTCTATTTATTACACCAGACAGGCGTAAAATGTTACATTGTCGTATTTATTTACACTTTGTTCACCATTGAAATTGGCCTTTATTTACACTTTACTGGTTGTTTGGGTAGTGTCGTAATTTGTTAACAGGGCTTGACATTGAGTGGCATATTCCTTGAATTTGCCTCCAACTACCTAAAGAAACCAACCAATAGGAATCAAAGTAGAATTTGAGCGCAATTTTCGACGGTGACTGTCTTTAGTTATTTTGGGAGATTCCAATGTTTCTATATGGGCAATACTATTTCTGACCCATCTATTCACTTAATCAAAGGTGAATGCTTGAGGGGTGGGTTCGCGATTTATAAGAATGATGACTATGAGGTCTCATTCCACCATACTTTTCAACCTGTGTACAACAAGTTTCGCATTATTAAGTACTTCAAGACACCTACAGCACCCAACAGAAACAGTGATTCACAAAGTGATATAAAGTGTACTACGTATATGGACTTAGCAACATCTAATTTCCAGCTCAGAGCATCAGTAAGTCATAATCATAAACGGCAATGATCGTTTACTGTACAAATTGGTGTAGATACCTGCCAAACTGCGTCATCCATCTATTCTTCGTGTCCACAAAGCCTTTTCTGATGCCTCTGATAGTTTGTATTTGGTAGTAGAGAACTCTGTGCCGTTCAGTGCTTTTATTCTCAAACCAACTATGGATGATTTGTTAGCTGGGTCTCATAGTCTTCTTTCTGCTCTTAATTTCCTGCACAATACAGTAACTCAGTGTTTAAACTTATTTGCCTCTAAGTAGCTTGGAGTTTCGCACAACAACATAGTTACCACCAGTATCTTTATTGATTCACACAGGTGTTGGAAGTTATGTGGCTTTGAGTATGCCCTGGAATTTAGTAATATGTCTGCTGATCATGTAGCCAGATTTGAAGCCTTTAAAGGACAACAAGACACAGAAGTAAGTTCAGTGGATATTCATCAATACTTATTAGGCTTTGAATTTTGATCCGTCTTATCCCTTCTGCTATGATATATACTGCTTCAGCCGTATGATCTGTGCGTTGACTGAAGTAGGTGTCGAAGGTTGTTTGCTTATTGATTCCTAATTATCACATTCAGGTTACTTCCACCAGTTTGCACAGGTTTTAGCCAGATCTTGCATGCATAGTGTACCTAAAGTGCGTATACCTTCTAATCATCTCCTAGCTCATCCATCTTTCAAGTATGTTTTTTGGTCATTTTTATATTGTTACTTAGAAGTCCATATATCTTCGCACTGGATTTTCTAGACACATACATGGCTCGTACTGATGCGGAAAAGGAAGTATTTTTCAGGTACGAGTCTTTCCGATTTTATATAGAACTGTTGGTTTCTATTTATTTAAAGTTGCTTGTACGAAATCTAGTTTATGCTACTTTAACTATTGTATAATCGACTTAACAATTATCCGGATCTATATTGATACTAGTGTTCAGTTTAATAGTTTAAAGTGGACAGAAAAGCTAAGCATATTGAATTTCCATTCTTAGGTGGAAGAAAACTAGGGGACGGCTAGGACAAAACATGGTATCAGTCCATGAAGTTAGTGTCCGTTGTCCCCCTTTCTATTTGATTTCGTCATAGATGTTTTCCTTAAGGGTATATTTCCTCCACTTAACTTTTCTGGAATTAATCTACCAGGAGGCCCACCTACCTATCTAGAATATGCAGATGATTCCATCTTACTAGTTAAGGCTCTAACTATTTAGACTCCTGAACACCTTAAGTAACTGCAAACATACTTAAGGTGCGCTTCTGTTCCTCAAAATGAAAAATGTTGCTTAACTAGTCTGCATCATCGCCTAGATGGACCATAAGGGGTTAAGTAGTCGAGTGCGTTAGCCATTTCACTTACCTCGAAAGTCTCATCAACCTTAGTGGGTCGATGTCTGGCGGAATTTCAGTGCGAATTTAGAAAACCTTAATTGGCTTTATTCAGATCACGTTACTTGTGACGTAGGCAAGATATCTATCTCGACGAAAGTCCGCGTATATTGCACAGCGCTGCGCTGTTTTAACCTGTAAGTGCGCATAATGGGCTATGAAAATGAAACATGAATAATCTTCAGATCTTGCATCATAACCAAATATTTAAAACAGATGTCAATATTATAACACACTTTTATAATTAAACTAATCATGATGCTGGATTGTCACTCGTTTCTAAGTTAAACATTAGTCTATGCAGCGTTTTTTTAAGCATATATAACAAAATACAGTGACACCACAGTTAAATGGTTCCATCAGTGAAGTTACATGGCACTAGTATGACTACATGCTACACATACTTATGATTACTTGGTTTTGCCTTTTCTAGAAATAACTGTAAAAGCGAGTACACTAGAAGTGTAGTGCTGGCCGTAGAAAACTGAAATATTTATCATGTCAACCGAAGGCATCTAATATTATATATATATATATATATATATACATCAACGAGTAGTTGAGTTATGCGAAACAAAATCAGTTCAAATTAAAAGTTTTGGGCATTACCAATGTAGCCATAGTTTAGTTGCCGATTTAAAAACTATTTTAACTTTTGTCAAGACGAGACGTAAAACTGGATAAAATAGCTAACATATGTAACAATAACACATTGCAGGTTAGTGTGAAAAGACTGAATTGCATAGTAAAATTCCAAAATCGCTTGTGTAACATGCGAATACTGGAGTAGATAACATAGCTTTTTGTAATAGACTTATATATATATATATATATATATACATCAACGAGTAGTTGAGTTATGCGAAACAAAATCAGTTCAAATTAAAAGTTTTGGGCATTACCAATGTAGCCATAGTTTAGTTGCCGATTTAAAAACTATTTTAACTTTTGTCAAGACGAGACGTAAAACTGGATAAAATAGCTAACATATGTAACAATAACACATTGCAGGTTAGTGTGAAAAGACTGAATTGCATAGTAAAATTCCAAAAATCGCTTGTGTAACATGCGAATACTGGAGTAGATAACATAGCTTTTTGTAATAGACTGATGCTGTGGGTTTGAAGATGGGTACTCACAGATGGGTACAGACAACTTTAAAAACAAACAATGTTTTCTAATGGTATGTTGACTTATGCATTCATCAACAACGTAGAACCGGGCATATACGCCCATAGGTTCAAGTTGCCATACTACATTAGCACTACGAGATTACAAGGATAACACAATAACAGAATACAAGAGGGGAGAGTAAAGTAAGGGTTTGCAGAAAAGAATAATAGAATTTAAGATCTAGATGGAGGTAAAGAGTGAATTCGCTTGCTCCACTGTGGCTGATTCTGAGCCATGTCGTCAAGTGTCTCCAACCATTTATTGAGACTATCACGCGGACCCCAACCAGGTAATCTGCATCTACCAACATGGCTTAGACCAACAGTCAAGGACTTCATGGGCTGATGCCATGTTTTGGTTTGTTCGCCCCTACGCTTCTTCAATCCTACTTCGACCCTAGCCAACATCATGCGACGAGGTAGGCGGTGGTCGGGCATGCGCAATACATGTCCCAACCATCTCAGTCGGCGAAGGTTAATGACCTCTTCGACTGATTTACCATATTTCCTAAGAACCTATTGTCTAACCTCAACCTTACTTATTCGATTATTCCATGATATACGAGCGATGCTACGAAGATTTCTATGGTCAAATACCTGAAGACAACGCATATCTAGGGTTTTCATGGCCCACGTTTCGCAGTCATATGATAAAATGGCGCGGACTGATGCGCAGTACACCCGGTCTTTTGTTGAGAGACGGATATCTCATCTGAGCCACAATTGGCGTAAATTGGTAAATGCCAATCGAGTTTTCTGAATCCTTGCTGAGATTTCGTCAGACACCGACCCACCAGGGGTGATGATACTTCCGAGATAAATGAGGCGATCAACGCATTCAATTACTTCACTCCCTATAACTAATTTAGGAGAAGAAGCAGGCCAGTTCTGGAGTAACGTTTTGCATTTGGAAGAGGAGAAGTGCATCCCAAAAATGCTTGAATTGTTATTCAAGGTGTTCAAGGGACTGAATAGGACTATGTCGTCTGCATATTCTAAGTCTACGAGAGGGTCTCCTGGGGGGGGAGGTTAATTCTTGAGGTATTAAAAGAAGTGAATGAGATTTCTAAGAGTACATTTATGACGAAATTAAATAAAAAGGGGATAGGGGGCAACCCTGACGGACTCCACTTGATGATGAAATTTCTCGTGACAGTTCGTCACATGCTCTGACTCGATCAGTGGTGACTGAGTAGAGAGCCTTTATAAAGTTTATGTACTTTCGAGGTACGCATCTTAATGACAAACACTGCCACAAAGCTTCATGGTCTGCAGAGTGGAAAGCTGCTTTCAAGTCAAGAAATACAACTATAGTCGGACGTTGGTACATATGTGTATGTTCGAGAATCTGCTACAGAGTGAATCTTTGATCAATGTAACCTCGTTCAGGTCTGAAATCAGCCTGGTCTTCTCGAGTCTGTTGTTCTCTAGTGTTGGATAAATGCCGAATGATTATAGAGTATAATATTTTAGATACTATATTAGTCAAACTGATTCCTCTGTGTTTATCACAAGAGGATTATTGTCCCTCTTTGTAAGTTGGAACGATCAACGAACGAGACCACTCAGATGGGATGATGTTCAGTTCCCAGTCTTTAGCTAATATATCGGTCAACCTACCATCTAAGACTGGACCACCATCCTTAAAAATGTTGGTAGACAACCTATCAGGTCCTGCTGCTTCTTTTCGCTTCAAGTTACTTATAGCCTTTTCAACCTCACTGAGTGTTGGGGGACCTGTGTCAGTTTTCCATTCAGGTAGCTTTGGAATTGTAGGTAAGCTAATAGTAGCTGGAAGCCAGGTGAACTGTTCCTGAAAGTGTTCTGCCCATCGCTCTAATCTTCTAGACAGAGTGAATCATAGGTCCATTTTTTTCCGAGATAATTTCACTAACCGACGATTTCTTAATACCGGTGTCGGAACAGCTGTCTACTATTGCCCGCCATCTCTGCTACTTCGATTGTTTTTGCATTTGTTACCCATCACTGTTCACGATCCTTACGCAGACTCTTTGTCAGTCTACGTTTCAATTGTCGTCGTTCTTCATCATACTCCGAGCCTGCTGGAATGAGTTTTCGAGCCTCCACCAGTTCACTAGAAGTTCCAGAGATCCAACGGTCTTTCATAACCTTTGGATTGAAGTTAGATGAAAATAACGCTGCCGCTTTAACACATGCTTTAAAATCGTTCCAAGCTGTTTCGAGGTAAATCTGTTGGTTGTGAGTGTTTAAATGCCTAGCCAAACCATTTCTAAATGCAATCTTAGCATTTTCAGTCTCGAATTGATATCCAAAGGGTTCGCCTGATGTGATCTTTCTACGACCTTCTAAACACATTGATACGTGCTCTCACTAGAGCGTGGTCAGTATCTAAACACGTGCCCCAGAATGAGCGGCATTCACCTATACAGCCTCTCCAACGATAGCTGATGCCTATGTGGTCGATTTGTGTCCATCGTTGTGTAGATGTTGGAGGTCGCCATGATAAACAGTGTCTCTCTTTATGCTTAAAGTTTGTGCTAGCTAAAAATAAACGGTAGTCTGAACATAATTGCATTTGACTATCTCCGTTATCCGTTCGTTGGGCTGGGATACTGAGTGACCAACCTAAGTGTTTTTTAGCTTGATTTAGCCTGCCGACTTGCGCACTAAAATCCCCTGCCGTTATTACTGTGTCTGATTGCCTACCTTTCTGAAGGAGACTAGATATCTTTACATAGAATTCGCCTTTCACTCCATCTGTGCTGCAGTCAGTGGGGGGCATTGGCAGAGATGACAAAAAGGCATTAACCTGTGTCCCTATCTTTCCGAGTTCGTACTGTGCCATTTAGACGAACATCACATAAATGATTGCCCATAGGAATCCACTCTGGAAGTGTCTCTTCTGCCCTTAAGCTTAGTGTTATGCCTACGTCAGCAAGACCACGTGAGCATGCTGTTGGGTCTCCATGTAAACGAAAAGTGAATTGTGCATTCCACTTCATTGATTAGGTGAGATCGAACGGATGACCATGCTGAGGTCCTGTTTGCGTTTTTCGGAGTCACAGTATACATCAATTGCAAGAGATTCTAGTGCTTTAGCTAAGGCAGCTTGTTGACCGATTTGACACAACGTGCACACATTGAAAGCCCCAATATGAAGTTTAGAGTGCTGTTAGAGGTATGAGAGCATTTATATCTTCCCTGTTGTTCACATCGTGGAAGGGTTCTTTTTAATGTACTTAAAAAAGAAAGTGGATTAATGAAGGTTTTGATGACCTGAGAGTGTGACCACAGTGCCCTCGGGACAACTGTTTGAGGTCGGTCAGCTATATTAATTATTGCTCCGGTTGTCAAACTAGAGTGAAACTGTATCTATCCAGTAGCTAATTTTTTCTGTCCAGCTTGGGGACAATAAGTTTCACTTATTCCAAGTATCTCCAGGATGTATCTTTTCATCTCAGTAATTTGAATGGTTCTCCCGGTCTCCCAAATTGTGCGGACATTCCATATGCATGTATCAATTGTTGCTATGGTTATCAGAAGGGGTATCGGCCTCGTAATTTCCAAAGAAACTCGGCTTTTACCAGGAGGCGTCATAACCCCCAAGACAGAGTTTAAATGGTCTAGATGGCTTTCTGGTTAGCGTTTTTTAGCATGTTTATTTTTGGCGTGACAAGGTTGCTAACCATATGCCCACTCCCTTTTACCTAGGGTTAGGACCGACAGTGACCCTCTGAGGGCTCCAGGCAATTGCAGTCGTTCCACCACATATCAGCCATGGTTCAAAAACGTCGATTTTCTGCTATTGGAATCTGATATCTTCTACTTTAAAAGGTTATCTTTCTCAACCATAAAGTAATACAGAGCTAACTGCTCTACAGTATGTTATTTTAGCTGGCTAACGGACACCTTGACTACGTCGTATTAACTTCACTCTCTATAGTCATAATCCTTGTATTAATAGGCACCAGTCATGAAATGGAGCTCTCCATTCACAAGGGAACATTAAATATGAAACCTGGTATTTGGTCAGGATATTCACTAAGCTGTCTACAACACAACGTTGCGCATACGTGCATCGTTCCAAGTTGCCAGACCATATTAGCATGACAATATCAAATTTGCAAGGTCATTGCCACAATTATTTGAAGATATCTATTATCGAAGACTTTCATCCTACGCATATCGTTCATTGTATTGCCGAATGTTTTATACTCATCGGTTAGATGCTCATCCCAATTACGCTTATATTGTTACTCAAGGTGTTTGGGAGACTACATGCTTTCAATCTTCACCGAATAGGACTATATCATCATTCTTCTAGATCGATAAGTGGGCCTCGTGATAGGCGATGAAAAGTTAAACGAGGGGGTGTGTGATTCATAGGAGGACATTTATGACGAATGAAGATTAAAAAGATAAGGGGTGGGAAAACCATAACACTTGAGATTGACAGTTTTGATTTCAATTTTTCATAATGTCTGACTCGATCAATAGTATTCGAGTAGCGTGCGATTGTATGGTCTAAATAATTGTGAGGTACGCCTTTTAATGATAAACAATGCCATAGGATATGTCGATCCATTTAATCGAAAGCTGCCTTCAACGTATGGAATACCGCTATTGTCCGACTTTGGTAAATATGCCAACGTTTTAGAATTCGACTGGGGTGAATATTTAGTAAATTCATCTCCGCTCATGTTTGAAACCGAGCTGATTTTCTCGAGCCTCCTTGCCTATCTCCATACAAACGTCGGATGATTATAGTGATTAAGATTTTGGATATTATGATAATCTAGCTTTCCTCCATAATTATTACCTGGGGGATTTCTGTCCTTTCCTTTAAACTGGGACGTTCGGCGATCAAGTCCAAACTTTAGTTAAAATATTCGTCAAAATAACTGCTACAGCTAGACCATCATCCTTAAAAATATCCAGAGTCAATCTGTCGAACCATGTTGCTTGCTGTCGCTTCAAACTACTTAATGTGAATCTGTTGTCGACTAAAGTTATTTAGAGAAAGTTAGTAACTGAAGACTAAGTGGTGGCCAGTCAAACTACTTTTTTAACAAATTAATCCTATTCCTATACGGTTCCTTTGGTGAGTCGGAGGAGTTGTTTGGTGTCACTGCAGCCGTTTCCATCACTTAAAATTTTGTGATATATCACTACTACCGATTATTGCACTGGCCCTTGTTACTCTTGTTGCTCTTCATCATTGTTTGAGCCTACTCGGGATAGTTTTTGGTTGAATATCGTTCTAAGCTTCTTTGGGATGAACCTTTTGTCCGTGATCTATTAGGTGTTTATCTGATTGTTTTCTGAGTGGATTCTTGGACTCCACATTCTCAAATTGGCATGCAAGAGGTGTTTGTGTTATGACATTTTAATGTTCAGTAAAACGCACTGAAATGTTTACTATTATTAGGGCGTGATCGGAGTGTTAACGGATACTCTGGAACAACTAAATGTCTCCTTTTTTATCCTCTCTGACTATGGTTGATGCTGGTATAGTCTTTTTGTATCCATCTTTGTGTTGTCGTTGAAAATCTACATCCGCGACATCTTTTCTTTGGCTCAAAGTTTGTGTTTTTTTAAAAATAAGCGATATCTGAACATTTTTGTTGGAGACAGTGTTCGATAAACGTTCGTTTCACTCAAGTGTTTTTTTAGCTTGACTTGTTATAATGTCCATGCCTGAGCGTTCATCTTTCTGAAGGGGTGTGTGTGTGGGGGGATGTAGTCAACAAGCTCTCTGTAGAACTTATCATTTTTTTCACCTGAACTGCACTTAATGAGGCCATTAGCTTAATAGGCATATATGCGTCGGAGTGAGTATCCCTTGCGAAGGCTATTTTACTTATTTATAAGATCAACGGCATGACTTGCTTCTTCGGTGTGTAGTCGTAACAAATAAAGCCACATGACCTCTTAATTTATAAAGTCGAATGCCGTCTTGAATATACAAAGGACTACAATTGAACTTCTTATATAACATCTAGTTAGTGGTGGCCTTTTATGTAATTTATTTACTAAGTATTAGCTTACATGTTCTGCTTAATATCTCACCAAGGGTTTGTAATGATCACCTGAGAAGACAGTTAGTAAAGAGTAGTTCGCGCCTATGACTTGGTTGAAATCCGAGTGTTTTAAACTCCAAACCACTACATTTATGCTTATAGAATACAGCTTTTGACCGCTTAAACATAATTAAGTACCACTCCAGCTTTTGTATTCACTAGCTTAAAGCTATTTACATCAACCTGTACTTAGTTATTGAGTTGCTTTTACAGTTAGTGTAATGTCTTTTATCGTTCTTGTTTTATTGAAACCTAGGACATTTGCAGAAAAGATATTGAACAGCATATCAGAAGAGTTATTTTGTAGCAGCATTTTACCAAGAATGTTTGAAAGTACTATTTTCCTTGATTACCCAAGTCAGACTATACTTGGACAGATTTTCCATTCTTGCGAAGGTGTGTTCCATTCGTGTAAGATGTGTGCCTATTTCATCCTTCACATTTGTTTATTTCTAATTGGTTCAGTCAGAACTCTCAAATTGTCATTTAACTCTGGTGAACTACAAATCAAATACTGACAGATGAAATGCAAAGTTTTTCACTAAGTTGCTGCAACTTACAAAGGCACTGCTTAACACAGAAGTACTTCGCAACTATGTTTCCTCGTTTTCTTTTATGGGAGGTCTAAAGCATTCTTTGAACTGGTGTGCTTCCGTTCGAAGTTACTATAGCATTGGTCTATCCACTCTATTTTCACTCAACTTACTCGTTGATATGCTTTTAGTGAATACACTTCTATTGTTTTCTCAAAAAAATCTTGTGTAGGGATTCTTTGTCAATATTCAGACTGAATAACTCCACTACATAGAACCTCGAACAGAAGTTATATATTGATTGACAAATTATAAGTTTTCTAAGTAGCCAATGGTGGAGAAGCTTATTATATTTGTTGAATAGTAATTGTAGAAGTCATGCAATTAGTCACCAATACACAATTACGCAAGATCGTTGCTTCCATATTTTTTTGCGTTTCTAAAAACTGAATTTAAGTAAACAATCGCATAAGTCTAATGTAATTATCCTTCTACTGTGACAGGAAAAGAAGGATTTTGACCAGGAACTAGCACTGATCTATCTAGTATTCATTTAGTGTACTATGGTTATTATGTTGTATCCATTGCTATGACAGCTAGTTATAAAGTTCAATTTTCAAAGATCTTGGACGTTTGACTTTTCCAAAGTTAAATAATGTGAGACTGCTCCCGTACGTAAACATGTTATTGTATCTAGCTTCTAAAATGTTACAGTGATGCTTTTTTAACGATGGGTCTGTGAGTTTGACTTACACTCCACTTAGTCTAGGCTCAACGATGTGGTATTTTCTGTAATCTCCACATGACAGTGGATAGCAGCCGAAATGTGAGCATCTGTTTCATTATTGAGTTATACTTTTTTTGTTACACATTAATTTCTCGTTTGGTTACACTTCAGTGATCCACTTGTAACAGTCTGACACTTTTTCTAGGAAACCTTCAAGAGTCACCCAAACGCAGTTGGATCATATCTCTCAAAAATTTTCAGAAGTTTATTAACCCTTTGATTGTCCAGAAATTTATGGTTAACGAAAGGCATACACGTATTTTGTTACTTCAGCACTTTACTGGTTATTTGAAAGGATTAACTGATAGCGATCTATTAAATGTTATATTACCACAAGTAAGTGTTAAGGCGTATACGATTTAGTTTGTGATATGATATTCCGAAGTGTTATTATGCCTAATCCCATTTGTTTATTCTCTAATCATATCTTTTTTACCTTGTTGCTACTTTTTACTACGGCCTAGTCATTGGGAGGTAATGTGATGTTTATTATTGTAAGTCAAATATGTGGCCTTATATCCCAGTAGTTTCATTTTGTAGTTCGTTAATACTGAATATTGGGTGGTCGGTTCTGTTGATTGTTGGCCATAAGCTTAATGGTTCAATGAGAGTGCCTCCAGATATGAGTTTAAATTTTACGAATTTGAATTCGTTTCTTTAAGTGATGATATTCTTGTTAATGCTCATACAAAAAAAGTTCGTTGATCTGAGTTACCTAGCGATTGGTTGCAATCGTTCACCAGCAAAGTAAGGGAAATATAACATTTATAATTACAGCCTAAAATATCCTTTTTACTAGTTATTATTTTAGTAATTAAAGCGTTTGAACAGCGCGGTCAGCTCAAATTATGTTGAATTTTCCAGTTAGCAACTGGCAAATATCTGTTTGTACAGGAGTAACTCATTTTTATAGTTTCATAAGTACCCGTCTCACTTTTTGTCGGGTTGTTGAGCATTGTTTTCTTTATCCAACCAAAGTATTTTTGCCGTTTACATCTCTTCTAGTCTTTTACTGTAAGGATCCTTTCGATAGCGATTTATTCACTTAAACTTCATTCACTGTCTTGGACAACTAAACCATGAGATTAACATTCTTAAATTGGATTTTTAGTTTGATTTACCACTTATGACCACTATGTTATTTTGGAGTTATTACTATCTACCATTCTTGTTTTACTAATGTAGTCATACTTATTTGTTAATAATTCTGTTACTTTGTTGTGATTAAGATCATGCTTATTTCTGATAACGTTTTGTAGGCCATCCTACTTTGGTCGAACAAGGAATATATAAACTCCCATTAAATCTTTTTGTTGTTAGTTCTTGTTCAATAGTAAAAGTACAGTGTAATGAGGATGTTATGAACTCATAGTTTGTGCATATTTTCTCGAGCCATTGTCGTTTGTGACAGTGTCGTGTCGATTAAATATGCGATATAGAGTGCTGGGATATAGCTCCTGATCGTGATATGCGTATCGGGTTTAAGTTCCAGCTACATGGGATTCATTCACAGCTGATTATGAAGTTATGATTGTGTGGTGTTTGGCATGGTTGCCTTAAATAAGCTACTCTTTTGGTAATTATTTCCAAGGATATGTAATCTTACCGATTGCATCTTAGTGGTCTATTACTATTGAATTACTATATTCTACTCGGTGTTTGGGATTGTCTTTCTTTTTTGTATTTAACTACCAGTTTCTCGCTCATTTTTTCCTTTTCTCTAATTTGTATTTATGAATTTTTTCACCGTAGTTGTGTTACGCCGGGCGATTAAAGAAAAGTAACGAACTTTCAGAACAGTATTTTGGAGGACTATTGTAATTAGTTTGGTCATGAGTAATGTAAACATTTCATTTCTACGATTGTTATGTTCCTCCTACTCTGTCCTCCCATTTAGTGTATTTACTCTTAGTATATTGTTTATTACTACGAACTACAGTTACTTAGTTGTGAACAAGTTGTACCCATTCACTGCCACTCCTTCCTTTGTACTGTTAGATTTGTGATTGGCTTACCGTGTGGTCTGATTTTATGTATATATGAAGGCATGATTAAAACATAATACGATCTCGCTCTTTCCGTTTTCCGTTTCCCAATTCCAGTTCTTCTATTGTCGGCCTGGGGGCGAGTTGGCTTAGGTCAGTCGTACATCATCAGCCAGACACATCTTATTGGCATTCGCTACAACCAACAAAAAGCCTCTGTTTCTTCACGTCATAACAAGTTGTGATACACTCGCTTCATAGAATTCTTCCTTTTGTTAGTGTTTTAGTTTTATGATTGCAATTATTATGCACAACGTAAAACTTGGCAGATTTCTGCATCGGACGAGATTACCTCGTTTTACCTTTAAATGCAACATTTTCAGCGAATATATTGTGTTTTGTTTTTTTTTGTTTTCATTTTAATTAGTTACTAATTTGTAACTTATTTTTTCTTATGGAATGTAGGTATGTCGTGGAGTTTTCGATAATAATAATACATTATCAGTTCTAAGTTTACAAGCACTAGGCTATCTCGCCCATCGTTTAAATGCTACTGTTGTTTTAAATTGTTTACGATGTACTGAAGAGGATTTATGTAAATCTGGCAAATTAAAAAACAGTTCAAATAACTCAAATACTAACAGTTTGAATAAAAGCTTAATTACTTGTGTATGGCCTCGTAGTAATCTATTTTACGAAGCTGCGCCAAAAATTAGTCGTAATGATCGTGAAATCCCGAATTGTGAGAAAAAGCAAATGCATTTACTGAATGAATCCAATCGACCATTGGCTAAATTAGCTGTTTTTTCTCCTGACTATGATCCATCTATGAATTGCTGTCTGTTAAGCAATAAAGATAAGTAAGTTGGTCACATAGATGTTCATTTTCTTTTTGAGAGTGCATCATATCGTGATAGCATAGGATTATTATTGTTATTATTTGATAGTGCATCCTCTGAGATGGGTCGTTTATAATTACTAAGTCTTCACTTATTTCTTGGAAAATATTCTCTTTAAATTTGGAGCCAATTGTATTTTTCAGAACGACGTTTAAGCTTCAGAATGTAACCACCCAACTTAGGAAACAACGGTACCAGACGTCACCTGCTTTATAAAGCAATGAAAGTATCCATAAATTTGTAACCTTCAAATGAAACAGTCACAAGAACTTACGTGTACTGTCTGTGTATATGGTAACATTATAGACTTAAATTGGCAATGTCTCCAGTGAGGCATAACATTTGAGCTTGGAAATAATCGCTACAACGAGTTGAAAGTGGTCAAGCTATTGTTACGACTTCATATTGACACGTTTAATTAGTGGAACTAAATTATCGTACCCTATCAATGATACTTCAGAAAATTGATTCAAGCACACTGCATTCAAATGAAATGGGCATGTTGATTGTAGACAGATGGCACACTTATTCCAACAAAAACGTTCTAAAAAGTACTTGCGTTAAAACGACGGTTTCTGATGTCCATTTTAAACATTTTCGACGAGAAAGCACACATCCTACTGTTTTTATTTGAAGTTAGCACTGAACTTCAAGTTTGGGATTTAGGGTAATGATTCGGGTTTAGGTTTGGAATAACGCTTAAAGATTTGTATTGAAGGTTTGATTAGAGGTGGGTTTACATTTATGGATAGGGTCTAGGTTTAAGTCAGGATTAGTTTACGATTAGGACTACATTTTGTTGTTACGGTTGGATTATGAATGCATTTTAGAGTTCAGTAAGAATTACAGTTATTTCTCGGAAGTTGGAAAACCCTGGTATAAGTATTCAACTCCTATGTCTCTTTGTTTTCGAATAAATTCCTCGCCTTCTATCAAAGATTTCCATAGAAAGGCGTAATACTGTTAGCCCTGTCGCAATCTAGACAATAATACTAACATTAAGTCATAATTTCCACTTATTCTCTTTACAAACAATCATTTCCATAACCTGCCTTTTGATTAGTTAAAATTATATCAACTTCACATTCAATGTTGTTCAATTTCTGACACTATAGTTTAGTTCCACCGTTCAATCTGATCAGCTGCACGATATATTGATAAATTGTGTAATTATTATTTTTGTGTATCAAAATTTTTTGTTTAATTAATAATATTAACTTCAAAGTATGTCCATATTTTGTCGATGCAGTAATTCTGTGAATGTCAAAGATATCCTTGTATTGTTTTGTGCTTAAATGCTTGAATTAAGTAGATTTTCACTGATCTATTTCTTCTAAATTATTTTCAGTCTTTCTACTGATTCTCGTCTGTCAGATGGTAAGTTTATTAGGTTTATGTTATTATGAAATCGTTAGAGATATTATGTGTAGCTAACTTGATATTATGATATTTTCTTTGCTAAAAAACTAATTTGTCACCTAATATATCACTGTGTACATTGCTCTCATTCTGAACTCATCATGAAGTAAGGTTTTCTACATATCGTTACCCATATTTGACATGATAGTTTGTAACAAATTGAGCATTAGTTGGAGTTGTAATGATAACTGAATCAAGTTGCCATAAGTTTTAATAACACAGGAGAATAGGTCAAATACTAGCTACAATCGTATAACAACGACTAATGTGAAAATGTAAATGCCATTTATGGCAAAGGTATTTCTACATAAGATATATTAGTGTGAAATGGTCTGAGTGGTAATGAAAATTGTTATATTTGTAATGTGAAGAACCACGGTAAATTTGTGCGTGCATGTGCAAATGGAATTGATATGATTATTTAGAAAAATTGTCCAACTCAGATGAATCATTATGCCTTCTATTCTGTTCAGAGCAGTTGTGTTTAGCAACATATGAAAAGAGTAACTGGAGGCCAGTCAAACTACTTTTTTAACAAATTAATCCTATTCCTATATGGTTCCCTTGGTAAGTCGGAGGAGTTGTTTGGTGTCACTGCAGCCGTTTCCATCACTTATAATTTTGTGATATATCACTACTACCGATTATTGCACTGGCCCTTGTTACTCTTGTTGCTCTTCATCATTGTTTGAGCCTACTCGGGATAGTTTTTGGTTGAATATCGTTCTAAGCTTCTTTGGGATGAACCTTTTGTCCGTGATCTATTAGGTGTTTATCTGATTGTTTTCTGAGTGGATTCTTGGACTCCACATTCTCAAATTGGCATGCAAGAGGTGTTTGTGTTATGACATTTTAATGTTCAGTAAAACGCACTGAAATGTTTACTATTATTAGGGCGTGATCGGAGTGTTAACGGATACTCTGGAACAACTAAATGTCTCCTTTTTTATCCTCTCTGACTATGGTTGATGCTGGTATAGTCTTTTTGTATCCATCTTTGTGTTATCGTTGAAGGTCTGCAGATTACGCATTGTCTAGGGTTTTAACGCATTGAAAACTCTAGCATGAAGTTTGTAACATGGGATGATACTTTGTCATGTGTCCAATGTGAGCGAAATAAAGTTGGTTTTGTAAATGAAAGTAGAAGTAACATTAGTGAGTGGAATGGTTTGGTCGTGAACATGATGATTTTAGGTTAAAGAGGTACGAGTACTGTTATCACATCCGGGTTTTTCACACTTCAGAAGCGGTTTTATTAAAGTATCTGGAAAAGAGGCTGGATTAGTGGTGATTTTGTATTCACGAGACAACTGCTTAGTCCCGGCCATATACAGTTTTATAAGAAGGCAGCATCGGTGTCATGCTAGCTGTCTGAGGTAAACACTTTGCTACCATCACACCCTATTGCAACTTCGCCTTAAGATCTTGTTTTCATAATTAAAGCGTTTTATTTACGTACTTACCAGAATTGTCGTCTGACAACTTATTTAATTGCCTTATTTTTGTCCCTTCTCGTAATGTTTCTTCGTGTGGTTGTTTTTTTCACTATTCCTCGATCAGTTATGGGTAACAGACAACCTCTAACATATGTCCATTGATCACAGTTGTCACTTTACAGTAGCACGGCAAGATTAGTAGTAATCACCATAGAAAATCAGTCGATAGTAGTGAAATCCAGTTGCGTAATTTAATTTATAAAATAACCTCAAAGATCGGAATATAAAGTCATATCAGAGGTGAATGCATCTGTTTCCTAGCAACCTATTCTGAGTCGTGCCACCTAGTTTCTATTAATTATTATAATCTTGTCTATGCCAACCAGGTAGTCTACTAACATGGATCAAACTAGTGATCAAAGACATTATAAACTGATGTCATTTCTTAGTTTGGTCGCCCTCTACGAAACTAATACTACTGTCCTAATACTAATCGTGATAAATTCATCTTTCTAGACTGGTGCAATGCTTCAGCATGGACCTTTGTGCATATTTGCAGTTTTCTACATTGCTCATGACTATTTGATTACGTATCCTATGACTTTAAATCCTGAGAACGACTAATCTTTTTGAATAGAGCCCATAGTTTTATCACCTACTTATTCCGTTTTTATTCCCTCTTTTATCACCATAATTTTTTCGATGGTACTCTGTTTCTGTTCAAAAAAACTATTTAAACATAATTTTAGCATAAATAAGCGCCAAAGAAATGTATGCGCCACACAGTTACGAAGAAATGGGAGAGGGGAGATGGTTATAATCAAAAAGGCAAGCTTTAACAATAATAACGAAATTGCACAAGAGATGCGTTACAGTGAAAGGTACATCTCATACGAACTTCATTCGGCCTAGAGATCGTCTCATTTGATGAGAACGTAAAGGTAAACAACTGCAGGAACTTCACAGGCTTTTGTTTTTGATCACTGATTTGAACCTTCTCTAAGACCCCAACCAACAAGTCGTTATGATCTAACAGATCAGCTCTACACAGCCTTCTTGCATGCTACGAATCTGTTATAAACTGACACCTGCCTTTTACAGCCAGTCCCATTGTCTACAGATAATGCAGGGAATGTGAGCCTCTAGGATAACATGCATGATCAATGCATCCAAATCGATGTTTTAAAATAGTGACATTGATTGAATTGTCATCACTGTGATCAAACACATTGTCAAACCCTCAGCTAGTGGATATCAGCGATCTTCTGGCGATAACGATAGACAAACATACTAATATCGCAGGAAAAAGGCCAGGTTTCTTAAACATAGAGCAAGACTACTCTTGCCAAAACGTTGGTTCAGATTGGTGTAAGTCGATCTGGCTTTCATTATGCGTTAATGGATGAAATAATATAATGTCAACTTTATTTTATCACTTGCTTTTTCTTTGTGAGTAATATTCCGATCTGCTATAAGTATGTACATTTTTTGTTTGCTATTAGGTGGTGATATACTCAAATTGTCAAGTACTTCGAGTCCTACCGCTACTGCTTCTGTTTCTAACTCAACTAATATTACGACTATTAGTAGTTGGAATGATGTTGCCGAAGATTGTCAGCAGAACACTAAGAGCGCATATGATGAGGAAGATACGAAATCTTGTATAACAAGTGTGGAAAGTTTAATTAATAAACCCATACACTATACATCTTTAAAAACGCTTGTTAGCAAGGAATCGCCATGTCACTTTGAAAACAATACTGATTACATAAATAATTCTCTAGGAGTAAGTGTTATGTCTTTTGTGTTTTTGATAGATGATAGTGAATACAAGCTATTGGCTTATTGATTTGTAATTGTAGCTAATTTTAGAAATTAGTTATAGGCTGTATTTCACCAAGACGATCTGCTTAAACTTCTAACCACCTTTGTTCTGAACATCCATTTATAATTATAAATACTTTTACTTTTAATTTAGATCTTACTATCTTCCGGCGATGTTTTTAACGTGCATCGTAGTCCACTCAGCCACTCCATCCTTTCTTTCACCAGTCAGCATACTTAGTATATTTTTTTAGCTGTTAATTCTAGCTTAAATGGGTTATGGTAATAGTAATAGCTTGCTGTTATTGTTTGGCAGTCATCCTAGTCAAAGATTTGCTTCCAAGTTCGAAAGTCAGTCGTGAACAACGTAGAACCTGAAGCTTATGAGAATAGGTCCAAGTTACCATGCCACGTTAGCATGACTTGATCAATTTCGCAAGATTAAGACGATAGTGTAGTTCAACAGGAAGGAATTAAATAAACGTATGTATGAAAAAATAATGGGACTTCAGATTTAGAAGACAAGGAGTGAGTATATTTTACATCACTGTGACCGATTTGAAGCCATTTTACCCAGTGCCTCCATCCACTGGCCTGGGTTACCACACGGATCCCAACCAGATAGTTCATATCTTTCCACCATGGCTTAGGTCAACAGTCGAGGACTATGGACTGATGTCACATCTTGGTCTGCTCACTCCTACCTTTCTTCCATCTCACTCCTACCCCGGCCAACATCACCCGGCGAGATGAGCGGCAGCTGGGCACACACAATACATGTCCCATTTATCTCAGTCGATGAAGATTTACGACCCCTTCTACTGGTCTACTATGTTTTACCGGTAAGCCCGAATGCTTTGAACTCTATTTTGTGTGAGGATATGAGTGCGTACTAATGAAGAGTCCCATACTGGAACCGAACAATTGCCGAGTGCTTTCTGTATTTCAATTGTTACCTAACCTAGGTGAATTAATGCTATGAAATTCAAATTCTCTAACATTTCTGATGCATCATTTTGATGGGATACCGCATACTTTGATTTCCAAAATTGTAAATCATTAAGTATTTCTAATAACTATTTGTTTAGATTTCTGATAAAGAACGTGAAGTTGATGCTCTTCTAAATTTGATGGAGCCTGTGATTGTACAGAAACCCGTTCCATTATCTCCCCTTAGTTATAAACCTGTTCCTTATGAAGTTGAGGTAACTGGGTTTAGTGAATTTTCATCAAGACAGTCAACTGATGAGGTAATTATTTAATAGTGTCTTCTTTACATGAATATATCATATCTGTTTTTACGTTTGTGTCAGATAGAATGTTATTGCATTGTGAAATTATAAATTTACATCATGTCGATTTTCCGTTTTCACAATTTTCGGAGGATGATCGTAATTAGGAGTTACGAGTCACGCTGTAAGACGTCACCACAGCTATTCGGGCGTCGACTAACTTTCTGTAGAGCTGATGTATTTACATTGATTATTTACTAATGAATGACAAGTGTTATTTCCCTAGGTAATCGAATACTTGACTGATTTACAATAGTGCACTGTTAGTCAGATACTTCCATGAGATTGCATTCGTAACCATGAGTACATGTAGTTTGGTTGGTTTTGAAGCTTAGAAAACAGGATAAGTTTTCAACTTGTAGTTTTTAGCGTTACGCTCTAGAGTATGATTTTTTAAACTTGTATTTATCTTATCGCTTACTTTTTATTGTTGTTAGTTAACTTACGCATAGTATGTAAGAACTATTTATTTACATTAAATTATCACAGGTCTTACGTACAAGTGCATAATCAGTATCATGTAAATATTTATCAATGATTAACCTTTCACTACACGTTATGCGCTAAACTTCCCGTTATTTCGGACTTAATATTCTATAGGGTAAAGCTAGTGAATTCAAGTTTCCATATATTTTTTTACTTTTAATTACTTAGTTTCAGACTGGAACAATCGGCATGGTATGGGATAGTTTGTAACAAATAACAATATTCCCTACCGTATTACTGACCGACATGTTTCAAGTTATGTGAAGAAACATCGTGTTTATTTTTATGCTCCTCGCTGATATACTAATCAATATCTAGCGCTTTCAACCGATTGCCTGTACATGTTCAACAAAATAATTCTCTTTTTTACATAAGTTACGGCTAGTCATATGATTCATAGTTATATTTTTTATGTAAGCTTATCGCTTTTTTCTGATTTGTGATAAAAATTTGTTTTAGGATACTGAGAACGGATGGGAAGATGCTTGGAATACAGATACGTGGTGATAAAACAAACAAATAAACAAAACCTTCTGTGACAACTGTAAAACCCTTTATTATTATTTTTTTCAAAAAATCGCTTTTATTTCAAATTTGCCAGTTTCCTACTTGTTTTATTTATTTCTGGAGTGGTACATCTCTTTCCATAGTTTTCCGTTTACTTTTTATTACTTATGTAAAAATGTTGTTTAGATGATGACTGTTGATTTTACATCAACTAACTATGTCTAATTTTCTTCGTCTTAATATCAGACAATTGTACTTTTACTTGTTAATTATCTATTTTCTACATAAATTGAATATAAAAGTATTTGTATTAAACTAACACTTTTCATCTTTTTGTTGCACTGCGATCAAGGTAGATTAGTGTAGATTTTATATTAACATAGTAGTTTACATTCTAACTAGTAGATTGGCATTATTACTCGCTTATATTAATATCTAATTTAACTGCTTAATAATATGTATGAAAGCTTAAATATTTATTAGGATTGCTTAACATTGTGTTAGTCGTCTGATGCCTGCACAGCAATCGAAAGCTAATTATTATTCTTTATACAGTTTTACGAGTGTTTTCAGTTAGTTTGTTTATATTGTGAATCGCTAATGGGTTGTAACACCCTTAGAATTTTCTCTAAGTTTAAGCTCTGTCATAACCATGCTATCAAACTTTTTTATGATATACAAAGATACTATCTTGAATTTTCGTCTCATTGCACATATGCTTCTATACATTCCACTGTAGTATGATGTATTTAAATCTCGATATTCAGTCAATACTAATCGTTTCCTAAGATAACCTTGAATTGTTTTAACCATTTCGGAGACCTTATTGGATGTCCAATCACTCTGTATAGCAAAATATTATTTTAATTGTTTTAGTAGTTTATCATAAGGTCAGTCACCTTATAAAGTAAATTTTCCGACTAATCATTATACTCGATTTCACTCTCAGCTCGTCGTAGTTTTGATACATTCTTGGGAATTCTGGTAGTATGGTTACCCATTGCCCGTTAGCTAATTAATCAACAGAACTGGTTTTTGGTACACTGAGATGGAAGATTTAAAATATACGATGCAATCAACCGACTGTGCCAAACACAGCAATGCCTAATTCTATGCTGTTAATCTTCCAATAGTCATTTCTTTTTGCAATTTTGTAGTTCTTAGTTGGAAGCAGTCTAATTTATTTGTTTGCACAGTTCAATATTCGTGAATTGCTTTAACAAATACGCGTGTTGTGATGTCTTCCTTCATTACATGAGATGGCACTCTGTCCACTACCATTTTATTATTTATTAACATTGACAATTACCTCTTTGGATCGCGAAGATTGGCATAGTTTAGACTTTTATTTTTTAAGACTTCAATTAGATTTCTATTAACGATATTAATTACTACTCCTTTTCTCATACATGTAGTTAGAAATGCAGTTTTCTGATATTGTGACGATAACTTCTCCATTAATTTATTATTCGCATAATGAACTGGATTGATTGAATTAAATTTAATGTGAAATAGTCTGGTTACACAGTCGATTTTCCCGCAAATATTTTGTAATTCATATATTTTGAAATATGTAAATTAAAGTAAAATTAAAGAATTTCATCGTTGAAGTAAACGATTCTAGTCTACCACTAAAAAATTGCATTATTAATTCAAAATGAGAAAGCTAAGGTTAAAAATTAGCTGGGTCCATCAAATCAGGTCTGTCGGATGTAGTTTATCATATCTGTAGGATACTAGCCAGATGATTCGATTTCACAATCATGAACATGAATCAGTCATTGAGCATAGGAAAATGTGTTCGTCTTGCCATGCAGTGCTGGTCGATTCTTATTAAGTATATTGTAATATCACTAACGTAACTGGCATACGATGGGATTGAAGCTTTCTACTGGTGGCATCGTCCAACTTTACAGTCTATAATTATTACCAGTGAGCTAATAATTGTGCAGAGGCTGAATACTTACGACTTTTACATTGATCACTAATTTGTGTCTAGTATCCTGTATATCCGTAACACTAGTTCTGATCGAGTTCTACCGATCAGCTTGTAATGTAGTCATTAGTCTAAGTGACTAAACATCTGCATACTGTCAGGATGTTATGTATGCTCGTAAGTTTGAGTGAATTATCATTTTACCAATTGAGCTGGTAGCCAATTATTTTAATCCCTATATGTCACTTCGGCACATTAATAATTAAGTAATTTAAGATTTGAAAAGAGCATGAACAAACATTTCAGCAGAATAAAGTGACTTTGTTTTATTTCGTTTGGTTTTCTTCAATAGCTACCTACAGCCTATAATATTTCAAAATCAAAATTATAAAGAAGATCGAACATACAGAAGCAATAAGTAATCCTTTGGAACCTGTTTCGGCTGATATATTTGTGGGTTATCTCAAAAAGACAGCTTAAGAAAATAATAGACGAAATGACAGTAATTCAGTTATGTAGACCACAGGTTTATTGTATTTAGTAGTGACAATCAATGCATCTATTAAAACTTTTCAGTAGTGCACACTTCAGCATCCAATATGCCATTGAGCATGAAAAGAATGACGATTTCCAACCCCCTGACTTAGCAGTATACAAGAGAGCATATAGCACTTACCAGCTTCCGGTTTATTGAGGAGTTTATTAGAAGGTCTAGATCTTAATTTTGGCAGTTTCCGTTCAATCGATTCAAGAAACACTAGTCAGAACACCACTTTTTGGAACAGGAATAATACGTAAACTAGGAAAATTTATGAACATTGGAAAATGCTTGAGAGATTGTTGTTACTCGCAGAAATTCATTGGTAGGTGTAAGAAAACTAATGATAACTTAAAAGTAGCAGTAAGCAGAAAAACACGTCAGAATCCAGCTAAATTTCAAGGGTATTATTCCTGGGACAATTAGTCGAAGACCCGATTCTACACTTTACAGTACTTATCCAGCTGCTAAACTAATAATATTTGCATAAACATCATACTCATTAACTCAATCTAAGGTGGACGGAGTATTTTTTTCATATTACCGTGATCTGTGTCCACAGATTTGTGTACTTGACAAAGCAGCTACATTCGCGACCAGAAAGAAGAGTTAATCTTAGATCCATGGAACACGTTCATGAACTCCCTCGACTAGGTGGATAAAACCTTGGACAGCACAATACCAAGTCATCTCTTTGAAACAGGACACCGGGTCGACACTAAAATCATTCGAGGTGATTAACGGACAGCCATGCTCTAGTTTTCTGAAGTTCTTGTCATAAAGCATCTGGAGCATGAATTACGTCTCCAAACGGAGACTTTACCTTGGTAACATTAATTTAATTCTTTACTTCTATAATATGTGTAATTAATAAAACTTCAACTCTTTCGTATCATTACGTCATTTTTGCTTGACTTCAACAGTTTTCATTGTTAACTAGTTATATTTTACCGATTGGGTTTAATTCTTCCTCATTTTTAACATTTGTTTATCACTCAATCGTCTACTTAGCTTTTGTTACCGATACATTTTTCAGTGTTCTTTGACATATGGATAGATAGTTTCAACGTTTTATCCCATCACATAATTTTACTTACTTCTGTTGCATCATGTTAATGTCCAGTGTCACCAATAAGTTCCAACTGAATTCTTTCTGTATGTTCAAATCTCTATAATTTTGATTTTGAAATACTAAAGGTTGTAGGTAGCAGTTGAAGAGAACAGAACAAAATAAAGTGGATTCATCTTGTTCAGCTCGAATGTTTGCTCTTACTCTTTTTCAAATTAATAAAGTGAACTTATTATATGAATTGGGGTTCTACACTTATATTCTAGTGACAATGTAAATGATATCCTGAGTGGGAAAAGTGTTTTATTACTTATTTTTTGACATGAATTAGTTTAAGAATTCAACAAACATTTCTCAACGTCTTCCAATTAATCATCAGAACTCCGAGGATGTTGTATAGAGATTCTTAATATCCTTGATGCTCTGGACACGGTCACTGAGAAGAATTCAACTAAATTTATTTCACTTATTAGATCTGACTAATAGTTTAACACTTATACAACTTATGATTAAATTTCAATATTTTAAATTCTAATTCTAAATCATTTTAAATGTGGCGCTTATATCTTAGTTACAGTAATGAAGATTTTATTTGCATTCGATGCAAATTGATCTCGGTTGTAAATCACAGAAAATCAGGGAGCTCTGAACGGCTTTTTCGTCCTAATATGGAAATCTTTCTCTAGAGAGTAAAACCTAAGACATTTAGGTTTAGCAACGAACGCTTAACCACTGGACCGGAGCCCGACGGTAGAATTTTCACTCCCATTCATTTGTTGTATAGCGTCTTAGCCGTGAAACCTGGCGGTCTCGCCTTTCGTTCCCTGGCAGAGGACTTCTTTATGCTTCCCAGTGCTCTCTGGTTTCCACTAGCACACAACCTAGATCAATCTGTGACGAATACAAACAATAAAATCGAATACCAATCTCCACAACCACCACCTCCCAACTCAACTAAATGAATAACTATTTGTATCCAGTATCGATTACAATTTCTTAGATTAGAAATCTGTTATCATTATATTGATTTGAAAAGAGACACGTTGAATACCTTGTATTTTAAAGCTAGTATCTCGGTTTGATTCCAGAATGCTGAGTCAAAATTATGGGAACCAAATGACCAGAATGATTCTACTAACAGAGTTAAGAATGATAACATCAGATTTTTATAAGCACTCAACTATTAACAGATAATTTCATTGAACTTGCACGAAGCGATTAAGGTGATGAGAACTTGTGTAAAGGATTACGATTGTGCAACAAAATAATGTTACTTTAAGACTAATCCTATGTATGCTAAATTCACTCTGTCGTAACATAATGAAAAGGCTTATAACCAATGAGAATCCAATCGATTCTAGATCGTAAACTGTAGGAGTAATGTTAATACTAGTGCACATACTTCCATATCCTGAGATAACACATTATTCTTCACATATGTTTTATTCATAATACCAGTCGCTTATATGTACTACCAAATTAGGTATAAATAAACATATAAATTATGAATCTTTGTTTTCTGTTTACGTTTTTACTCTACTACTCATATTATCGAGTTTATTCTTTCCTTAACCTGTTCTTTGAATAATCTATTTTAGAGTTATTACTATTTTATTTTTCAGCCACCAAAAAAGAAGAAATCTTCAGGTAGTCGTAGTAAAAGTCCACGAAAACTAACTGGTACTAGTAGGAAATCGAGCAATCAATTGACTTTAAATAATGATCTAATAGACTGTATAGATCAACTTGATGATGCTACAATTCAATCATTTGGTCGTGATTATTACCTATTTATTATTAAACAATTAGAAATGCAGGTGAATGCATATGAAACTTATATTGAAGAATTATCTCTACAAAGTGAAGAAATTATGACAAAGGTAACTCTTTTAGTTTCAGTGAATATTTATAATGTATTTTCTGAAGTCCTTGAATTCAGATTCGGTTATTTTGGTCTGTCATTAGTTAGTGACTTCGGAATAGCGTAGTTATATATATAAAGTGAACAAAATGATTTATATTGTAAAATGCGGAACATACGACAACAGTCCTCAATATTAATTGGTTGAAAGTAGCTAGCAGTTAACCTTAAGCCTGTGTTGCATGCTAGCTGACGCTATCCAGAGAAGACTGACTAATGAACAACCAACAACCTTTAGAACTGAAAATATTATTGAGCTTATATGATAACCGGTGTTCGTAGATGAACGCTAATTAAGTATGACAAAAGTGTTATTCAAAAATCTATTAAGTATTTTTAACAAGGTGCATCTTCCAATTGACGTGTTAAGTATGGTGTAATAGTAATATGTTATTTGTAGGTCGTACTCTCCAAATGACTGGGTAGCCTCATGAGAGGGAATATATTTAGAAATGAAATTTGAATTGTACATTATTTACACAGATTTGAAACGAGGTGGTTTTGTGGAGATAGGTATTAAGTTTACTTGATTGTATTCGTTACAGATTGGTATCAGCTGGGTATCATTAAAAAACAGGGAGCCCTGGACAACTCTTTCGTCCTAGTATCCGACGTCGAAGCAACTCTCATCCTCGATTCAACCAGGGAGCAAACAAGTAAATTTAATATTCAACTACACAAAACCACCTCAATTCAGTTGAAATGATCAGCTCACTAGTGACTTACTTTATGATGTTTCTGAAGTTTTAATGGGAAATAGCAGTTGGTGGAATTCAGACTTGTCTATAGTGAGACAGTTATCACTGATGAGAATACATGATCGTCACGCTATATTACAAATTGGTGTAATGGGCCTAGTTGAGTATAAGACTAGGCGTTCACCAACCTGAAGGTCCTGGGTTCGACTCCCTGGCGTAATCGAGGGTGGGCACTATTGAAAAGTCCCCTACTAGGATAAAAAATGGATATCTCTTCGAATTCATCAACAAGTATATATTGAAGCCTCAGATGAACGTATCAATAAAGAAAGCTCTGTTTGCATAAGGAAGAAGAATAAGATGGATTCATTTATTTCATGAATTCTCTTCAGCTACTTTACAACTTAAAAAAAGAATTGTATTATTCAGAAAACAAAACGAAACTGGGTACCTACGCTATACCATATGAGTTTTGAAGTTGACATGAATGTAGAATATTAAACGAAGAATTACAAAGTAATTTGGATTGTTACTTATTCACAGTTAAGGTAAATAAATGTTCTCAGAGAGAAAATCAAGAGGACTATAGATACATGAACTTTTAAAAGATAAATGGAAAACATGGTCATAGTTATGTAGTACTTAAGGTAAAATTCAACTACTTTTTAAAGTTCAGATAAGAAAACGAACTTGTTAAATTATTAAGGTAATAGAAAAGAATAATGACGTAATAAAATCTTGAATTAAAGTCACCTGTTCGGAGCAAGATTGGAAAATTGTCTTTTTAAACACCTAGAATTGGTTTAAAACGCTTATTGGCTATTGATTCTACAAAACGTAATAAATTAGCAGTTCTTTGTTTATTGATTATCCTAAAAGATTTTGTAGTACTAGCTTTATTTCTACTGTCAATCGCACGTGGATTGCTTATAATGGATTGCTAACAATTAGAGACTGAAGACTAACTACAGTTTTCTTAGTTTTAATATATCATGTTTCTAATTATTATGTTAAAAACGTGTGTCAGATTTACTCAGGGTAACAAATTCATATGAATCTAGTGATGTTATAATGAATTAAAACAAACATAAGTCACTTAGTCATAGATCACGAATGCTGTTCGAGATTTTGAAGAATCATCACTTCTCAGTCTACGACGTCGAAGAAAGGTTATGCTTCTCGAGGTACCGAAAAGGGAAACTGGGCTAGGGATAGTCTTGATGACCTAGAAGCGTGACTGGATGTCCTAAATGACAATTACTTGTCACTCATCACACAGCCGTTTTCTAGGTAGTTCTTAAAGTATTAGCTCCCAACTCCTAGTGATCTTAATACCAGAAACAAAACATTTTGCTCACATATGTATTGACTACAGTGATGGCACTTGAGAAATTTAACCTTTATTTGTTCAACTAATTCGATCAAGTACAACTTTAGTAATTTTATCTAAGTAAATCGGTGTTTAGTAGATCGTTGTAGATAGCGTCTGATGGCGATTATCTATATCGATCAATTCAGATTCGTAGGGATTTTATTTTGACAACATTCTGTCCGTTATACCTTCGTCACAGGTAAATGGTTTTTACAGCCAAGACATTTTTAATTAAGATTAAATGTCCGACTATCTAATGCTTGATTGTTATCTAAATATTTTCATCCAGTCAGTGTATTATACTTCTAGCAACTTAATTGTTTTCTTTAAATCCTCATTATGTTATCATCAAAGTTTTATAGCAGTGAATCTGAATGTCAAGATCATTTTCAAACATTGAATAAAATATATCGAGAGAGAATCAATGAAGCAGCTGACCTAACTGAGCGTATACAAGCTACGAAATGCGTTTATAGTACAAATCTTGAAAAATGGAGAGCTAGAGAAAATGAATTACAAGTATTAAAGAAATCAACCGAAGAAAGAATGACTGCAGAAAATTTGGCAATAGGTAAGAAAACGATATACTGTTGAAAATAACAAATGAGAAGATTAATGTAATAGAAACGTAATAATCTAAATTTGAAGCTGGCACATAGGATTTAATTATTGAACTGAGCTTCAGTATGTACACTGAGAGTTACTCTCTTATAGATACATCTACGCTATGTTTTTTTAACAAGATGGAATATTCATGTTCTAAGCGCCACTAATGTCAACATTTATCCATTCATAGACTGCTGATTGGCTTTCCCGCTCTCCCACATTGTCCGAACATTCCATGTACCTATAAAAAGGTTTGCTCTGGTTGTTGAAAGGGGCATCGGCCTCATGACTTCCGAGGAATCTCGGCTTTCACCATGAGACGTCATAATCGTTCCTTTCACTCCCAGGGTAGAGTTTAGATGGTTTAGTTTGTTTAATCTGGTTAGAGTTTTTTTAGCAAGCTTGGGTTTTACGGGATGGGAATGCTCCATGTCCAACTCTCTTTCTTTACCCGGGCTTGGGACCGGTAGTAACCTTAGGAGAGCTACCCGCGGAGTACAAGTATTTATAAATAACTGCCGGAAACCATCAGCAACACTCTACTATGGGAGAGAACAAACCAACTTCCAGCCGAACAGAAAATTAGAAAAAGACGTTGGAAATGGATAGGAAATACATTGCGGAAATCATCAGACTGCATCACAAAACAAGTAATAACATGGAATCTTGTTGGGAAACGGGAATGAGGAAGGCCAAATGAACACACTGAATTGAGAATTGGAAGCAGATATTAAGAGCACGAACAGCAACTGGAAACAGCTGGAAAAGATTACTCAGGACAGAGTTTAATGGAGAATACTGGTGAGCGGCCTATGCTCCTCAGTGAGGGGTAACGAGCGTAAGTAAGTAAGTAAGTAAAGTTAGACTACTGATGTTAAAATGTTTAAAAGTGATGATAAATGACGGCTTTGAAATTACTAGCAATAAGCGAAATAATTTACGATATCGAATAGCTGAGCTTATTCTTACACGAAATTATGCTTCAGTTTAAAAGTTGATTGAAGGAAGACTACTGGGTCACAGGTTTTAATCTAGCTCCATCATATCTTTGTTGACAGTTGGCTTCCTTTGACAAATAGATTCAATGTAGTGTTGGCTCATTATCATTGCCTGTTACGTTATAGAGCTGTTATGTTTTCTCAGGTGGATGGTTTATTTATGAATTTCTTATCAACATTACCTCTTTGAAAAATAATTGGTTTATTAGAATTTCTCCATAACTGAACAATAACTTGTTCTGTTAACCTGTAATCTAATCTGTTGCTTTCCATATTTTTGTTTCTGGTGTTTATACACACTTCGATTATATTTTCCAATAACTCGAGATTTTGCTAAGATTCAGTGAAACAAAATTGCATCAGTCAGCAAGTATCCATGACAGTTAGATTTCAGATGTTAGAAAATAAACCAGATTATTTTTCATCATGTGCTTCTAAGACACACAAAGTTAATTATTTATTCATACTAATTTGGTCACCAATCTGATAGTCACTGGTTAGTCTAATAGTAGTTCAGACTGTAAAGTAAATTGAATTTGATCAAATTATCATAATGATTTTAGTTGGTAATAATCGATTGTTTGTTGGTGACTTGTTTGGGAATATATCCATTATATGTTACCAGTTAATAAAGTTTGGAGTTATGCATTAGTCCGCCAATAGTACAGAATGGTACTCGAAGTATGTAGTAAGCTAGTCAACTGGTCTACAAATGTGTACTTTTGGAAACCAAACCGTTGGTCAATTATTATTATGTAGGCTGTGAGATTCAATGAACCGATAAGTAACTACCTTACACGATTTTATTTTTTCACATTGCTGACGTCATTCAAACTAAGTAGAAACAGTAGTCTGTCAATTTTAGAGTTTCAATAATCCAATAGTTGTCTGTTTTTAATGAATACTTCCGTCAAGTTTAATAAGTTCATGTGAACATAATTTAAGAGTAGTTTCTAATGATTCTAATATAATTTTTACTATCATTCGAGCACTTAACAGGATTTATTGTTAATCGTTGCGCAATCCGTCAGTCTTTATAGGAACTTGTTTCAGTTTGTTAATATAAAACACCTATATTGATCAGTATAGAACAAAATAGGCGATTTGAATTAGAATATTATTCTCTTAAATCTATCGTTTTGATAATAATCTACATTTCATATATCTATAAAAGATCTCTTTCTAACATTCCCTATTTTCCCTTCTCTTTCAAACAGCTAATGAATTAGCTTCACTTGAAGAATTTCGATTAAATCGTGAAGCATTATGGATACATTATCATAATTTAGAATGTACTTTAGAACAATTAAGAAATGAGCATAAGTTTGCCATGGAAAATTTACTAGAAAGAGATTTAGCTTATAGAGGACGTTTAAAGAAAGTTACAAAGTTAAAGATTAATGAGGTAAATTCTTTTCCAATTTACCTAGGTGACATTGAAATACGTTAACATAACTGTGTATAAATGCAATGTCAATAATACTTGTTGACATCAAGTTTTAGTTTAGATTACATGTTTTGGAAAGTCTATTTTTTATTTAGTTACACTTTTATCATGGAGAATGTAGTGGTGTTAAATGGTTTTAGTCATATCTGGTAGATCATACGAAACACAAGAAAGATCGACACATAAGTTACAGATCACCTTTCATTCTAATTATGTATGAGTTGATTACAATTTCATTCTTTGTTAGCAGTTTAAAGATTGCAGACTAATAATTATGTATTTATGACTTTAATACAGGACTGTTTTTTTAAAGACTTCATCCATAGAAGTCTATTGACAAATTACTGACTCTATGCAATACAACTTGTATAAGGGAAGGCATGTAACCATTTCTCCCGATTGTTCCAGAGTTTTGCCCATTATCGTTATTCATTTCAGTATATTTAGAGATAGACTATATTAACAACTGCGTTTCATTTCACTTTCAATATCAATTCAAATGTCATTTAACTTTCATTAGGGCAGTACTGAAGTTTACAACTCATACAACTTATTATAATGTTGAAACTCGTTTACAGTTATGACTGATGAGGAGCAATGAAATAAGAATGAATTAATATTATTCTGTGTTAATTGTTGTTCTTGCTGCATACTACTAATAAATACTACTACAATAAATTTTGCATTTCACTATATCCTATTGATAATAAGGGTTATTTTCTTGAGTAAATGTTTTCTATATCTGTCTGCGTTTTCATCTTAATAATCTAAGCATATTTATTTAGTAATAACCGTTGTCGAATGATAGATTGTTGGTTAAAAATTATTGGAGTTTCTTTCTACTTCTACTAATATTCCTACACTTTTAGTAACGAAATAGTTTACCAACCTGAGGGTAGATCATCTATAAAGTTTTCTGAATTGTACAATGAATGTACTAAACTTTGTGATGGACGTGATGCAAAGTGTTTAATGGTCTTAACCAGTTTAAACTTGGTGACGAGACCTAATTTAGTGTAAATAAATATTGGTATAGTCGATACAAATAGCTGAACAATTGATGCCTGTAGATAGTTAACAACTGCAAGAACCTGTCTACACATTATAAAACAAAGTATGCCGAAATACGGTCAACTAAGTAGTTCTTTTTTTGTACGTTGGAAAATGTTATCATTTTGAAACTCATATAGATTGTCGATATAAATCATTTCGAAAGATAGTTAGTGCATTTAAGAAGGGTTTTTTTTCAACTGTTTAAATTATTTAGTTGAATTTAGTTATCTACATATACTTTGTGTAAACACGGTTGCTTTAAAATATGAATATTCATTATATTCACAAGCAGTTTATAACCTTTTGTTTGTTTAATAAATCTTTCTTAGGTTGCTTCCGAATTTCGTTCTGTATCATTTCAACGTACAGAACCAACTATAAAACGTATGCTTGCAGAAAATGTTTCTATTGAAGATCAGTTAGTGAAACTTTCAGTAGCTATTGCTGATATGAGTAGAGAAAATGCTAATTTACTAACAGAATTTTATAATTTAACTGAAAAACAATCGAATTTAGAAAAAGAACAAATTTTGCTAAGTACTCGTAATTCAGCTATCACTAAGGTATGTTTTTTATTCCTACTTTACCTTGCACCTTTCAAATAATCAATTATGCATACAATCTATATATATATTAATCATCGTAGTGAGTGTAGTAGAATGTACATATAGGATAGTTTATTCAAGGAAGAATTATTCAAATTAGAGGTAGACAAACATTTTTATTAAAAAATTTCATTTAGTACTTTAGGCTAACTATACACAAAAATGGTTAGAACATTTTTAGTTAAGATAATGATCATAAATGAAGCCAACATTTATGTATTCAAAGATTAGAGTTAACCATTGAGTATGTTATTATAAAATTTTTCACAAATACATTGTAATCTGTAATTATTTTACTTGTTGTAATGTATACTAATGTCCTTAAGTTGTGATATGCGTTACTTGAAATTTGAATTATAACTTATTGAAGCTGATATATGTAAGTGTTTGATTATCAATGTAAGTTGATCACACCCTCAGCAACTAACATTGATATTTTGAATGTTTTTCATTTCAAATGATGTTATGACATTTTAGATTTTAGACGTGTTATGGTGTATGTCTAGTGGTGAACCAGCTAGTATTTTTATGTATATATCGAGCTGACCTTTGATTTAAACGTGCTACTTTTATTAGATGTACACTAGAAATTTGTATGATATTTATTAGAGAAACAGGATCTAACTAATAAGAACCAGTTTAAACTACTATTTAATGCAAGTGATAAATTATTGTCTAGGATTTTTAATATGAACTAGCATATTTTCTTTGAATACTTTGAAATTATCTCACTTCTGTTAGCAGTTTCGCATATTTTTAAATAATTCATCAGGCTGGAGTTCACCTATCTCTATTCTAAAGCATGTCAAAATAGTAGACAAGAAAATTACTGTTAGAAAGTAAGACCTCATATATACTGAATACCTGCATAAATGAATCAAACCTCTTTAATCATCGTAGTGAGTGTAGTAGAATGTACATATAGGATAGTTTATTCAAGGAAGAATTATTCAAATTAGAGGTAGACAAACATTTTTATTAAAAAATTTTCATTTAGTACTTTAGGCTAACTATACACAAAATGGTTTTAGAACATTTTAGTTAAGATAAGATCATAAATGAAGCCAACATTTAGTATTCAAAGATTAGAGTTAACCATTGAGTATAATTTTTCACAAATACATTGTAATCTGTAATTATTTTACTTGTTGTAATGTATACTAATGTCCTTAAGTTGTGATATGCGTTACTTGAAATTTGAATTATAACTTATTGAAGCTGATATATGTAAGTGTTTGATTATCAATGTAAGTTGATCACACCCTCAGCAACTAACATTGATATTTTGAATGTTTTTCATTTCAAATGATGTTATGACATTTTAGATTTTAGACGTGTTATGGTGTATGTCTAGTGGTGAACCAGCTAGTATTTTTATGTATATATCGAGCTGACCTTTGATTTAAACGTGCTACTTTTATTAGATGTACACTAGAAATTTGTATGATATTTATTAGAGAAACAGGATCTAACTAATAAGAACCAGTTTAAACTACTATTTAATGCAAGTGATAAATTATTGTCTAGGATTTTTAATATGAACTAGCATATTTTCTTTGAATACTTTGAAATTATCTCACTTCTGTTAGCAGTTTCGCATATTTTTAAATAATTCATCAGGCTGGAGTTCACCTATCTCTATTCTAAAGCATGTCAAAATAGTAGACAAGAAAATTACTGTTAGAAAGTAAGACCTCCAAATGAGAGTTCCTCTGAAATCTTTCAATCTATAGAATTATCCAGATATTGAGCTGTTTATCTTACCTTTTATTTTGTAGATCCGTAGCTTACAATACCATAATGACTTGACTATAGTTTATTTTATATATGATACTACCTTAAAAGTGATTAATGTGTATATACGTAATATCTATTTTCAGATTTACGTTTGACACTATTTAGTAATTTGACTGACAAATTTTACAAGCAAGTACTTCATACATTTTGTATTCCCCCCTCCCTTCTTCTTGTCTCCATTTCTTTAAATAAAGATATCTCACTTATTGTCAATTCTTCAAGGAAAACTTGACCGAAAGATTGAAGAAGCTGAAGAAAAGAGTAAAATTTGCACTAATTTAGACATTAAATGCAATCACTTAGAACAAGAAAAACAAATACTCAATAAAAAAGTTGAGGTCAGTGAAAATAAAACTGTTTTTCTTAATATTGGTAAACTATCATTTGACTAGATTGATCATAATTGCTTTTAACTACTCTGTAATGGATACAGAGCCATTTGTTCTAACACATGGGCGACATTTGTTTCTAAATACCCATCTACTAGCGTAAATATCTATCAATTGAGTATCCTCATATGCTTTCATAAAATGTTTACAAGCTATCCTAAGAAGTTCAAGCTTTACCATCACATTAGTCTATATGTTTTACATATTTTTCTCCACCTCTATCTTTTATTGAAGCCAGGTGTAATTAATATAGGATTTATATATTGAATATATTCGGCGATGGATATAGCATAAGTGATCGTGATCATTTACAGATGGATATAAATAACCAAAGGATCACTGTATGAAAGTTTTTGAATACAAGTTTTGTATTATTTACCAGTTGAAAGGCCATAAAATGAAAATTGTGTTTCGAGTTTTCATACTTAATTATATGAATTCCTTATTTTAGTCAAATATGTTATTGAATTAAACCAGTTTTATTATTGTTTCAGTTGGATTGCGATTGATAAGTGGAATATATAGCGTGCGTTTCGTACTGTCTGGATCTCATCAGCTGGATGTACCTGTAACCCAGTGTTGTTGTTCACACCAGGACTCTAACCAAATTCATTTCGTGCCAAACGCCACCAAATTGAGCACCAGGCTACTGAGTCCAGACAGCCACAGTTGTGCAACGAGCTTGCATATATAATTAGAATGTATTTGTATCTTTCCGTTGATTTGTCATTGACTCAAATAGCCCAGTCATTGGACTCAGTAGCCTAGTGTTCAACGCGGTTCCGTTTGGCACGAAACGAATTGGTTCGAGTCTCGGTGTGAACGTCAACACTGGGTTGCAGGCACACCCAGCTAGCGATTTCCAAATAGCACAAAGCACACGCTCTAGATTCCGCTTGCCAGTCACAGTTCCAACTTCAAATATTACTTATGTTCTATAGCTATATCGAGGTGATCCGCTCAGGATGCATATATATAAACAAAAACTGAACACTTTCAGTCCATGATGAGTCGATGGGAAGATCTAAATATATCCTAACTACACAGTAATATAGTTTATTAGTAAGATATTTGCTGGATTTTACGTGTGTATAATATGAGCCATTTTGAGCTGTATAATGAAATTTAGTTTTGTCAAATTAGTTATATGAATGTAACTTATAATGGAATAAAGTGTTGATCGAATTGTTATGAAGTTTTTCGATTTTGAAATATATTTTAGTTCTGGTCTAAACAGCAGGAAAACTTGATAAAATGGTACAACTGAGTATTCCCGGGAGTGGAGGAATATCCGAATTCAAAATGAGTATTTGAAAATAAATGGATCAAAATTATTACGAAATTCAATTTACAGATTTGGATGATGAGTGCATATATCTACATCATTATAATTCTTCTTGACTAATGTCTTCAATCACTGTGTCTTCGTTATTTTATACTCATTATATTAATAGTAGACATTACTTTCAATTAGTGTATTCACTTCACTGTAATCTGAAAGACTGGGATGCTTTTTGGCTTAGCTTCTTTGTTTCATGTAGGTTTTCAGTCATTTGTGAAGCTTTCAGTAAAGATACAAACTATTGGTTGATTGTTACTACCATAAGTGCTACCATTAAGAACAATTTTTGTATTTTTGTTCTCTATTGATTTCTCATAAATCTGTTGGCTTTATTTAATAACTGTCAAATGAGATTATTGAAGGCGATGAAACAGCTACGTTTTCAAGACGTTATTTCTGTCTCATTATACCTGATAGGTTTGAGAAAAAAATCAGACTTTTGTTGATACTTCCTAACCACTTTATGAGTTCAAGCAGCATAGTCTGCTTATTTGGTGTGGTTTTCAAATTTAGATAATTCTACGAAACTTATGCATTAAAGATGTCAAGTGCTGAACTTATATCCATCATTCGATGAAAAGTGAATATCACTTTAGCGCTACCCCGTTTTAAGTCTGAAATCTGTTCAGAGTCCATGAGTTTTCGTACTCTGTTTTTATGCAAACAGTTTTACATTGTAGCATTTTGCAACAAATGTTAGTTAATCAGATTCTCTTCTTGTATTGTGAGTTGAAGATTAGTTAGTTCGGAATGTTTTTATGCCTCATATTTCTTCTTATATCACCAATGACAATCGACGATCGTCACGCTATATATCACAAATTGATGGAAGTGGGAATTCTACCATTGAATGCCGACCCATTGGTGCAGATGGTTAGGTGTTCGCATCAACCTGAGGCCCCTGATGCAGAATCTGGGGTGCGCACTGATGAGGAGTTCCACACTAAAACGAAACAGCTTTCCAGTGCCCCTTGGTTTTCAATGGTACCCTTCCAACATCAATCTGTAACATATTCAATCAAATAAAAAACCAATCTCCACAAAAACAACCATCCCAATTGAAATACATTAAAGAATCTGCCTACTTTCTAGTAACAACTATATTTATAGATCTCTAGTAATAGAAATTTATTTCCTGTTGTGTTATACGTTGCTTAGTTTGAAAAATCAGTGAATTCGTGATAATATTCAGTACCTATTGTTTTCTGTTTTATAAAGCAAAGTAGGCTAGAATATGTTTTCAACTAGCTATCATTAGTTAGTAGTTGATTGCTGTAAGTACAAATCCATTAATCGTACACTTAAAGTAAATAGCATAGAGAAGCTGATGAACTTGATTACACCTATGGCGCATGGTAATATATAAGTGTAGCTCAAACTTACGTTTGGAGTTCTTTACAAATACATCTGCGATCGTATGAAGTGTAGTACAATTACGCACATTGGCTTTAAAAAAATTTTAATGTTTTACCTCTTCCAACGCTTTTCTTCTCTTTCTACTTTAGGGTTTAATAAAGAAAAAGGACAATCTACTGAATAATTTAAATAACATCAATAAGATATCAACAGATTGTACTGATTCAATTCATAATTTAACTCAGTGTATTGCATATGCAGCTGGATACATTCAAACAATTTTATCAAGTAATTCTGATCAATTATCGAATGAAACTTGTCAAACAATTAATGACGAATTGAACATTGAAGATACAAAGGAAATTTTGTTTAAACTATATAGTAAATTGAATTCAGGAGATTGTATTATGAATAAATATGATCCTATACAAATGGATTATACTGATGATGAAAATAAAAAGGAAATATATAGTGACCGGAACATTACAAACTATGATGATAACTTATCAGATATCAGTGAACCAAATTTTAAATTAGACATTGACGACACTATGTTAATATCAGAACCGGAAGATAATGATCATCAACAAAGTAGTAATTATTTAGAAGATAAATTAATAACAAATGAAAAATTAGATGATACAGATAAAATAGAAAATATGGAAAGATTAGATAAGATTTGGTCACAAATTAATAATTCCTATTTACAATCGTATAATCCAGCTTTAAATGAATGGAAAGAGTTTTTAAGTAGGTTATTATTTATCATTTAGAATATTACTACTCTCTTATAAAACCTAAGTAGTATGTATATATATTGTTTGGTCACCATCTATGTTTATGCTAATAAAATAGATTTCGTTAATTAATGCTAGTATCTTAAGGTGTTTCATTTATCGTTATGTGATTTCCTACATGATTGTGGATGAGTATTATTAGAGAGACCCGTCAAATACTATAGCTCACATAATAGTAAACTGACTGCATTTATTACATCAAACTTTCATGATCTGTTTACCAAGTAGCTAATTCACTATCTTTTAAAGTAGTAGATGATTAGTGTGCTTAACTGGAAAGTTTTGAGTGGGACGGAATAAGCATTTTGACTTCTTCTGCTTACTCTTATCCTAAAATAATGTTTACTTAGCTTTAAATATTGTCATTGTAATAATGAAATTAGTTCAGTAATATTTTAAGATTTTAATCACCTTATTCGGTTATAATTAGAATAACCCATAAGTTTCTTATATAAATTCAGATTCTCGTTAAAAGGAACAGAAGGTCTGAAATCAGTGTTAGTCTTTTCGTAGTAAGCTTCTCATATTGTCTGTTCCTCTTTTTGTAGTAATTTGATGCCTCAGACACCACTTCTCAGGTTAAAAGTTCCAAGAGTTGAATACTCTGGGGGGGGGGAGAATATGTGCACCACAATTATTCGATTTGTTCTTGGTTTTAGCATATATCATCTATATCTTCTAAAGTGTTATGATTTATTTTAAAGTAAATATATGTATGACTCCTACACAGAGATCATAGTTACCATTAACAAATTTTACTGATCTGTTTACATATTTGAAAATTTTTGCTGCTTAGGAGAAAGTTATACGTTGTTTTAGTATTTTTCTTTTTTGTATTTTATCATTACCATAAGAGATTTATTGATTTCAGTAGTGTTGATTTCATGAAACGATTGAAGTAAAATTTTATATTTTTAACCTCCATTTGATCTATCCGCATATTTGGTTCATAATTGACAAATTTATAAACCTAGTTACTAATCTGACTTTCAGACATTTTGTTTCACTATTAATTGTACACTTTTGAATAATTACAAAAAAAACATTCTGTAATTTAATATCTTTATTTTGTTGATAAAACAATTTTTAATTAGAACTTTTATTGAAATCTGTTTTTTTTTTTAAAATTTAGTTTTATAATACTCACTTTTAAATAAGTTCTTGATTAAAAGAAGACAGATTCATATTTAATGTCTCTGTTGAATGTAATATGATATTTAATGTTACAAAGAACACTTATGATGTCACATTTAGAGATTTGTAGAATTTCGATAATGATATATTTGTTGTATATAGAATGTGTTTTATTTAATTTAGTTTAGTTATCTTTATGAATTACAGATTCTTAAATGTATGCATGTATGAACTACATAGAACCTAGTACATGTATGCATTGTTCCAACTTGCCATACCTTAGAATCATAACAAGATTAATACCGAATCAAGAGAAGTTGCTTTAATCGTAATAATGACGAAAACAAAAAAAAAAAGGAGTAAGCACAATGAATATAGTTCAGGCAGAAAAAATTTGGTGCATGGAGAAAAAGCTATGGGTTTATTTTAAGTTTGTGATTTAAGGAAGAACAAAGAGTGGATACATTTCCACCACTGCGACTTATTCTGAGCCATGCTTCCAAAAGTTTCAAACCATTGGTTGTATCACTTGTGCAGGCTCAAGCCAGGTAGTCTGCCTCTACCGACACGACTGAAACCAGCAGTCAGCAACTTCATGGACTGATGCGATGCTTTGGTTTAGACGCTCCTAACTCTCTTCCATCCTGCTCCTATATCAGTCAACATCGCAGGTCGAAGCAGACGGTAGTTGGGAATACGTAACACATGTCCTAATCACCTTGGTCGATGGAGATTTACATCCTCATCAATTGGTTTAATACCTTTCCCTAATACCTGTCATCTAACCTCATTTTTACTTACTCGGCGATCCCAGCTAACGCGAATGATGTTTCGAAGACATCGATGGTCAAATAATAATAACCTGCTATTGTCGCCTACTCTTAATGGTCACATTTAACATCCACTCAGTAAAACAGAGCGAACTGTTGCGCATTTTGCTCTTCTTTTCGTTGTGAGATAAATAATTCACCCACGCTATTGATGACGCAAATTAGCGAAATTCAAACGAGCTTTTTGAATTCATGCTGAGATTTCCTCAGACACCAACGATGTTCAAAATACTATTTTTATCCTATTTTGAACAATATTTAAGTAACCGATTTAGTCAAAACTTGGCTTGAAGAAGTAATTTTTAATTGAATCCACATATATGCTTTAGGATTAAAACACTCTACTAACGATTTCCTTATTTGCTTCTACAATTTTATTGTTTACATTTTATTTCCAGTAGTATGAATATGTTTATAAGTCCTGGGAATGAAATCATTTGAAGCACATGATAAGATCATTTTTATCTGGTAAACATTTAATAAAAGGATACAATGAATCCATTTTAACTGGGATTATTTATCAGTCCGATCCGTTATAAAGTACTAGTTTACCATTAGTTAGGGATTTAAACAAAGATTGATAATAAAACAGAATACCTTTATTTGATTTCACATCCAAGACTCATCCATGTTAGACTATAAGTAAAAACCAGAAAGCGATGAAAACCTTTTTGTTTTTTATATGAAAATTGTCATGAATGGCTTTTTTAACAAGGATGATTTTATGGGATGGGGTTGCTAACCCGTACACGACCCTCCTCCTTTATCCGGGCTTGGGACCGGCAGCAACCCCAGAGAGATTGTAGGCGTGCATTGCAAAGTAAAATGTAGCATTTCTACAATTGAGAAACATTTGGAACTCAATCCAACTGTCAGACAACATTAAAGTCAAAATTTTCAATATAAACGTGAAGACAGTTCTGTTGTATGGAGCTGAAACTTGGAGTACTGCGAAAAACATCCTTCAGAAGATACAAGTATTTATAAACAATCGTCTGAGTAAGATACTACGGATTCGTTGGACAGATACCACCACCAACAACCTTCTGTGGCAGAGAACAAATCAACTGAAATCAGGAAAAGACTCTGGAGGTGGATATGACACACATTGAGGAGACCATCAAATTGTATCACAAGGCAAGCATTAACTCGAAATCCTGAAGACCAAAGGAAAAGAGGAAGACCCAAGAACACATTGCTTTGGGAATCAGAGACAGATATGAAGAGAAAGAAGAGCACTTTGGAAGAGCTGGTAAGGAAGGCCCAGGACAGAGTTAGTTGGAGAATGCTAGTGGGCGGCCTATGCTCCACATGGGGTAACAGGAAGTGATTGATTGATTTGATTGCCATGAGTACTCATCCATGACCACCTCGGATGTCTAGTCTTACATTGTCAGGCCTCACAATGAAAGTCTACTCGTTGGGTTTCAGATCGTGAGATACTCGATGGTCACTTGTTTGTTCTGTGGTATGCTTCTGGTAGAGTCTTACACTAAGAAGAGACATCTATCTATTGCTTATTGGTTTTCAGTAATTATTTGAGTTCGATCCGTTGTGTAAACTACAAAATTTGACAATTCTCATCTCATACACTAAGGAATACTCTAAGTTAGGTGGTCCAGTTATGAAACATGAATGGAATACTAAAATAATGTTTGCATCGTTGATGTCACCTAGTACTAATATGTAAACTTTTGATGTGCTGGGCACCTAATAAAGATTGATTATCTCTAAGTACTGTTTTTATTTAGACTTTTTTAGTATTTTCGGTTATATTCAAGGTGAACAATTTGTTTCTGTTATTATTCAGTTATCCCTTCCCTATCCTCCCATTTGACACATTAACTGTTGGTATGTCATTTCTTATTGATGAACTATGGTTATATATGTACTCCAGTTCACACTCACTATTGCTCCTATTTTGTATTAATGTTAGTTTCTTAAATGGTTAACAGTGTGGTCTGGTTTTGTAAATATATAAGGGAATGTTTAAAATATAATACGATTCTGATTCTGTCTGGTTGTTCTATCGTCTTGTCCTCTGTCTCTGGCTTGGGACTGAGTAGTCATAGGGCAGACGCACAGTGATCGTCTAGGTGCACCCGATTTACGTTCGAGATAACCAACCAGCATATAAGCATCATAACAACTTTATAATCTTAAATATTTTTATATCTGAGAGGCTGAAACATGAGGGCTTCACACATAATGATCATATGAATAATCCGTCGTCCTGTTTTCACTACTATCTATCTTGCGAATGAATAAACACACTGATAATTCGCTAAGTTTTTTTGATTATACAGATGTTTTAGCAAAGAATCAAATAAACTGGAGTGAAAAATTAAAGAATAAATCAGATAGTTTATTTGGTGGATATTTAAAACCAGGAGATTTAAAGTTCATTCCACCTCCATCAGCAAAACTTTTAACCAAGAAGGAATATATGAAAATTTTAAGAAGAATGAAAAGTAATAGTAGAAGTCGTAGTGGAAAGTCAACTGACAGTGTTTCAGATAATATTAATGAAAGGTATAATAATTTAAGTAATTTCAGTGAATGTTAAGTGGTGTGTTGTAAAATTTGATTTATTGCACTGAAATATCAGATATTTTGTCATTGCTTAGTACAGTTACCTCAATATATTGAAATACATTGGCAGCAAAGTCATTATAATACCTATGGGCCATTAACTACTAAATAAAGTGTGGCAACAAAATCGTGAAATCGGGGGAAGGAAACCATGATGTACAGTTCCTATTTAATGTTTAATTTGAGATAGTATGGAATCATAAATATAGGTTCCGCTACTTTTCTTGTTATTAATACTACTATTGTAAATAGCTTGATGATTGACGGTTAGTGGAGTCGATCTAGTTGTTTGTTGAAATACAAACTTCAGTGAACTTAGAGATGTGATTTATTGTAGAATGTCTATATATGGGGAACATAGACCTACATGTTTTCACTATGGGATTGACTTTATGTTTCTTGTACTACAGTTAAACAGAGAAGCCAGTAATCAAGATGAAGGGGCAAGAGACATTTATTAAGTGGATATTAATTAGACACACATGTTTGTCATTGTTGTTAAATAATGAACTAGCAAATTTCTAACTTATTCCTAACCACTTTATATTAATTTACTTAAAATGCATTTTAAAGTACTTTTGTTTCAGTTATCATTTCGTTTTAAACAAGTTAGATCATAATCCATCGATCTTAGTTTTTATAAACAGATTTATTATGTAACACTGCTTTTCTCCTTAAATACAAATTTTCTTACTTAGGTGTTATGATTTGAAATTCATAAACTGAAATTTAGGATGTAAGTATACAATTACATCCATTTATGATTTATCATTTGAATGCACATGTTTGAATGTACATGTTTTCCATAGTTGATAATCACATTGGCGACCCAGTATTTCAAACGTTTACACGTTCTAAACTAAGCTACTAGGTTACCCTACTCAGAAATCACTTGTTCTTTTCTAGTTGCTTTTTAAATCATTCTTGAAAGTGACAACGGAAATTCAAACCACATCACTAAAAACATCGCTACTAGTAGTTTCAATGCTTAAAACTCTAAAATTATATCAGTTTATTTTTGATGTAGTGCAATAAGTTATCAGCGATAAAAATCTCTACGACATTCAAAACAAGTAGAAACATATTATATATTTAAGTTTGGTTGTGACTTGCAAGCGGAATCCATGACGATCCGATGAGTCCCAAATAGGATGAAATGCGCGTCCTGGATTCCTCTTGTCAGTCGCAATCCAACTTAAATAAGACTTGTGTACTATCACAATATCGAGGTAATCCGCTCAGGATGCACATATGGCAACAGAGACTGACCAGTTTCAGTCAATTACAAATCAACGGGAAAATACAAGCTTATCCTAATTAAGTACAAAAGTATGTTTTTTGTTATTTTCTAATTTCCATGATTTTAACAAAAATGTCAACTTAGTTGTCATCTATTGACATGATTCCCTTAGCAACAGTGTTTATGCATAGCTTCTTTTTTTCTTCTCTTTTTCATTTGTATATAATTACAGGTCTAGATCAATTGGAGTACAAACACGTAGTAGTTCATGTGTAAGACAATCAAAAAACAAACAGTTACGTTTTGAAGAATGAAAATATTCTATTCATAGTAAAATATGTTTCTAACAGTTATCTTAATTTTTAATCGATGTAATATGACAACACTATGGGATACTAATCAGACATTCACGTTTAGTATTATGTAATTACTGTTGTAATATTTGTTATTGTTTCAATTGCCAATATTCATCTATTGATATGCATGGTAGTTTGTTTTTCATACAAAAACTTTATATAAGTTGAATTTCGACTGGCAAAAAGGATCCAGGACTAGCGTTTCGTTCTATTTGGGACTCATCGTCTGAATGTACCTGCATCCCAATGTTGATGTTCACAGTGGGGTTCGAACACAGTCCGTTTTGTGTCGAATGCCACCGCGTTCACGGAGAATATACAAGTTTATCCTAAAAAACTTTATTTTAATATGATAAATAAATTTTGAGTAGGTACAAATATCTTTTCATTGTTTGTCATTCTTTCGTAAGTAGAATGTTTTCTACCATTTAACATGATTAAGTGCATCTACAAATTTGATAAGGCAATAAATGTTTCAGCGTATTCTAAAACTATCTTGCAGTATAATTCAGTAGAGTGCTAACTTAGTCAAAATGTTTGAAGTTAAGGTCAATTCATGTTCTTTTTCCTACTTTTATAATTCTTTGTATCAATAAGTAGATAGAGACTAACAAGTTATTTAAACTGAAATTTTAAGCTTAAGACTGGACGTATACGTACATACATGTTTAACATTAACTTTTTGTTTTAAAGACGAATTGTCACTGTTTATAACATACATTTTGTTCCATTAATTAACTTTCAAAGAGCAAGAACAACTTTGTGTACAATATAAGATGAATTCATTTTATCTTGTTAGGTTCTCATCGGATGCATACAACCTATAATATCACATAATCAATATTTAAACAAGTGTAACATACTTATGGTAATAACTTTAGTTAAAAATGGCAAACACTTCAACGTGGTGTAAAAATGCATAGAAATATAGTGCAAAAGAATGGATAAAATATTGAAAATATCTAAGATACAAAATAATTTTCTGGAAGATCAATCGATATTTTTACTTTACTTTTTTTACTTACACCTGTTACTCCTCACTGAGGAGGATAGGCCGCTCACCAGGATTTTCCACTGAACTCTGTCCTCAGCAATCCTTTCCAATTGTTTCCAGTTGCTGTTCATCCTTTTAGTGTCTGCTTCCAATTCTCGACGTAGCGTGTTCTTTGGCCATACTCTTTTCCGTTTCCCAACAGGATTCCATGTTAATGCTTGTCTCGTGATGCAGTCTAATGGTTTGCGTAATGTATGTCCTATCCATTTCCAACGTCGTTTTCTAATTTTCTGTTCGGCTGGAAGTTGGTTTGTCCTCTCCCATAGTAGAGTGTTGCTGATGGTTTCCGGCCAACGGACATTCAGTATCTTGCGTAGGCAGTTGTTTATAAATACTTGTATCCGTATGATGATGTTTGCAGTAATTCTCCAAGTTTCAGCTCCATACAGCAGGACTGTCTTCACGTTCGAATTAAAGAGTCTGACTTTGAGGTTAGTTGACAGTTGTTTTGAGTTCCAAATTTTTTTTTTAAACTGTAGGAATGCTGCCCTTGCCTTGCCAACCCTTGTCTTTACATCTGCATCGGACCCTCCTTGCTCATCGATGATGCTCCCCAGATATGTGAAAGTATTCACTTCTTCCAGAGTTTCTCCATCAAGTTGAATTGGGTTGGTGCTCCCTGTGTTGTATTTGAGAATCTTGCTCTTACCCTTATGTATGTTCAACCCTACTGCTGCTGAAGTTGTTGCTACACTGATCGTCTTCGCTTGCATTTGTTGGTGTGTATGTGCTAAAAGAGCTAGATCATCTGCGAAGTCCAAATCATCGAGTTGCATCCTACTTGTCCATTGAATCCCGTACATTCCCTCAGATGTGGAGGTCTTCATGATCCAGTCGACCACTAGGAGGAAGAGAAAAGGTGACAGCAAGCAACCTTGTCTGACTCCGGTCCTCACTGGGAATGCATTTGTCAGTTGTCCTCCATGCACAATTTTGCACTGTGTTCCGTCGTAAGAGTTCCGGATGATGTTGACAAGTTTCTCTGGTACACCGTAGTGTCGAAGAAGTTTCCATAGTGTTCTCCTATCTACACTATCAAACGCCTTCTCATAATCAATGAAGTCGATGTACAGGGGCGAGTTCCATTCAATTGATTGTTCAACGATGAACCGTAGTGTTGCGATTTGGTCTGTGCACGACCGATCCTTCCGAAAACCAGCTTGTTGATCTCGAAGTTGAGCCTCCACTAAATCTTTCATTCTGTTCAACAATACTCTGTTAAAGACTTTCCCTGGTATCGACAGTAGCGTGATCCCTCTGTAGTTGTCACATTTGCTCAAATCTCCTTTCTTTGGTATCTTGATAAGATAACCTTCTTTCCAGTCTGCCGGAACTTGTTCTTCTTCCCAGATCTTTTTAAATAAAACGGAGTATCCTTGCTGTTAGGTCGATATCTGACTTGAGTGCTTCAGCTGGTATATTGTCAGGTCGTGCTGCTTTTCCACTTTTGATTTGTCTGATGGCCATTTTGATTTCTTTCATCATTGGTGGATTGATATCTACCGGGAGATCTGTAGGTGCTGCCTCAATGTCTAGTGGATTTAGTGGAGGTGGCCTATTTAGGAGTTCCTCAAAGTGTTCTACCCACCTATTCTTTCGTTCTTCAATCTCAGTGAGTGTCTTGCCTTCTTTGTTCTTGATCGGTCGCTCTGATTTACCATGTTTATCTGCCAGTTTCTTCGTTGTGTCGTATAGCTGTTTCATATTTCCTTCTCTTGCAGCATTCTCCGCTGTCGTTGCAAGGCCTTCGATGTATTTCCGTTTGTCAGCTCTAATGCTTTTCTTTACTTGCTTATTTGTTCTGAGTATTCAGCTTGAGCCTTGATTTTTTCTGCTCTGTTCGGCTGTTGTTGATTTCTATCTTATTGTTCCTCCTTTGATGAATTTTGCCGAATGTCTCAGTGGAGATCCATTCCTTATAATGGTGCTTCTTGCGGCCTAGAACTTCCTGACACGTTGACGTTAGTGCTTCTGGATGATGTTGACAAGTTTCTCTGGTACACCGTAGTGTCGAAGAAGTTTCCATAGTGTTCTCCTATCTACACTATCAAACGCCTTCTCATAATCAATGAAGTCGATGTACAGGGGCGAGTTCCATTCAATTGATTGTTCAACGATGAACCGTAGTGTTGCGATTTGGTCTGTGCACGACCGATCCTTCCGAAAACCAGCTTGTTGATCTCGAAGTTGAGCCTCCACTAAATCTTTCATTCTGTTCAACAATACTCTGTTAAAGACTTTCCCTGGTATCGACAGTAGCGTGATCCCTCTGTAGTTGTCACATTTGCTCAAATCTCCTTTCTTTGGTATCTTGATAAGATAACCTTCTTTCCAGTCTGCCGGAACTTGTTCTTCTTCCCAGATCTTTTTAAATAAAACGGAGTATCCTTGCTGTTAGGTCGATATCTGACTTGAGTGCTTCAGCTGGTATATTGTCAGGTCGTGCTGCTTTTCCACTTTTGATTTGTCTGATGGCCATTTTGATTTCTTTCATCATTGGTGGATTGATATCTACCGGGAGATCTGTAGGTGCTGCCTCAATGTCTAGTGGATTTAGTGGAGGTGGCCTATTTAGGAGTTCCTCAAAGTGTTCTACCCACCTATTCTTTCGTTCTTCAATCTCAGTGAGTGTCTTGCCTTCTTTGTTCTTGATCGGTCGCTCTGATTTACCATGTTTATCTGCCAGTTTCTTCGTTGTGTCGTATAGCTGTTTCATATTTCCTTCTCTTGCAGCATTCTCCGCTGTCGTTGCAAGGCCTTCGATGTATTTCCGTTTGTCAGCTCTAATGCTTTTCTTTACTTGCTTATTTGTTTCTGAGTATTCAGCTTGAGCCTTGATTTTTTCTGCTCTTGTTCGGCTGTTGTTGATTTCTATCTTATTGTTCCTCCTTTGATGAATTTTGCCGAATGTCTCAGTGGAGATCCATTCCTTATAATGGTGCTTCTTGCGGCCTAGAACTTCCTGACACGTTGACGTTAGTGCTTCTTTGATTCCTTTCCAGTTGTCCTCCATAGTGGTTTCTTCTTTTTTCGGTAGATCTTGTAAGGTTTGAAACCTGTTGTTGAGAGCTACTTTGAATTCGTTGAGTTTGTCAGTATCTCGAATATATGCTGTATTGAACCGTTGTACTGCTGTTACTCCCGTTTTGCAGTGCTTCTTTAGCTTCAGTTTCATTTAAGCAACTACCAGGTGGTGGTCTGAAGCTATGTCAGCTCCTCTCCTGATTCTTACAATTTCCATTGATCTTCTAAATTTTTTATTGATGCATATATGATTGATTTGATTCTCTGTAGTATGATCGGGTGAGACCCACGTAGCTTTGTGTATGCGTTTGTGGGGGGAATATTGCACCGCCTATAAACAATTTGTTAAAAGCACATAGGCCTGCAAATCTTTCACCATTGTCATTTCTTTCTCCCAGTCCTTGTCGTCCCATGATTTCCTTATTTTCGGTGTTGTCCATTCAGACTTCGGCGTTTAGATTCCCCATCAGGATTGCCAGATCCTTTCCTCGACACTTCTCTGTAATTGATTGCAACTTATCACAACAGTGATGTTTGTCCTCGTGATTGCCGTCGTTGGTTGGTGCATAGCATTGGATAATATTCATTGTAATCCCTTTCTTCATTGTTTTGAAAGATGCTTTGATGATCCTGGGTCCATGTGGTTTCCATCCCACAAGTGCATTACGTGCATTTTTGGATAGCATCAGATCAACTCCTTGGGTGTGAGGAGCATTTTCCTCTTCGTGGCCGGAGTAAAGCAGTATCTCACCCGAAGCCAATGTTTTCTGTCCAGCTTGAGTCCAATGGGTTTAGCTGATTCCGAGGATTGTCAAGTTGTATCTCTTCATTTCTGCAGCCATTTGATTTGTCTTCCTGCTCTCCCACATTGTTCGAACATTCCATGTTTCTATAAAAAAATTTGCTCTGGTTGTTAGAAGGGGGGGGGCATCGGCCTCATGACTTCCGAAGAATTTCGGCTTTCACCATGAGGCGTCATAAACAATCCTTCTATTCCTAGCGCAGAGTTTAGATGGTTTAGCTTGTTTAATCTGAATAGCGTATTTTTAGCAAGCTTGGGCTTTACGGGATGGGAATGCTAGCCCCATGCCCAACCCTCCTCGTTTATCCGGGCTTGGGACCAGTAGTAACCCTTGGAGAGCTACAGGCGGAGTTAAGATCAATCAATATGGCAACAAAAAATCACTATACTGAAATGAAGTGATTACACAGTGAGTAAATAAAAAGTACCAAAGCAAGTTGCTTTGGTACGAGTTAATCTCAGTTGGATAAACTAAGCCCTAAATGTTATATGATGATGTAATAAAGTGAATTGAATTTTTAGAGAGAAAATTTAAAGTGAAATAAAGTACAAGCTTTTAGAGTAAGGAAAAACTGAAATCTATTTTTTTGAGTACATAAATTCTGTTTCAAGCATATCGGTGAATTACAAAAAATAAGATCTTGTTTGCCTATAAAACACTTAGAAGGATTACAGTGTAACCACTTCATTCTCTGTGTCACTAAACTTTCTGAAAATTATGGTGTTAAAAGGTTTCATCCCCTGTTGACAGAAAACACATAACAATATACTCGTTAGATCTAAGACAGGCCCTTATTTAAATTCTGCAAATGTCACTATATTGGCATATAAACGTCAGATTGTACGAACATTTAGCAGTAATTTGAGAAGGATACTGCTGAAGTGGCATCCAGAAGCTATACAAGAGTCCAAGGTATTCCTTTAAATTGGAGCCTCTAGGATTTTACGCAATCGTGACGGAGAAGTCTCCTGTTGTATAATGGACAAAACCCCTACTTGAAATTCGGATGATTTAAAAAAATGGTTTCAGTTTACACAGGCCAGTGTGGGAACATATTTGACGCTTACGGAAATACAAATTGATTCATGTTTTCTTTTGTCTTCTGATTTTGCGACTTATAGCCCTCCTAGGGTTACTGCCGGTCCCAAGCCCGGGTAAAGGAGGAGGGTTGGGCATGGGGCTAGCACCCCCATCCCGTAAAAACCCAAACTTGCTAAAAAAACGCAAACCAGATTAAACAAGATAAACCATTTAAACCATTTAAACTCTGCCCTGGGAGTGGAAGGATATATGACGCCTCATGATGAAAGCCGAAATTCTTCGGAAGTCATGAGGCCGATGCCCCCCCTTCTAACAACCAGAGCAAATATTTTTATAGGTACATGGAATGTTCGAACAATGTGGGAGAGCGGGAAGACAAATCAAATAGCTGCAGAAATGAAGAGATACAACGTGACAATACTCGGAATCAGCGAAACTCATTGGACTCAAGCTGGACAGAAAACATTAGCTTCGGGAGAGACGCTACTATACTCCGGCCACGAAGAGGAAAATGCTCCCCACACTCAAGGAGTTGCTCTGATGCTGTCCAAGGAGGCACGTAATGCACTGGTGGGATGGGAACCAAATGGACCCAGGATCATCAAAGCATCTTTCAAAACAATGAAGAAAGGGATTACAATGAAAATTATCCAATGCTATGCACCAACCAACGACGGCAACGACGAAGACAAAGATCAGTTTTACGATAGACTGCAATCAATTATAGCAAAGTGTCGAGGAAAGGATCTGACAATACTGATGGGAGACCTCAACGCCAAAGTCGGAATGGACAACACTGGATATGAAGAAATCATGGGACGACAAGGACTGGGAGACAGAAACGACAATGGTGAAAGACTTGCAAACCCATGTGCCTTTAACAAATTGGTTATAGGTGGTACAATATTCGCCCACAAACGCATACACAAGGCTACATGGGTCTCACCGGATCATACTACTGAGAATCAAATCGATCATATATGTATCAATAAAACATTTAGAAGATCAATGGAAGATGTAAGAACCAGGAGAGGAGCTGACATAGCTTCAGACCACCACTTGGTGGTTTCTAAAATAAAACTGAAGCTAAAGAAGCAGTGGACAACTGGAGTGTCAGCAGTACAACGGTTCAATACAGGCTTTCTCCGAGACACTGACAAACTCAATGAATTCAAAATATCTCTCAACAACAGGTTCCAAGCCTTACAAGATCTGCCGAAAGAAGAAACCACTATGGAGGACAACTGGAAAGAAATCAAAGAAGCACTAACGTCAACGTGTCAGGAGGTTCTAGGCCGCAAGAAGCACCATTATAAGGAATGGATCTCCACTGAGACATTGAGCAAAATTCAACAAAGGAGGAACAAGAAGATAGAAATCAACAACAGCCAAACAAGAGCAGAAAAAATCAAGGCTCAAGCTGAATACTCAGAAGCAAATAAGCAAGTAAAGAAGAGCATTAGAGCTGACAAACGGAAATACATCGAAGGCCTTGCAACGACAGCGGAGAAGGCTGCAAGAGAAGGAAATATCAAGCAGCTATACGACACAACGAAGAAACTGGCAGATAAACATGGTAAACCAGAGCGACCGATCAAGAACAAAGAAGGCAAGACACTCACTGAGATTGAAGAACAAAAGAATAGGTGGGTAGAACACTTTGAGGAACTTCTAAATAGGCCAGCTCCACCGAACCCACCGGATATTGAAGCAGCACCTACAGATCTCCCGATAGATGTCACTCCACCAACGATGGAAGAAATCAAGATGGCCATCAGACAAATCAAAAGTGGGAAAGCAGCAGGACCTGACAATATACCAGCTGAAGCACTCAAGTCAGATATCGACCATATTCCACGTTTTATTCAAAAAGATCTGGGAAGAAGAACAAGTGCCGGCAGACTGGAAAGAAGGTTATCTTATCAAGATACCAAAGAAAGGAGATTTGAGCAAATGTGACAACTACAGAGGGATCACGCTACTGTCGATACCAGGGAAAATCTTTAACAGAGTATTGTTGAACAGAATGAAAGATTCAGTGGAGACTCAACTTCGAGATCAACAAGCTGGTTTTCGGAAGGATCGGTCGTGCACGGACCAAATCGCAACACTACGGATCATCGTTGAACAATCAATTGAATGGAACTCGCCCCTGTACATCAACTTCATTGATTATGAGAAGGCGTTTGACAGTGTAGATAGGAGAACACTATGGAAACTTCTTCGACACTACGGTGTACCAGAGAAACTCGTCAACATCATCCGGAACTCTTACGACGGAACACAGTGCAAAATTGTGCATGGAGGACAACTGACAACTGCATTTTCAGTGAGGACCGGAGTCAGACAAGGTTGCTTGCTGTCACCTTTTCTCTTCCTCCTAGTGGTCGACTGGATCATGAAGACCTCCACATCTGAGGGAATGTACGGGATTCAATCGACAAGTAGGATGCAACTCGATGATTTGGACTTCGCAGATGATCTAGCTCTTTTAGCACATACACACCAACAAATGCAAGCGAAGACGATCAGTGTAGCAACAACTTCAGCAGCAGTAGGGTTGAACATACATAAGGGTAAGAGCAAGATTCTCAAATACAACACAGGGAGCACCAACCCAATTCAACTTGATGGGGAAACTCTGGAAGAGGTGGATACCTTCACATATCTGGGGAGCATCATCGATGAAAAAGGAGGGTCTGATGCAGATGTAAAGACAAGGGTTGGCAAGGCAAGGGCAGCATTCCTGCAGTTGAAGAACATCTGGAACTCAAAACAAATATCAACTAACCTCAAAGTCAGACTCTTCAATTCGAACGTGAAGACAGTCCTGCTGTATGGTGCTGAAACCTGGAGAATTACTGCAAACATCCTCAGACGGATACAGGTATTTATAAACAACTGCCTACGCAAGATACTGAATGTCCGTTGGCCGGAAACCATCAGCAACACTCTACTATGGGAGAGGACAAACCAACTTCCAGCCGAAGAGGAAATTAGGAAAAGACGGTGGAAATGGATAGGACATACACTACGCAAACCATCAGACTGCATCACAAGACAAGCATTGACATGGAATCCTGCTGGGAAACGGAAAAGAGGAAGGCCAAAGAACACGCTGCGTCGAGAATTGGAAGCAGACATTAAAAGGATGAGCAGCAACTGGAAACAACTGGAAAGGATTGCTCAGGACAGAGTTAAATGGAGAACACTGGTGAGCGGCCTATGCTCCTCAGCGAGGAGTAACGGGCAGTAAGTAAGTAAGTAAGTTTTTGAATGTTTGAGTGCTGAAAGTATACGCTGTATTATCAACACTAGAGCTCAAAACATATTTGATTACTGTCAAATTTAAAATATTTATAGGAACATGCTGTTATGTACGATATAATCAACTTCACTTTATGGTATGCCCATACCAACGCTGTGTTCAGCCTTCTTCTGACTGTCAAAATCGTCCCCTATGAAACCAATACCTTTAAAGGCGGGCTTTTAGCAAGCCTTAAATTGTTTAGAATTCATTGTTTCGGCATTTTTCACTGAATTTCTTGGTGGTGGTGGGGTATCCATTGTACGTCAGGAATCTTTAGACAACTCAGTTTGCCATCACTACATATCTCTTCCCTACGTAATACAATATTTTCACGAGTATTGTTTCGTAGTAGACTGCACGAAAGTTATTAAATTTCAAGTGTTATCATTTCATAAATGTAGTATTGAATGAAACCACTTTCTGGCAGCATACCAACAACAAGAAAATAAAATTTATCGTATACAGTTTATGTCCTGAACTGGTTATTTTTGTTTCTACGTTGCCTGATTTTTAAAAATCGCATTTTGTACCTGACATACATTTATATATAAATACATGCAATATTCTATCCATCCTTTTATACCGTACTGCGATATGTTTTTGATATACTTACCATCCAAATTCCAACTAAACATATTAATATAAGTAGGTTAAGCTGAGTAGATGGTAGTACTATGTAGTACTATAAATTGTATACATCTAATGAAAACTAGACGATATAGAATGAATTCATCCTATTCTTTACAAATACGTGTCTTTGCTCTCTTCAAATCTTATTATCAAATAATCATTTAATTTAAGTACTTATAATCTGCGAGGTTTGCATGAACGTATTATCTATCAGCCTAAGAGTATCTGAGTATCGGCTTTTATTCATAATTTTATATTTTATCACAGGTATGATGGCTAATGTTGTAATGTTTTTTTTTTTTGAGTATAACGCAAATTTGTTGATATTAATTGGTTAATAAGTCAATTAATACTATCCAACTATGTGAAATTTTAGCAAATGTAACTAATAATTCCTGGTTTAAATGGTTTTCTTTACGATGTGGAAGAATAATCCTTGATAATATTTAGTCAATTCCTTAACAACTACAAGAGTTATTAAATTAAGTGAATTTTATTATAAAAACCTACCTTTGCACGTCGATTCCTATGAATGTAATCCAAAGAGAATATACCGTATACAACTAAATCTGCATGTGTTTTGGCAATGACGAATTTTTTTATTTTTAAACATACTACTAAGTACACATTTATTTCTTTCATGTAGGAAATAAGGAGTTGTTTAGATAATTTATTTACCAATCAATAATTTAAAAATCATGTTTTATATATTGTGATCATTTTCAGTAGTGCAATTTAATCGAAACTAAAGTTTACTGTCTATAAATAACAATTAACTCTATTGTGATTATGACGTAATCATGACATCTATATATGACTACACAACTGACTATTGAATGTCTCAGTGGATTTTCTTCTACACTTTTATGGGTTGGTTCACATTACAGTGATAAATTGCATATTTTTTTCTAATATTTTGAGATTCTTATGGCATACTATGTAAGCATCATTGTATGTCTTCAGCCTAAGTTTGTTACTCATGTTAACGGTAGGATGTAAATAATTCCAGTGTATATGCAGCTGTACTTAGACAGTTACAGTAACTGCTGGGTGAAAAACATTTGCATGAATCAATCAATATACTTTCATTCACATTGTTACCTACTAAAATATCAACGCTTTGTTCTCTATTATTGACGAATCGTAAACGCGATAAAAAGAAAAGTTGTCCCATTTTAGTGTTTACGTTATTAAGATCTCTACTGTTTTTCAATGAGTGAATAGTTAGAATGCTACAACGATTTATAAGATTAGTATATCACTAACATATTTTCCGTGGCTTAGATTTCATATCAGCACTTAGCAACAACGTTATGCATTTGTTTTATCTGTGCCAATGAAATTACACTAAGCTGAAATCTACCTTCGCTTTGTTTGCCATTAGATTTATATGGTTTGTTTCCGAGTTTTCTGTCAACTTGATCATTCACTTGTTAAATGACAGACTCCAGATATTAAACTTGGTTCTGAACTCATTATTATTTATAATTACTACACAATATTTGTGTATTGTTAATGATTAGATAACTTAATTGAAATCCATGATGATACAAAGGTACTACTTATTCTATAGGAAACCCAGTTGAAAGGTTACTTTAGTTTTAAATAATGTTTAAAGCATGTTTTAGTGTAAACATTTGTAGTTTCATAATTGTGGAAAGATTGTAATATTGTGTTTCCAAAAATTTTTCTACTAATTGCCTAAAACTCCCATGTTTTTTCAAAACAAAGACGTTTGAACGGAGAATATTCCTTTTGATAAATTCGCATCAGGTTCTTTTTAATCCCAATTAAAACTTATACCTAAAGTATAGAGCAAAATTCACAGAAACAGAAATTACATTGAAATTTTAATAGAAGCTGGACATATTTCTACAAATCACTACACTGTAATGGAGTATATCCTAATTAGAAAACATTGGAACGTCATGCACTAAACTAAGTAGATTCATTACAGTCCGATATGAAAGTAAATGAAATGAACATTATTTGTCGGAAATTCTCTCTTGAGAAGCTACTAGACAGCATTAAAGTTCAGTTTGTGGATTATGTTATATAAGTTACTATCCATTAAGGGGAGAAGAAAAGGTATAAAATTACTTCACAGTTTAGAATACTAACCGGTTGAGGAAAATTCTCTATTGGAACGGGAAAGAACCTGATGAGAATTTATCGAAGAATATTCTTCATTCAAACGTCTTTGTTTTTCTACTAAGTTTGAAAAAGTCCATGTATGAATTTAACTTTCTATTAAGTATATAAGGTATTTTGAAATGATATTTTATTTATTAACTGTTGGATGGTTCATATATGAGAGTTAACAAGTGCCTACCACGTTTCAGAATGCTACTTTAGTTAATCATAGCTCATGTTAGAAATTATTTTCTAACTATACAAATCTCTTCACCAAGTAAACATACATTATGCACTGACTAAATAATTATTAAAATAGTTACATTGTGTAACCTAATTCAAGATAAAATTACTTACTAAACATCTGATGACTAGATCATGTGAATTGTTAAATGTAACAAATTTCCATATGAAATGATCATAATCACTGCATGTTATTGAAATTACCAAATAGTTTTATAATATACATATAAAATACCTGTGTATACATTGTTACAATTTGTCACCAAAATGACTACGTCGTCATCTCTGTCTGATTCCATATTTCAATGTCATTGTTATCATTTACGTGTGCGTGTGTGTGTGTGTATGTTTCTTAACACCCTCTTACAATTTTTACACCTACATTATTATTTGATTTAACACAATTATTATTATTATTGTCGATAATTTTTTTATGAACTTAACAAACTCATTTATTCAAATAAAATATTTTCAGTTGATTGAATTCGTCACAGATTGATATTGGCAGCGTACTACTGAAAACTAGAAAGCACTGGACAGTCGTTTCGTCCTGATATGAGACGTCTCAGCAGTAAGCAGGCTACACTCCGCCCAAGGGGCCTCAGGTTGATGAACCCTTAGTTCTCTTTATTACTGGGTCGTCATTTAAAGGTAGAATTCCTACTTCCATCAATTTGTGACAGCTTGACGAATCTAGGGTGTACGCTGCTGGGGAATTCCATACGAGAACGAGACAGATATTCAGTGCCCCATGGTTTTCAGTGGTACATTATCAACATCAATCTGTGACGAATTCAGTCAATTAGAAATGCCAGTCTCCACAAACAATCACAATTCAGTTAAAATATTTTTATTTGTAAAAATACACATTTTGATTTAATTTTCATCTGCTTTCATTGACAGTCATTTTGATGAGAATTGAATTAAATGAAGCCTACGACACCGTCGACAAAAAATTCTCTTTGTATATTAATTGACTACTTATAAATGTCTAATGAATATTTTTAAAACGGTCAATTTAAAACGAATGTTAAAAATCTGAATAATCGAAATAAACAATAACCGTTTAAAAAGTGTTCACAACTGATGACTGACCCATCTATCTTAAGAACTCGAATCTCTTCTGAAAAATAGAGATTTAATAGTCACTCATTCTGATAAACTCACTGTGATTGTCGTAATGGACTATCAAGATTATATTGATAAAATATCTTCCATATTATATGATGTGAAGTAACTTCCTAAAGACAGTACTCGACAACTTACTTCTAAATAAAATGAACAAAATATGACAAAAATGCTAAGAAAAATGAAAGATAAGCCGGCAATCATTTGTGAACACCATGATCAACAACATAGACCATTTGGAACTGTCATTACAAGATTAGTTGGTCTCCTCAAAGTGCATAAGAAAGATGTACGTCTACGACCTATATTAGATATAAATAATAATTATAATAAATAATGTTACAGAGACAGGATTTATCTAGAAAGATGTGATGTATTTACATTTTTCGCTTATAACAACAAACCTTGAAACTTTACGAAGTTTAAGGCGAACAATGTCAGATGTTAATGACTATTTAAAGCTTGAAAATGTTCGGAAGTTAAAATATTCTACAGTACAGATGAAGGTTTAGAAATTTATGTCTTAAACGAAAGTTAATATATAAAAATGCTGTCTACTCATTGTGACGAGAACAAGTCCATGATGGATGTTCCGTCTAGTGATATTGGAAAATTCGAAACTATCGTGAACCCTAGTCTACTGAAACTTCTCAACTTAAACGTTATCACTAAAGACAAGCCTAGTCTACACTCATATTTGCAATTTAGAGTGCTGTAACATATATACCTAAATCGTTAAAGACGAAATAATGTCAGTTAGTTATATAGAAGAAAGGAGTAGTAACCGTACTTGTCTATCACAAAACATGTAGTTCAAACTGATTAAAACTTTTACATTGCAACGGCATTTAAAAGTTTATATAGGAGTAACTAACAGCTCATTTTTGAGTTTGTGGAAGCCCTGTTTATTGGAAAATTGAGGCCTTCATTAAAGAAAATATGTTTGTTATAACCTTGAATCTGTAACTCTACATGTTTATTATCTTTAACGACTTCTCTTTTTTATATCTGTCTCTATTTGTTCTTCAGTTACCACATTGTAGTCACTCGACGTTTTCTTAATTTGACCTTCATTAATCTTCCATTTGTATACATAGGTGTCTTAGTAACTGTATGAGTGACCAGGTTGTTCAATGTATGTAGTACAACCTTTATTCAGGTCACTGACATCTTTTGTAAGAGCGGAACTAAACTTACGATACTGCGTTATTTAAAAATATGTCTGTTTAACACAGTTGTTGAATCAAATAAAGTTTATGACACCAAAACAATTTTCCGACTAAACCATTTGCAGAATATAGTTAGCCCACATATGCTGTATGCACTTGTATAATGTACCACTACAATAAACTGTGCGTTAATGTTTGCTTTATTTACTTTACATTTATTAATCAATGTATCTTTCTACATCCCTAAAATATAACATTGGTACGTACAGATCAAAAGTATTTGATGACCAATACCTTCAAATACTTAACCATCTATGAATGAATCGAAGAATGAGTATTGGCAATCTTAGGGATACAGGCAGGAACAGTAAGCATATTAATGAAGCTATAAGTTATTGCTGATTCAGAATTCTTGGATATGTATGACTTGGCTTAAAATTAATTATATTCAATGATTTTCTTTATGTAAATTCTAGTTTCAGTGTCATGGCACACTTTTTCATACCTTATTCTAACATGTTTCTTTTTAACTTCATTTTTCGTGCTCATTTGTAAGGATAGTAGGATAGCTGACCTGCATTAATCTTTACAGCATATTTTTGCAACGGAAATTCAGGTAATACTTGAAAATAGTCACAGTTGGCGCTAATACCAATTTTCTAGTAGGGCGTTCCAGTAGTTGACTACTCAATGGGAAAACGGGTTCTCAACTTAAATTCATTAAGCCGTGGTTTTAAAAACTGTTTGTGATTGCCTCTGAGATTATTGGTTCTACAGAGAGCAAAAATATTGGACGCGTTGGTACGGAAGCTGTAATTTAAAATATGGAATGCTAGTACGAGACCGTCTTTCACTAGGCAATAAGACAAAAATAGGTAATCCATCTTCATAGGAAGAGGAAGGGATAGAGAGTGCTGCTACTAACTTAGCACTTGCTCAGTTGACACGATCGAGAGTATCTGCATTTCTGGTTAAATATGGACTAGCTGCTTGAATGCAATATTGTAGATGGGGTCTTACGTAGGCAAGGTAAATAATTCGGAACATGTTTTTGTTGAAACAGTTAAAGGCTGAATGAGTTGATCATAACCCTCAAAATTCTCTTGCTATAGTATTACCGTATCACGTTGTTTCTAGGTTATTGCGTATGGTTCCTAAATACTTTTTTCCATGACTAGTGTTTAAGGTTTTCCATCATTAGCATACTGATAAAAAATTTCGAATCATATAATTGAATAATCTGAATCAGTTCCGAGCTCTGTTTCGTTCAATTCATGTGTATTACCCTCCAAACTTTCGCTTCAGCTTTAATTAGTAACAACAATCTAAAGAGTTCCAATCATTCACTGACAATTAATAGAAATAATAAGCGACCTAATATGCTACCTTATGATACTCTACTGTTTGCAGGTCATCATTTAGATAGCGTACTATTCACCTTAATTCTGTGTCATCGATCCCACAAAAATTTCTAATCCAGGTTTGTATTGTGCCTCTTATACCGAAATCAGAAAGCTTGTACATCCTCCCTACATGTGATACTATATCGAATGTGTTCCTATAGTCAATGAATATTATGTCGATCGGTAAAAGAACATCGCACGCAATTATTAAGCCTTCTGTTGCAATAAAAAATATCGTCATAGGAACGACCACTAAACAACTCAAACTATTCTGGTACTAGTAGATTGTGAAAATCTACATGTCGAATCAACATATATAGACAGATTGAACACATTTGTGAATAGTTCTAAGATAACGCCAGATAGATAATGCAGCTACTCAGAATCTAGTGGCTAACGTGGTTTAAAGTTAGTGAACAAATTAAAAAAGTTTCTTTAGTCCTAACCAATCTCAGTAGATCTGGCTTTTCAGCAGTACAGGTAAACGAAGTGATTAGACTGATATCCATCGAATAGACTCCGCTATAGTAAGATAATGAATTTTCTGCCTAACCTTTGTCCGATTAAGATGGAATGTTTGAACCGGAGAGGAGAGACCTAAATGTTATAAACATAAAATGCAATACATAATGATCACTGTTACCTTGAGAATGTAGGGAAGTCCGTGACATTACAATAACGAGTGGAAACATCGTCCAATAATAATGGTTCATGTTCCATATCAAACGGTTTCGGTTTTTACTGCGTTGGAAATAACCATGCTGAAGACCACTTAAATAGCAGGCTGTCATCAAAGTATCCATTCTGGGTTGTGTAACTCTTCTAGATGATGTGGGGCGAGTTGAAGTCCACAGAAAAAAACACTTGTTAGTTTTGATCATCCCTATGACAATATGGTCTAAGGTCACTAAAGTGGCTATTTCACATGAACCTCTTTTATGTACTTCTAAAGTACTTAATTGTATATTCAAATGATCCGTGTTGTATATTATTACACCTTCTCCATCCCAATTACAGACCTTTTTTCTTCTGAAATTTTATTATTATTCTCAAATTATGTCTCTTTATCTTTATTTTCTGTCTCTGTATTGATGCAAAATAAGATAACTATGGTGACCTTTAGACATTCGTTCTAGAGCCTACCCTGTATACAAGTGACTATCACTGATCCAGAATCAGTATCGAATGATGTAGTTCAGTATTCATAACACAGCTTCATAAATGTAATTCAGTTAACAGTTTAAAATACACACGATATATTTATGAAGTTTAAATCGGTTATTTTTGGGCGACCTTCTGGTTAGAGCTATAAACATTGATATACCACACACTGAATCTATGCGAATATAATTAAGTCAATATTGATCTTACTAGTGAACAAAGTGATTATGTAAATGTCCATTAATACAATTTAGTAGAATGTATTATTTCTTTTAAAATGTTCTATGGTAATCACTTTTAATAGAAAAAAAAATGGTACTCAGTTATTCTCTAATTTCATTGATGAATTAAACAACACGTATACAATCTATTGTAGTTCATTTTTGATTTCACTATTATTATTTAACTAATAGAATTTTATAGTTACCAAATTAGCTAATTCAACAATATTCACATGAACATACTTTGATTTACTTAAACTGAATTATTAATAATAATTCAATAGAGAAAGCGAAAAAAACAAACAAACAAAAAAAATGATGTTTTACAATCACAATCAATTGATTGTGCATTTTTTGTTGTTGTTTAGTTCATTCAATATATTTCAATTCAATAAATCATTTAATTATGATTGGTTATTTCCATTGTATCTATATGAGTAACATATGAGTACATATGTACAAAATGGACATATTGTATATATTGAATGTGTATGTTATGTTTTAGCTTATTTATTTTTCAAATAAAAGAAAACTATATGAGTAGTAATTTTAAGTATGTTTCATTCAAGTGAATATTACATTACTTTGATTATAGAAATAAACATTTCGAATTAGAAACTACATGTAACTAAGTATGATTAAATAAAAATGTTTTTCTTTAAATGTTTTGAATAATCTCAAAATAATCTAGTAAAACAAAAAACAAACTATTTTGTCATAGAAGAGAAGTAGTAAGTTATAATATAATTTTAATTATTTACATATTTTAACTGTGATTATCATCAATAATTTCAATATTTATTGTATTTTATGTATTGATGTTAGATCGTGACTGACAAGCGGAATCCATGACGCGCGTTTCGTCCTATTTGGGACTCATCGGCTGGATGTACCTGCATCACAATGTTGATGTTCACACTGGGATTCGAACTCAGTCCGTTTCGTGTCAAACGCCACCGCGTTCACCACTAGGCTACTGTGCCCAGATAGTCACACTTGTGCAACGGGCATATATATATATATATATATATATATATATATAATTAGGATAAGCTTGTGTTTTCCCGTTGATTTGTAATGGACTGAAACTGGTCAGTCTCTGTTGCCATATGTGCATTCTGAGCGGATTGCCTCGATATAGCGTTATTACACAAGTTATGTATTGATGTTGGATTGTGACTTGCAAGCGGAATCCATTGTATTTTACTCAGGATATTTGACCAGAATTTTTTGTTCACTTCAGTTGAGTGTGCGATTTTCATCAAAGTCTACTGTTTATTATTCATAAAACATGTTAGCTAGATTATTTAGCACAAACTTTATAGTTGTTTGCCTGAAGAAAACAATGAATACGTCAGTCTGTTGTGTAGAGTTCACCTACTGAATAGACTGGAAAAATGACTGTAAGTGGTAGATAAGAAAATTTTAGTGAACAGTGAAAAAATCCTCATAATTTTAGCCAGATTTTTTTCATTTACATTATAATTAGATATTAAATATTCATTATTTAATAAAACGAAGTGACAATTTTCAATATTATAATCATGTGTTTATTGGGTTAACTTATTGATAATATAAGGAACTTATAGCTGGAGACTGAAACATTAGATATTCAAGAGTCAAACTTTGATAAATTTTATTGTTTTAATATATGTACCAGTATTTATTTGAATGATAATATGAAGTTATACTTACCGCAAAACAATAGTTATTATCATGTACTTCATTCCGACTTCGGTTTCACCTTCTGAATGTGACTGCATTATATTACACACTAATATTAATTCCTATAATACTTTTAACATAAAACTATCTACACAAGCATTTAATAGTTACGTTGAATACTCTCAAGTCAATTGCAAAAGTACTCCTAGAGTTTCAAGTCATTATCATCTAGTCACCATATTGTGGCATTCTTTTGAATGACATATTCGTAATTGTTCAATTAAGTCATTACTCTGTGATTCAATTTAGAATGGACAAATAATACAAAGTAAATAGTTTTTGTAAATCCGTTGTTATCTTAAAATTTTGGAGTATTTTAGGTTGAAAATCTATCACAATTCCGCAAGAGAATGTTATTGCTTATAACAGTGTACAAATACATAATATGTAATACGAATTAGTCATTTTGGTGCATGATACTGTAATGTATTAAATGACTACTAATGTAGCAAACTCATGTTGTAATTAAAGAGCTCGAATTCACGTAACGTAATGAAGTGTATTAAATTGATTTCTGTTCACTATACATCGGCAGATTATGCAAATGATCATTATCATAACCTGAAAATGTAAATTAAGCAACCACATGACATTAAATTTCCTGTATACTAAATTGTTTACAGAAATGCTTGAAACTGTACCAATCTACGAAGTTATGTGGTCTTTAGGCTCCATACTATTTGACATCCTATTCATTAGATATTAAAACACATTTACAGGATATCGTTTTTCACAATATGTAGTTTAGCTTATCTCAAGTTAGGAATTGCGAAATTCAAGTCAATATTGTAAAAGAAATGCATGACACTGTCATCAAGTATCAAACGGTAAACAGAATATACATTGTTGACATGAACAAGTAATTGCTTTACGTATAAATTACTGTTTAAAGTAAGAATCAATCGTTGCTGACTGAAGTAACTGCATTTCATTTAGTTTATCTCCAGTTGAAATTCTGACAAACACTTAACTCATAAAACATCAGAGTGTTAATCAACAAGTCACTGAATAACAATGAATAATCTATAGTGAAAGTTGATTTATATTTATTCAACGATTACTTATCCAGAAATGTAGCATACCATTGGTTTCCCAGTGTTTCATTACTAAACATAATTAAGATGACAGTTACATCATCGTGAAAATAATGTCTACTTTTTAGCTCGAGTAATTAAACTTAGAACTTAATGAACAAAGAAGAGTCTCATTTATCTACTGTAGAGTAATTTGAGTATACAAATATTATTATGAAAAGTACTCGCTAGATTTTAAAATAACTCATGTTTACATCTAGATATTAATCATTCTACTCACTATGTTACACTTCTTTTATATATAACATTATTTCTAAGACATTGTTCCACATACAGTATGAATCTATCCTTATGTTTCACACAATTATGTTTCCATTTATAAATTTGAATAAAGAAAGAATAATGAATGTAGAAAAACAATATGAATTCAATTATTTTCTTGATACACTTTAGCTGTTTACAATTTAAAAATAATAGTACTAATTACTTACAAATAAAATGATGCTTGTACTTTCAAACATAACAAGTTAATGCACAACATAACATTCTCATCAATGAAGATAAATACACTATGAGTATAGAAGATGTATGAATGAAATTCATGTAATTGAATGGAAATAATTAATAATAAATAGTAAGGAGATAGGTCACTAAAAGAAACCATGTTAAATGTTACATAATAATCTCTGCAACATTGGATTGATTATAAGATTGTTGTGAGTTAAGGTCATATATAGGATAAAATAAAAAAATATATTGATAATTAAAAACACAAGACGAGATATTACTTAATTAAGTATTGAAAAATAAGATTACTTATACTCTTTAAAACTAACGATAATATACTTTTTAATCCACAAGTACGGCTTTCATTTTAAATAATATTCTATATATATTAGTGTATTCATTATCGATTGATCTTGGTTAGTTACTGATGAAAACCGGAAGAGGGGGCACTTGACAGCTGTCTCATCCTAGTACCAGGCTCTTCAACAATGCTCATCATAATCCCACAAGAAAATTGTAGACAAGATTTTCTGATCTTGTGGAAAGTGGTTAAAGATTACCAACATTGGGTTAACCTCCAATGGTAGTATTTTTAGTTGTGGTATGGTGAGTCGACCAGCCAATGCAACTGATGATAATTTTCTCACTTACAATATATCTGAACTCCTTCAGTTATGAATCCTCACTAGAATTACAGGAACATCCTGGAGTTTGACACTAGTGAGCTGATTATTATGGTTGAATTAAATGTTAGTCATCAGAAAGTCACCTTAATTCAAATTAAGATTAGTGTATCATCGTTCTGTTACTACTGTTGTTGTTGTTGTTTTATTTAGTTTTTATATTGAAGAAAACTCATATATGACATTATTTCTAAAGTACCCCTAACATTGTGACATGATCTTTAAAGGTCATACTAACTATAGATTAATCAGAACTAGTTAACAACTATCTTACACAGAATGAAGCTAACAACTATCGAGTTTTGCGGTGAGCATCTACTAAACCTAATACTTCCAGTCAAATTTATTGGTACATAAAAAATGTGATAAAATGTTTCAAGCCGTTTTATTACAATTGACTAATAGTATAGAGTTATATTCTCCGTTAAACTATTACGATGGAAGTGGGAATTCTACCATTGAATGCCGACCCCGTGGTGCAGATGGTTAGGCGTTTGCGTCAACCTGAAGCTCCTGTTGGGGAATTAGGAGTGCGCACTGCTGAGGAGTTCCATACTAGAACGAAACAGCTGTCCAGTGCTCCCTTGTTGTCAATGGTACCCTGTCAACATTAATCTGTGATATATTCAATCAAATAAAACTAATAAGAGTTAGAAAATGTCTATACATGAAATTTACATAATAATTTACAGACATTATTAAATTGTGTTGCTTAGTTACTATGACTTATATTTCTAAAAAAAAATTTTGTTTTAATTGTTGTCACTTAATCATTTATACTATTTAAAATAAATTAACATATTTCAATAGACTTATTTTTTTTCTTTAATTAAAAAAAAAATCGACTATTCTAATTACAAATTAGTTTTATATAAACTACAAGAACTAACTTTTATATAACAGCTGATTGATTAAATATGTTCAAGTTAGAAAAATAATGAGAACTTAGTTACATAATTTGAAATTCTGTTTATGAAACTGATTCAGGTAAATATTTGAAAAAATCTTATCTTTTTTTTATAAGCAAAACTGTGTAACGTCAAATGTATGACTTAAATTAGTCTTATAAAATGCTTTTGATAGTTTAATCTAAATAGCTACTTCGTATCAATTGGTTTAATGATATTGTTTGTAATCACATGTATTTTCATGTTGTTAGTGGTAAGAACTTTAAATGAGTATTCCTTATTCGCATATACACATCCCATGTGAAAAGTCTCAATATTAGCATTTAATCATTCGTTTTTAATGAAGATGGAATGTCTCTCCAGTGGAATCCTGCAAATACATTCAGTTTTATTTGGGATAGTTATACGTCGTTCGTTATTTACGTTTACATTCCGACTCCAACCCGTTACGAACCACTAAGTTAATGAATCTGTATTATTTTATCAAAACACTAGATCTTTTAAGTGTATCATCCAGTTTCTGGATTAAATTTATATAACTAATCAATATAGATTAGTATTGTAGATAGTTACTTACCATTATTAATCGTTCTTCTTAGTTATAAATCATACAGTTATGATTGTTGTTATCTATCCAAAAGTATTAAGATGAACTTGTATATTCCCGAATCCCACTGTGAACATTAATATTGGGATGCAGGTACATTCAATTAATGAGTACCAAATAGGATGATGGATACCGCTTGCCAGTCATAATCCAATTTAAATATTCAAAAGTAGTTTGTAAACATTTCATTTTTTTTAATATAAACCTAATAAAAATTTCACAAAAATCTTTTGAAAAAAATTTATTTTTATTTTAGCATTATGTCAGAATTAGGAAAAAATGGTGTAAGTGGTAATTTGAATAGTTTTCTGTTTTCATATTGAATTTACTACTTAATATATCATATTATACATTAGTAAATTGTAATTTGTCAGTTAGATATACCTACATTCCAACACAGTTTCTTACTGGTAAACTTAAGCTTAATGTATTATTTATTAGAATAGAAAGTGATTCCTGTAAAAATGCTAGACTAACTGGGGGGGGGGGTGAATAATCTAAGTTAATCTTATCAGCTAGTTATGATTAACACCATAGTCAGGTCTTTTCAGTTGTAATAAGTTTACCATAAAAGAAACTATTTTTACAATCTTAATTCTGAAACGAACATTTATGCAATTAATGTTAAGTAGTATGTAGTAGCAATCAAAATTATAGTGAACATGATGCTTCTGTAATCATTCATATATTTTCAAATGTTTACAATACTTATACATATAACAATTGCCTACTTTTTCCGAGTTCTCTCTCTTTCCGAGTTTGTAAGATTAGGTCATTCATTGAAAAAACGGTCAAACTAACCAGTAATCATTTATTTATTGATAACTAACTGTAAAATTGATTAGTGGGAAATCACAATCTTTTGATCCAATCAAATCAAAGGTGATATAATATACATCAATTCCATAGGATAATAGTCAAATTATACCACTGGGTAATCGAATTTTGAGCCAATGTATTCTCATTCACTGATTTAATAGTATGATGTTCTTTATTAGACTAGAAAATAATGGTTTAATTTTATTTAAAAGTTATCTATATTCACTATGAGATGGAGAAGTAAGCAAATCTTGAAGAAATGTTCACAAATACCTTTTACTAAACAATTCACTATTGATAATTGTTAAGTTTGGCAATTATTCCTTATTATTCGGTGATTGTATAATCTTATTTGTCGCAAAAAATTATTATCAATGGACGCAGTTCTTTGGAATAATACAACTCCGCGTAAAGTGGGAACCAAGGAGCCTTATAAACATTAATTTACTTGACATATTGAACAAAGAATATAAATAAAAATACGCAGTCTATGTAATACAATATTTTTATTATTATAATGTTTCATAATAAACCGTGTAATTTCATGATTCTTTCACTATTCTAAGACCTTGAGTTGTTATTGTCAAAGAATTCACAATTTTCATAAGGATTGTCTCATGAGGTAGCACTTGTGGAGTTATCGTATCTTTTCTCATAAATGGTCTTTGTCTATTATGATTAGTAGAAATTCTAGCATTTATTGATTATCTTTTATTCAAGAATCTATCAGAAGCTTGCTTTTGTTACATTTATACATTTATCAAAGTAAAACTTAGTGGTATAATAAGTAATTTCTAATGATCTTAATATTGTCATAGTAACCAAACTATCCTTTTTGTGGTATTTAGATCAATTAACTATCTCTGATTATTTTCTTTAAATATACTTGTTAACTAGGAGCAGTAAAGTATCATAATTACATCCTAACACTAGAATCCCGGTCAAACAATCAAGTCTCACTGATTTAACTCATATTCTTTTGTTCCTGAATTAGTCAGTATAAACTATTCATTTAATGAAATTTGTTACACTGAATTTATAATACTCATAGACTGTATGAGACATTCGACCTTTTACTTAATACATTCAATTGTAATTTCTATGATGTTACACAATGATTCATAAACTTGGCTTATTAAATATAAATTTTATTGATAAAACGGTTTATAAATTAGAATAAAATGATTGAATTTATAATGAGGTATACATGAACTGTATGTTGCCGGGAGATAGTGAATACCAAGTGTTTCATATTGATTTGTATAGAATTTACAAAAAAAAAATTAGCATATAGTCATAATCATTTTAATAAACTCAACATAGAAGTGCTATTGACTTCTATTATGAATAAACAAATTATAAGACATTTACGTTACTTTACGTTAAGAATGAATAGGAGTTAGAAGATATTTTAAAACTAAAATGGATGACATCTCCATCAGAACTGATTTGGAAATTCTTTTATCTGGTAATAGTAATAATAATGATAGCTGTACCCAATAGTATGTTTGGTACAGTGTGAGTTTTTAGCATACAGTGTTTCAGGAAGTTACTCTCCTTCCATGTACACATATGAAAAATGATATATATATATAATGTTAACAAAAATAAGTGCTTGATAATGCCAGAACTACTTAATCGCTTCACATAATATATTAAACAAAAAGACCTTCTTAGATGTTCTCAAAACATACCAAGACCAAAATAGATCAGCAGTAAAAGCTAAACCAAGATTAGTAACTTTCAACGTAGTCTTAATTATAGAATCTCTAATTTTACAAAAAACTTGAGAATTCACGAGAGCATTTAGGTCTTTTCATTCTTCGACTTAAACTGACTATTTGACATTTGGAGGGATAAAGTTGAAAATTATTCAATCTAGACCATCGTTCAACATTCGCTAGAAAGCAGTTCATTACATAACAATTTAAGGAAGATGATCTGCATAGTAAGCAAAGGTATTTTTCATAGAAGAGGGCAAGTCATTCAATACAGTAAAGATCAGCATAGACGTCAGTTGTACCAAGTTTTATCAAAAGCATCATCAAATAAGTAAAAGTTAAGTAACTTCTGACTAATTACTTGATTTAATATGAATTTCCTGAAGGTCCTATAGAGTATGCTATTATGAAATAGTTTCAAGTAATTTCATAAACATAACAAACTACTCAACATACTGATTTCATTTGATATTTTCTTAAAACAATCTCCACGCTAAAAGGATACTATTGTTGGAAACTTTCAATATGATATCCGCTCATCATTACTTCAGAACGAACGGATTCACAATGAGAGACGACTATATGATACGTGTTTGAATCCACTTATTTCAAGTGAGAAGGTGAGTTTAGTGATTATGCATTAGACCAAACCCTGTTCAATGAAGATACTGGCCATATGAATCCTTTAGTTCCAAATATGATAGTTTTACAAAATATACCAACAATGAGGAATGCTTGTAACCAGTGTTTTGTGTTTATCAGTCCTAAGAAAAATAACCCAGTTATTAAATTGATTATCAATACTCTGGTTGTGAAAATTAGTAATATTTTGTGACTTAGTTCAACTTTTAAATAAACCACATAATATCTAAGTTACCTTATACAATATAATTCCTATTTATGTTTCCATCCAAGTGATAAGACCAGGTAATCTATTATTGAATAGGTGCTAGTCTAGAAAATCCAAAAAATCAAAGAGAACAGTGGCATACCTTAGAATAAAGTGATTGTTAATTGCACCTAGAAATACTTCGTTTAAGTGAAATGATTCTTATTAAAACGTTCTCTGAACAGCCAACGAGAATTCGAAGCAGCCTGATTGACTATTAAACGTTGATTCACAATCCGAAAAACCTAATAAGATTGATTAACTTCCGCATCATACCAGAGTTTAGAGACCTTATTTTCCTAAAATCTTTTTACAAATGTTTAGGCAACCAAGTTGACAAATTTATATTTAAAATAGATCTCATAAAAGAGTCAAAATCAAGTATACTGATGAAATTCATATAAAAGTTTACCATTTGTAAAAAAGCCTAGTCATTACATATTTATTTATAAAAGAATGATTATAGCTGGTGATTTCCCAATTCTGTGCTCACAGCTAGCAATACATGTAACCATTTAGAGGAACCATGCTCAAAAAGACCTAAGTACTTGAAACGATAAAGCGAATAGGTAAGTGCAGGTTGTTCACTTTAGATTGATATCGAGCTATAAATCTAATGAAGGACAGTATTAAGTAACTGGATACTATTTTTTTTGTTTAAAATCCTTTGCTAATGGACTAACAACACACTTAACAAGGTCAAGCTGATTTGGGTGATTTCGAACAAAATGACGGAGTTACGTCTAAAATGCCAAATCGAAACAGGATCTTCGCAACTTAGTAGTACAAAGTTTATGAGATATTTAAAGCGTTTAATGTCTCCAAAGTGGAGGAGCTGTATACAATCATGAAATAAGAATAAATTAAAACGACATGCAGGAATCCAAGTGAAAGACACTAGTGATCTCATTACCGATGAAAAGAATTGGGCGCTATGCGTACAATGTATGGAAATTATTGATAAAAAACAAATATTCATTAAATACGTAGTAAATGAAGATAAACTAAAATGAACGTAATCATAAAGTTTGCTGAATTTTATGAACACATTTATTCAATAGGAACTACATATAGAAACACTTTACCTGTGCTTGTAAACTTGATTGATGCAAACACTTGTAACTGAATAATCATATACGTAGGAGAAAAAACACGCCAGTTGAATGTATAGATAAAGGAACATATGCTTTGCTTAAAGCATATTCTTAAATCTTTTGAAGATCTAAGAGAACTTGAATATAAGTCGGCAATAACATTACGTCTAAAAGAAACACGGCACAGTATCAATTTTGACTGAATTAAAGTCTTTCAAAAAGGTTTTAATTCTCACAAAGAAATGTTAACATCCGATGCCCTACACATATGGGCAAATCCTAACAATATAAATCGACGAGATGGAGTACTGTTAGCCGTACCATGGCAACTAATGATTAGAAAATGAATTCGAAAATTATCTGCTACTCCAACTTCCAACACATTCCAACGTTATTTATTCATTTCGTTCAAACCTGTTTAGTCTATTTACACAGGTCAATGTGTTACCATTTTTTAAATATACACTCATCCTTTGATTCATAATTATCAGCATATCCGTTTACTCCCATTTATATTTGTATAACTGGATAAAGAGATCTTCAGATTGTCTAACCCTTTCCGTGAACATAAACCAGAACAGTTTATGTGCACAAATGATTGCAAATGAAACTACACAGGCAGTGCTCATATTTCTTCACCTACAATTAGTTCACTTACAATGATTAATGTAATATTTTCATACTCTGTTTAGGACTGGATATTCGTAATTGAAATTTGACCTCTTATTTACGTTAATATTCGATAATTTTTGATTTTGGTTGTTTCCCTGAAGAAGCTCGTATTGGCTCGCAGAGCAAAACGTTGGAATTCTCTTTAAATGTATTCTCTGAGATTATTTACAAATATATTCTTACACACACTCGGCGCATTTCATTCTTCTTTGAACGAAAATTCCTATAAAGTAATATAATATGATTGAAGATGTTTTTCATATGGGTGGTGGTAGGTGAGAGTCAGTCGGCAATAATCTTTGAACTTACGTTTCATCCTTTTTGACACTTATCAGCACGGTATACCCACAATCTTGATGGGACTGAGTCACTTTGGGAATTCCATTTCGAGTTTTCCAATTTTCTTATCTTCAAAAGTATCGCTAAGAAATTCATGTAACGACTAATGTCTTGTTTGTCATAACTCTACAGGGCTAATCAAACCCAGTCAATCAGGTTGCAGTGAAGCCACTAGTTTACGTGACTCCACATCTCCACTTGATTTACATGACACCGGTTACCTCCCAGTAATCAATAAAGTATAATATGAAACACAGATTTGAACAAAAGAGGAAGACTTGGAAGGTAAAATCAGATTCAGTACCTAGAATCACTGGGTGTTGCAGAGTACAGCGACTTCAAGTTTTTAACCAAGCACCCGACTTATTTTCAATAAGTGGGACATTTTGATACGTACGATGGATGCGTAAATTTTACTCAAGACTATTCTAAAATATCGTTGTGATGTTTGTTACTTTCTTATAGGTCGATAACATGCAAGAAGGGATACTCGAACGAACAAAAATGATAAAGGTGGGTGTGTTTTTGGTAGTTGGTAACTGAACCCAAGTTAATTTTAAAATATTGTTGAGATTGTGCTGACTCAACATCATGTAATTAAAAAGGATTTATAGCATAAGGCTGGCGCTTTTTTAGCAAGGTTGTTTTTTATACGGGAGCAGCCTCTGCTGCAATAGACATCAGCATATACAAAGGGAAAAGCAAGAACCTTCAATACAAAACAACGAACATTAACCCAGTTACACTTGACGGAAAAATTCTGGAAGATGCAGAAACCTATATACACTTGGTCAGCATTATCGATAAACAAGGAGGGTATGATGCACATGTAAAGGCTCTGATCGGAGGGGCAAGGGCAGCATTTCTATAACTGAAAAATATCTGGAACTCAAAAAACTGTCAGACAACGTTAAATCCAAAATTCTTAATACAAATATGAAGACAGTTTTGTTGTATGGAGCTGCAACTTGCATAAGGAACTAAGAAAAGCATCATCCTAAAGATACAAATATTTATAAACGACTGTCTGCGTAAGATATTCTGGATATGTTGGCCAGATACCATAAACAACAACCTTCTGTGTCAGAGAACAAATCAACTGAACTCCAGTCGAGGAAGACACCAGGGAAAGACGCTGGAGGTGGATAGGACATACATTAAGGAAATCATCAAACTGTATCACAAGATAATAAGTAACTTGGAATTCTGAAGGCTAAATGAGAAGAGGAAGACCTAAGAATACATTGTTTTGGGAATCGGAGACAGACATGAAGAGAATGAAAAGCATTTGGGAAGAACTGAAAAGGAAATCTTAGTTCAGAGTTGGTTGGCGAATGGTGGTCGGCGGCCTATGCTTTACATGAGGTAACAGGGGTTGATTTAGTGATTATAGCATTCGGAAAGTACAATTATAACGCTGGAATGATATATATCAGTCCCAGACATTATGCTTCTTTAACAGCATATTTTCATGAAATAACAAAACATGCATTCTAAATTACCATATAAATGACCAGTACAGTACTAGGAGTCAATATTTAAACAGATATTTTGCATTCTTGATGAAAGATTACTAAAACAATTAAATGAGGGTCATCTATCAATTAATGAAGAATTGACTTTAGATACAGTTGTGTTAAAAACTTACTGTTATCTAGTAACAGAAGATTTGGCTGAATTTAAAACAGGATATAAAAGTTTATCTTTCAATACCTGATATTCACATAGATTATCCACTGTGGTTCAATTCTAGTCCAGTAACTCTACATCATATAGTGTATGATTTATTGTAAAAGTCATCGAACAATATCCTAATTAAAGCTATGACTATTTGATCGATGATCAACATATCTAATCAATGGTATTTGCAATAAACTGATGAAGCGAAATAGCTTCCCTTTATTAATGGTGAGTTAGTAGCACTAGTTTGAAGTAATAATACTATACAGATGGGGCAACACGCTAGCGTTTTAGTGGCTGTCTGCCATCATGATCACAAAAGTACGTGTGCAACACATTCTAGAATAACATTAAACTAGATCTGATTACTGTCAGCCTTAATTGTCTTTTATAGTGATTTTACCAATCATCTTTATAATTCTAAATTCAAAGGAGTATTTAGAAAAAAACTCAAAGTAAATAATATCTAAAGATTGAGATTGTATAGAGTTACGGAATACAGTGGACAGGTAGGATGCAGCTAGACGATTGAGACTTCTCAGATGACCTAACTCTTTTATTTTACACATAGTAACAATTGTAAGGGAAGACGAGCAGTGTAACAGTAGTCTCTGCAGTAGTAGACCTCAACATACACAAGGCGAAAGATTTTTAAATATAACATAGAGAGAACCAACCAAATCACAGTCAGTCAGCCATAACGTAGAACTTGGTATGTGTGTACATCCCTTTGGGTCATCATGCCTTTGTTACAGTTGATGGATAAGCTCAGAAGGTGTGAAAACTTTTACGTGTCTGAGCAGCATCACTGATAAACGATGGGGATCAGATGCAGATATGCAGACACGCTAGAAATCGTGAATAAAATACTGGAGGTGGGTAGGACCCCCTACACCAAACCGTGTCATAAGGCAGGTCTTAACTAAAAAATCCTCAGGATCAAAGGGAAGGGGGGAGACCGGGGATCGGAGGCAGACATGGAAAGAAAGAATAACACTAGGGAACAACTGAGAAGTAGAGCCCTAAACAGAGTTGGTAAGAGAATCCGACTCGGTGGCCTATGCTTCACAAAGGGTAACAAGCGAATAAATTATTTTTATTAACCTTCTCTCTAAGCAGTCATCTAATTTTATTGAAAGGTTTCACTAAGAATATTTACATCATTTATGGGATATTAATCTGCAACAACATGTCACAGTCTGTATATTTAGATGCCTTAACTCACAACTGTCGGTTTAGACAAATCTTTCTGTGATCGCAAAGAATATTCAAATTATCTACTATGTCCCACTGCATCATAAATCAAAGTTGCTTGCAAAAATTCAACGTAATAACTGTTGTTATAAGGGTTTTTAGTTTTGATTACATGACTGTTGAACATTTTGATCAGAGACTTAGTGACTTAGTGAATAACTTAGTTTCTCTTATTTGATGTCTACATATATAAGTTGATATTGTGAAGTAATTTGAAAGTAAATAAATTTATTCATTATTAGGAGCATATTGAAGGCAACATTGAGATATTAGATTATTTGCAAGGAATCTCAGGATTGGAACGTGATTTCTCAGTAAGTTGTTTATAGCCTATGTATAAGTGATTAACAAACGATAAGCTGGTATTGTTTTGGTATAATTTTGAATAATCTGCTGGGTTTTATTACTTGCTTGTCACGTTCAGCTTTTGGTTGCTCGTGTCTTGTCAGAATGTACTCTTTGTTTTTAGAGAAAGTGTACAGAGCACAATGGAAAAATCTAAATGATAGAAAAATGAGTGAAAAAGGTGGACTAATGGCTCAGTAAGCAAACTAGATGAACTTACATTCACTAACAAAAACAATAAATTAAAGTTTGGAATGATACAAATGTGGAACAAGAATATTCTGATGATTACAACTAAGGATCGGTGGAATTAAGTTTCGAATCTGCTAGATGTTTCATCTGTATGAATATGTTGAATAGTGCATCAGTCAACAAATATTTCAGTAATCAATCACTAATCAGAGACTGTGTCAACTGTCTATGACACCTGTATTTGAATAGACAAAGGATTCGAAACATAATTAATTTACTTTGCAGAGAAAAGGGGATCGCATTTATATTCTGAGTGTTAGTGAACTGTAACAATCGGAAGACAGTCAATTATCTGAAATTAGTGTGTTTGGTGATTCACATTGAAATAACTCAATTCCATTCTTCATATATAGATATAAAGTTGAGAGATAACAACAAGTCAGAGTGTGCACTATTTTATTTGACCATGAAAGTTTATCTGCATCAGAATAATTGATACCGAGTAAAACTATGTTCTACTTATGCAATATGAATCGATTAATTTAGAAAGAGATTAATGAAACTGAACCGATGCTTTAAGACTAGTGTGATATTAATTACTCATGATATCTAAAAATTAATAAAAGAGAATAATTTATAAATCCAGTATTGCTATAGTAAACATTGTAAGGAACAATAATTCGTGAACCTCGAATCACCAGATGTATAATTGTCAATTAACTTATTGATCAAATGGAAAGACAATAAGTTCTTTATAATACGTTCTATAATAATAATTGAATAGTACACCTCTATGTCGAACGAATAACAATAATTGATGGAAATAAATGTTTACAATAAAAGACAATCTGTGTAAAGTGAAAATGGTCTCGTTGTTTATGAAAAATGAACAGAAAGTGAGCTAATAATCAGTACAAATGATGAAAGTAGTTCATTTTATCACTTGTTAAAATGATTACGCTATTGAATATTATTAAGTAGTATATGTAAAATGCCAAAAGGGAGAAAAAGTTGATTGGTGAAAAAATGTAATATGTTTAATTTCTATACATTGAAAAATAGATAACTATGGTTACGATACTTAGTGACTATAATTTAGTCTTCCTTGTCATTTAAGAGTAATGCAGCATATATATTAACTGCATTCGGTAGTTAATCATGAATTGTATTTTTCATACAGTACTTAGATGTTGTCATGTTAATTACGTAAAGATCTCTGTATTCAATTCTAGCCGCGTTGATAACATATACGACAGAAGTTTTGTTGTTAGTTACTGTATAACAGTTTTTCAAATAATTGAATCTTATTGCATGATATAAACTTCTTTAATTACTCTCACCATTCATACATTTTATAAAATACAATGTGATTCAAGAAACTGGCAGAACGTGTTATAAATGCAGCAGTAACACTGAGTGATCGGGATAATGTGGCACATCCAGAAAGAATATATGACAAGGTAAGCATTTGACTTAATTCCTATGCTGGTGATTATGATTACATCACTGGACTAAGACATAATCTGGGTTGCGATAATTAACGGAAAGTTTTTAATAACATAATCCTAAATAGGAACTATGTTAACTTATTTTCGTCACTGCTGTTAAATATGGTGGAATCGGTTTAAAGTAATTCACACATTTTGACTTTGAATGATCTATGTGGTCATTTTACATTCATTTTTAAGTTTCATTTGCATTTCAAAGTATTTTGATGTAGCTGTAGAATATTTTCATCAATTAAAATGTAGGAATTCCGGAGACTATATAATTCAAGCACATCTAATCATTTGAAAGCTTGCTGTAAGTGTTAAAGTTAAAAGAAAAGATTTACGGTGAAACTTTAAGCCGTTGCTAATCATTATTCTAAGAAGTATACAGTTCCTTAATCATAGAGTTAATTATAACTTAAACTTTGTTTAGGTTCTTTAGTAATTAGATAAGCGTTTAGGAATGCTGCTTTTAGGGGCGATTATGATATGAGTACTATATTCCAGAAACTACATACTTTATTATTCCATTGGTAAACATTGACCAAGCACAGACAACGATGGATGTATGTTAAATGTCAGGAAGAAGAGTATGTGGAATATTTATTAATGAAACTACTATCGAACGTGTATGCGATCATTATGCAAAGAAAATAATTAACTTGATATTTGTTGCTGTTTCAAAAAAATAGGACATGCAAAGACTGACGCCATAGTTCCTTGCATCATTTTTGTAGGTAAATAAGCAACGCTATTGATATGCCGGGCACCTAACGAAAATTGACTATCTTCGAGAACTGTGCTTTAGTATATTATTTCAATTATTATAACTGTGGACAGTGTAAACATTTCATTTCTATGACTGTTACGTTACCCTTGTCCGGTTCTCTCGGTTAGTATATTTACTCTTAGTATATTATTTATTACTATGAACTACGGTTACTTAATTGTGTACAACCTACCCCCATTCACTACCACTTTTTCCTTTGTTCTGTACCAATGTTAGATTTGTGATTGGGTTACTGTGTGGTCTGATTTTATGTATATATAAAGGCATGATTAAAATACAATACGTTCTCGGTTCTCAGTTCTCCGTTTTCAGGTCCCCAATTCTGGTTCTTCTATTGTCGGCCTGGGAGTGACTGGACTTAGGTCAATCGAGCATTATCAACTAGGCGCATTCCATTAGCGTTCGATGCAACCAACCAAAACCCTTCTTACTTCTCGTCATAACAGCTATACATTTAAAACTAGTTCAAAAGTGAAATTCTTATTTTCAGCTGTCAATAATTTCGAAACTAACAAATATGGAAATTGTTTTAAAAATGTTAATAGTTGAAAATTTACATTTAAAATTTCATTATACTGTTATTTTAATTATCATTATGTAATTTCCTTTCAGGAGACTGGTGTAAGTGTAGACAGATGTTGGACATATATTTCTCAACTATCTGAAGCGATACAATTTCATATCACAAAATCACATGAATATCATAAGGTTAGCTTTTGAGACAAGTAAAAGTGTTTAAAATATATTTCATATCTACTTTAGTGATTTGTGGACTTATTCATATGATATTGAAAATAGACATATCTATGGACTTTTATTAACTAGAGAACCTCTGGGGATCAAGATTTATCAAACGGTCTGTTTTTAAGTTTTGGTGGAGAAAGTGATGGGAATCCGTGATTAGTGGTTGAAAATAAAGTTATTTTACTGAAAATGGAACAGTGAATTACTGAATTTCTACTTGGTAGTTTGTTGTATGACCACAAGGTTTTAGACCTAACTTGAATGGAGTTGTGGATTGCATAAACTTAAAAGATTTTAAAGTAAACCTTTATTAGTTTTCAGATGTTGTCATCTCGTGATGAACTTCAGTATTTATGCAAATATAGTCTGGGTGTAGAATAAGAGCTGAGTTAGAATGTTTTCACTTAAATCGTAATGAATAAATTATATGATTTACAGTTCTTTAAAATCGATGTATTTAACCTGCTGATAATCCTTTTAGTTCGATTGGAGTTTTCCGACTAACTGTAGACACTCGAGAATCTACAAATACATTTTCGACCTGAAGTATTATGATTGATCATCTCCCACTGTCTCCCCTAGTTAATACCTGATGGCTTTTCAAATATCGTCTGCCTTTATCAGTAAATATTTCGAAGCTTAACAATCGGGTTATACAATTATCCTTAGGTATAATTACATCAGTGTTGTCTGCTGTATGCTTTCGATTGAACATTGTTCGATACTATGCAGTTAAACTTTTTTAAAACGAGCACAGATAATAAAATTAATTCACATCAATCTTTAATGAATATTTTCAAATTTGTTACAATTGGTTCATTCTATCATCAAAGTGTTCTATACTCAGTGACATTACTGGTGAGAGTGAAGAGAAATCAACCGCGTTTAGTCGAGGTGATGTGACCTTACATTAATAAAAATATCTGATAAGATTAACGCCTATAAGCCATAATTGAATTAGAAAAATAATAGTTGGCTGGTATGAAAAACACTTGAGGGGAACCACTCGGGTGAGAAAGAAAAGCCAGAATATGCCTTCGTATTGAAAATTTATCTTATGAACCAAAACAATTATTTCTATGTATCACGTGGTAGATCACTTCCTGAAGAGGAATACAAAACATAATAATGACATAAATGAAGCTTTGTATGCGAAAACGAGCTACTAGGTAAGATTACAGTATTTCGAGAAAGGATAACATTATGATGACAGCTAATGAATTCACAGAAAACTCATGATTTAAAGAATTAAAATTATTTAATAAGTACAGTTTAACAAAGCAAGTTTTATTTGTATAAATGGCATACTACTCACATTATGGATTCTGATTAATTTAGCCTTTGTAACACCATAGAATTCAGTTCATATCAGTTTACTCCACACATTTTACTAAGTTTATTAGACTAACTCTCTCTATTCTTACTTTCTTTTTAAAGTTTCATCATGAGATATGGGCCGCTCGAATGGAAATACAACAACTTCTTTCGAGTTATTCTCTAATTCAAGAAAAACTAGGGTCATTGAGTTTGCTAACTGATGAAGCACTGGTAACAATTAGAAGTATGATAGAAGCTCAGTTGGTGAGTTATAAGAATCAAAACAAATTTGAAATTAAATAATGTGCTTATCGTCTCTCGAATGAATATTTGTATCTGATCAAAAACTTTCACATTCTACTTCTAACAGAGCATATACACTAAACTTTCTTTCAAGTCAAAAGAATTCTTGGCTAAATCATGCATACTCAAATCAGTATTTCTACGTAATGCGCTAACTCATGGCAAACATTCAGCATATCTATTAGCTTCTTTACGTCTACCATCTGGACAATGGGTTCATAGAGGTGATTCTGTTAAAGTGTGGGGAAGTAATCAGTTTGTATCAAAATTACATAATGAATGGAATGCTGAAGTTAATAACGGTGAACAATTAAATAATGCACCATCAATTTGTTTTTGGCTTACTTCACCAGAACATAGTCCAATATCAGATAAGCGTAATCAAATAATGTCAAGCGATATAGAAGATAATCATGACAATTTAGGTGAAGTTTCATCAACTAAAAATGTCTGTAAACGGTAAGGTTGAATAGAGTTTTCTTCAAAAACAAAATGTTACAGTTATCTTTTTTATAAAACGTTTTGATATGATGCTAATTTAATATTTCGATGAACTTCTTTATGAAAACTGAACCAATTAGGTGTCCTTCAATGTTATTTGTGTTTTTATTCATAAGAATAGAATGTATTAGTATTCACATTTTTATTCATAGAGTCTCTGGCTATCCAGCATATTGCCATTTGAATGTTTTAAATTGATTGCCTAAATTCCTGTTCAAATGAGTTCGAATTATATTTGAATTACTTGCAACATGTGTACCCAACTAAAGTCTGTGTTATGTTTACCATGTCTGAATTCCGATTTCAGTGAATTATAAATTACCAGACAACACACTGGGTAATTCCGACCACTCACGATACAACATATTTGAATAGATTAGCGACATGCTACAAAGCAAAAGTCGTTCTAGCGTGTTATACCAAATCAACTTTCATATTTTTATGTACCATCTCTACTATTCATTCTAGCTTCTTAAGCTTTCATATTGAAAACAATCATTTTCAGACATGTAATACAATACTTTTAAACTGTTTATAAAATTTCATGTCACAGTGTTCTTATTGAGTTATTTCTAATGTGACTGTTGTAAAAATGCTGATACTCCGTCATACCCTAATATTAATTGAAACACTACAAATACTAGTAAAGTATTTGTAGGCATAAGAATAGCATCAATCCATCGAACAGAAGTGATATGTTAACGAACGAATTATAAATGTAAAGTTATAACAATAACCTCAGGATTGATCTAAGTTGCCTACTAATGAAAAGCAATGACTGTAAAGCATATAATTTATCTTAGTATGCGAATTCCGAACAGTGTACATTGAAGATTCTATTATGGATTGAACTTAGAACACCTAATTACCATTGCCAATAAGCTGCCGAGGTCCAGTGTTAGTATTTCCACCTCAGCATATCATAATAAATAACCCATTTGAAAAATCTTATTATATCGAAATCATTGCTTTAAGTGTTTCACGAATTTAATTCGTGTAACATCTTTAGTGAGTGGAACAAATTATCAGATGTTTAAATAATATTGAACAACAAATCAAATATTTATCATGAGCCCTAAAACCGTAAGAGGTCTGATCATGCAAATGTCTTGCAAATGAAAAATGTTTCAATATGAGAAATATTAGTGTGAAATTAACTGAGTAGGAATAGAGCATTCGATTGGTGTAATAAGTTGTCTTTTTATTTAGTATATATTTCCTTTGGCACTAGTCATAATTTCACAGAATGGCTCTCCAGTGTAGAAAATATCACAACCGACACAACATAATTTGAGAAATCGTCGTAATTCATTTGTTATTTCATGACAATAAACTACAACTATCAAACCAATTGTTATTTTGGGATATGTGACGAATATTTGTTTTGTCCTGATGTAACAATTAAACTTTTGTCAATTTAATTCAGTAAATTATGCTCTAAAGAAGTGACTTCAATCAGCAAATCGTCTTCAACTAAAGTTGTTTATTCATTAGAAGTTTGTGAACTTTTATCATATATGGTTCAGTGCTCAAATTAATTCAACTAGCTGTATCATTATCTATGACAATAATATATATATATATATATATGGGTCGCTTGATAAGGGTTCTACTCAGAAACGGTGTAAGAACATTACCTAGCATGGTTGCGAAGAGTAGCCATTGGGTCAACATGAAGCTCAATTACTGAGCATCTAACAAACGTAGGCCATTCGATCTAAACAGATTCCTCATTCACAGTCATTCATGCAATTAATGAAAGCCTATCAAGCAGAGTAGTCTTCCGTCTACTGAAACCTAGCTTACTGAACCTAAGATTATGTATCCTGAAGAAACTCTTTCAACCTCTACGTTTACTCAGTTCTGTAACTAAAACATTCCTCCTCTTAAGACCATTACTACTTTCCTGTGCCTTCCTTACTAACCTTTAGCTATAAACTGACTTACATTTTTGAATACATTTCATCTCAGTTCAATGAAAATACCTTACGATGGCATATTACGTCACTTTTTTCATATATAATAGCCTTATCTAACTTCTATGACATTCAAAAATAAATTCACAGAAAAGAGAACTCCTTGTTGAAAATACATTCTTACTTTCCTGTAAAACAATATGCATTTTTCGTTCAGTAGTTTAATTTACAGAATCTGGACTTTATTGTCTGAGAAACAAACACTTTGTAGACTTCAAGTAAAATCGCTGAGTTTTTTAATTATTTTGCATTATTATTATGCAATAATTATATAATTCTTGTATTGTTTTAAAGTAAAGTAAGCAACTCAGTTTACTATCCTCTATTGAATAATGTATATGAATGACATAGAAAGGATGTTTCAGTAATCCATTTGTTTATTGATAACAATATTTTGTAAATACTATTTCTACTACTGTTTGCAGTTAAACAAAAGCAAAATTTCAATTGCCGACAAATTATTTTTATCTGAAGAAGAACTCCTGTTGCCAGAAAACCATCGTAAACTAGAATGAGTTAAAAAAGATATTTTTAGTTTAGCACGAATCCATCACTACCAATTGTGTAAAATATAAGAATTTCAGGTTCTATATTAAACACAAGATAGTTGAATTGTAAGGTTACAATTCAGTAATCAATGTTTATCCAACTATAGTCACTTCACAATACATTTTCTGACTAAAAAATACTTCCATAAATCATTGTGACAATCAATTGTAGTTTTGTGCAATACAACTCTATAGTTACTATGGTTTATTATTTTGTATTAAATATATCGCATTACTTGTTATGACTAATGAGTAGTTTAATACTTGCTGTTTTCAAAAGGATTTACTTATTCTCATCAGATTGATAAAATCTATTAGTGAAGTTAATTGTTTTAGGTATAAAACTAGTGGCTTGATTGCAACATTACTGACTTCTTGAATAACTTGGACACATCTTAAGTATGACAATAAACTACCGTAAAGAACATTGTGCTTATTCTTTTCGCTTATTACTTTTCAGGTTTACAGGACAAATATCTTAATATCAAAATCTAATTGAGACATAATGATAGAATAAATATATGAATTGAATGATCAGATAATGTTGACTTATGTTATATCCACCATACTGTTAACTACATTTCACAGATCTAGTTATTTATACTTATACTCCATTGATAAAAGATTAGCCTTATAGTAATTTTAAATGATGATTGTTTCTCTTTTCAAGTGAAATAATTATTAATCAATATTACGCGATTAGTGATCAGCAACTAATATTATTCTCTGTGCTACTTGCACTCGTCAAAGATTAGTCACAGTTGCGTACCATTGAAAACCTTTGGGCATTTAATGGTCTTTTTGTTCGAGTATGTGACTAATTATTAGTGATATACACTCAAGATTCCAACAGTAGTCTACTTTAAGACGTTACTACTGAACTATATAGCCCACTATTTACCTCCTGATGAGTAGTAAGGTGAATAAAATTCACAGAAAATATTTCTGTCAAACAGGTTCTTGAATAATAAATATTTTTCAAATGAAAAACCTTTGCATTACTTTTCTAATGTAATTGTACACTTATGAAATAGAGTCTACTGAATCAATGTTTGTATCGTTTACATTCTTCTAATTTAGTTTTCACAAGGATTTATGTAGTTCATGGAAAATTGCTGTTAATCTATTTGCAAATATATTGATGCCTACTTGTAAAAATTACGTAAAATCACTTGAAAACATTAATGTAAGTTCTTGTTTGCAAATGATTCTATATCACAATGAAAATTGATTTATACGTAACAGCTGATATAAGCGAACAATTAAGATAAGCTTGTATTTTCCCATTGATTTATAATAGACTAAAACTGGTCAGCCTTTGTAACTGTCTGGACACAGTAATCTAGTGGTTAACGCGGTGGAGTTTGGCACGAAGCGGACTAGGTTCGAATCCCGATGTGAACATCAATATTGAGGTGCAGGTACATCCAGCAGATGAGTCCCAAATATGACGAAACGCGCGTCACGGATTCCGCTTGCCAGTCACAATCCAACGTAGACAAGCGAACACTATTGTTTTCAATTAGGTCTTCATTCAGCTTCACTCTAATATACAATAATATTCAGGCGTAAAAAATGTAAAGTGTTAAGCCAATCAAGACAATATATGATTCACTTATGATAGTGAGGTAGACGGATTACATAACCGTTGATCATAATCAGTGAAAAGTACAAATCGATAGTAAGGGGATAGGTATACTAGCAGTGATGGTGAGAACAATAAAACAACTAAAATAAATATTTCGATGCAGGAAGCAGATTAAAACTTGGAAGAATAAGCTGGTTAATACAAACGTGAAAATAATAGTCACCGAATAAAACATAATTACATGATAGTATGTGTGCGAATAAAAGTTTCAGTCAAAGTAAGCAAAGAAGACAATTTACAAAAGGGGTAAAAAAATAGTTATCTATCAGTGAGGTAAATGATGGGGGACCATCACAGTATACTGTAGATGTTGGGGTCCGTATTTATTTGTTACACACAGTAGAATCTTTGGAAATTTGAAACAACAATCCAGTCTGTGTTCAGAAGAAATTTATAATATCCTTATCTCTTCCGTGGTTATTTACAAATTACCAAATATTTTCATGAACCCGAAACATTTGTTTCATGTTTATTTTGTGTAATTATCTTTTCTTTTATTGATGACATAATTTAATTTATGTATTTCTTTAAGAAACATCTACTAACAAATTGAAAGTGAAAGATGCATAAGTTGCCTTGTCTTCTGACTTCGTTTAACTATCAATGAATATACAAATATGTGGAACGAGTAATTCTCACCAGAATATACATAATTTACATTAATAATAAAATCAAATGTTAGTTTCTGACTATCATATTTAACAAATACCTAAGTTCACTTAGTTGTATTTATCACAGATTGATGTTGGTTGGGTACCACTGAAAACCAGGGCTTTATAGACAGCGTATTCGTTCTAGTATTGGACCCATTAACAGCGCTCACCTGGTTTTTAGCAGTACCTAACCGCCATCGATCTTTAACAAATACAAGTAATCAAACTTAATATCTATCTCCACAAACTAACGTAATTCAAGTACCATAGTGTTTATGATGATAATTACATGTGAATAATTAACGATAACGGAACAAAGTGTTTACTATTCAAAAATCATAAATCATAGATGAATGAACTAAGACATGTCGGCATGAAATTAACTGATTGAACAATATCAATTAAGCCGACTGACAAAATGATTTGGTGAAGGATAGAATATTAATACTAAATATGTAAAGGTGTAGAGTCTAAGTAATTTAGTCACATAAGAATTAATATCACTTTCAAGATGACGTTTTAATACAGGTTATGCCACTGGCCAAGATATATCAAACGGTTGTACAACTATAGATTTACATTATGAGTGTGAACTGCATTTGCCTCAGTCATATATAGAATGTAAACCTGTAATCCGTGTGGGATAGCTGATAAAATTTGATAAGTAACTTAAAAATATATATTCAAGTCAACTCGATGTCATATACCAATCGAGTATGTTAGAATGGTGCTTTTAATCTGTCTGAGTTGCTTTTTTCTTACGTAGGCCAAATTATATTTGGTGATACGATGACAGACACAGGATTGTGCTCTCCATTCAGCTGGCCCCACAGAAACAGCCAAATTGATAAATTCACATAGAAGCGATGAATCTAGACAATCTAGTTAAAAACAAACTTCTTCGCTTCTCTTCCTTCTCACTAAATAACTATTTCCTAATTATAAGTTGATTTCTAATATACTACTACATGTGCACTTTATTTCTTTTATAAACACTCTTTTCATGAAAGCAACCAATTATTGTGGAGAATTCGCAAGAATTCAATACCTTTTTAAACAAATTACAAACTATTCTTGAATACGGAAATGAAGCGGAATTAGAAACATTGAAAACATTATCTCATAGATCATATGAAACCAAAGGTTAGTATTACTTTGCATTTCTTCATTAAGAAACACTCATAGATATAGTAGAATGAAGACTATCGAGTGTAAGAAGTTTCTCTTGTACAGTTGTCTATATAGTGATATTCAACATGTAATACTTAATTATAAAACAGAAGTACTAAGTCAATTATTTAAGCACAAATATCAAAATAAAATGAGAAAGGGCAAAAGGATGTCAAGTAACAGTTACAAAGAGTGTAGCAGTCTTAAAAGTAATAAGAAGTCAGAGGTTGATCCAAGAAAAGGTGTTAAAAATTTCATAAGACAAATATGAAGTTTTATGAAATAGTCGTCCACTTAAAGAATACGAAGAAGGGAATAAGAGAATGATTTAACCAATGATAATTGACACTTGTGAAGATAAGCTTAGGGAGAGGTGGATAACAGTTATATGATGCAACCTATAGTCAAGGCCTTGGAAGGATGACTATTTGAACATGTTGACTTTATGTAAAAACTTCTGTTTTTAGTTCATAAACAACCGTAACGTCTTCATTGGATCAGTATTTGCTTTGTACACCATTGAAGGTAAGTGGTTTAACCTTAGAAATGACCATATTAATTCTGGAGATCTATTCAGGGATAACGTTATTTAATCACTTACACAATCTTCATGACATTCAGATACAGTGGTGTCCATTGAAGCATTTTCAAAAAATCTCGCTTTACGCTAAAAATGTAATGTACTTTATAACAGTAAATGAACTTGGTGTGGCTCAAAGCAGCAACTTATTCATGATGCATTCACAAATCAAAGTCCTCCTTAAAAATGCAAAATAAAGGTGGGCAGAATAGAACAATATATGTAGAACCTTTGAAAGTCCTCCTTTTAGAATCCTAATAATCGTGACTCCATGGAATTAACTTTTCGTAATAAGATTTTGTTTTCAAACTGTAAATATTATTTCATGTCAAAGAGTCGGCTTCAAGTTTTTGTCAATGTAACTTGAAGGAAAACCATTACTGATATATATCTACTGTAGTGTATGCAGTTCATTCTTATTTGCATCGTCGATACGGATAAGTTTCATTCTTGATTACATAAAATGAATCAAAATTCCTTTTTACTCAGAGGAACATAAACGTGATGGTCTGTGTAAACGCTATTTTGGCTTGATTCTCTGGGTGTTGATTTTCTTAATGAGTAGTCTTGTTTTATTTCCAGTAAAATATCTAAGAAATTAGATTTTGAGTTTGGTCATGATTCTAATGGAATATTGCTAACTATTGAATTCCTTTAAATCATTGTCAAGCTCAGTGTTTTCATCGCAAATTCTGAATCATTATACAAGTAATACATTTGTAAATATTAATATTCATGCATTAATCTATTGCTTCATCAGTTTCAGATGGTTATCTAGAGAATACTTAGCATACATTGTGGTGTAATATGCTACCATTTCGAACGATCCAATTAGAAACTTAAAGGATTCGTGAAATAGAAATGTTGATGAAGCCTTTTCATCAAATATCGTTGATTTCACTCTAAGTCTCATCACTCTGTAAATCAGTTATTCTAGTTTATGATTTCAGACGGCGCTGTCTTTATTATTTATTAAACTTATTATAATTAAGATCAGCTCACCAGTGACTAACTTCCTGGAGACATAATCAGAAGACATGATTAGTGAACCTCTGCCATATCCGGCATATAGCAGCCATCCGTAACAAAGAATGAGATCGGAAATCTTAAGAATGCCAACCAATGGATGTTGACAGAATCGTCTAAAGTGCAAACGTTTACCACAAAGCCCAGAGGTCTTTGTCTTGACTTGATATTAAATTCAACCTGGGTAATATTAATAGTATTCATTCATGATATAGCCGTGTTGTAATCAAGTGTATTCCACACCAAACTTCTATTATTACTTCTTACTATTTGTTTACTGTAGATTCAACTATTCATGTGCAGAGTGAAACCATTCAGCAGCTAACAGAAACCCTTAAGACATGGGAGGTAAGTTATTTTTACATGAAATTAAATCAAATGATGAATTGCTGACACTTAAATTAGTGCTTTTCATTAACTTACTTACAACAGTGTAGTAGGTATAACACCTAATACATGGACCTAATTAAAAGTCTATACAGATACCTAATTGTTGAAATAATGTTAAAGACTCTGAAGCAAACACTCACCTGAATAGTAAAAGTAGAACGTTTACATTTGTCACTGTATATCAGTACTCGAACAAGAAAGTGAGGGAACGTATAGTATAGTGTCGTGTTTTTATCTCAATATTATTGTGACTTTCCTGATTGGTTGTAGCTGTATAACTATGCTGTTTAATCTGACAAGAAATATTCTCTTATTTGAGGATAGATAGAAAATTTGACCAATTTTTATGTCTATATATGGTGAGATCGCTTTTTCGTGTTGATTGATATTAAGTTTAATTGATTGGATTCATTACAGATTAATGCTGACATTGGGCTAATAAAAACCAAAGTTAATTGGCAGCTGTCTTGTTCTTGTACCGGAATCTTCAGCATTGCATACCCTCTGTTTCGTCAGTGTAATCGAACACAGAATGCGTTCCGAGGTACTGATGGAAGTGGGATCCCATATATGTATATGTAATCAGGTTCTGTTTAAGTATGATGAATACGTGTATTATTGAAAACTTCAGTCTGTGAAGTATTTAGGCATTTATAACACCTTCAGGTATTAGCGGACGTAAAAGCTTTTTACAGAGGAAAATTTAGCATGATGCCGTGCTAAAGACCACAATAGAGTCCAGATTCATGACAACACAAACGAGAGTAAAATGAAATGTATATATTATATATAACATAGCCCTAGTTAGCTGATAATTGATCATTTGAACTAATTCACAACATAACTAATCAAAAGTACAAAATTATAAGTCCAATCATATACTGTGTTACTTTCCACTGATAAGCTGACATTAATAAGACAATCAATTTCAGCTGTCTGCACTACATTTGATTATAAGTATAGTTGGAAATAAATGATTTTTATTTTCATTTCACATATTGGAAGTCCTATTTATTACTGGTCAACTGTTTGCATTTTCATAATTAGCGAAAGTTATGTTGAGGATAATGCATAGTTGCATGCTAAAGAAAAAGTTCAATAGACACTTCAATACATTCTTACAATTGTAACATATCGTCGGCTATTTCAGTTTTATTTGTCTATTTAAACCATTTATCTAACTATTTGTAAAACAGTGGATGCTTTATTAGGGGTAACACGTATGTGAAAGAATGCAAAAATACATGTTTCACGTAATTTAGCATAATACTCTTGATGACAATCACTAATTGTCTATGATCATCAAGCCGCATCAAGGTTATTCGTTTAATGGTCAGATCGTAAATTTATTAAGGGAAATAACTTTGCTTAACTCCCATCGTATAGTTAGTTAACGTACTTAGAAGGATTTTAAACAATAACTTGTAGTTCATTGCTGATCATTATAGTAAAGAATCCCTGATAGAACTACAAATATGTGCGTCTGTACAAGCTTCTTATTTAGAATGATTGTCCGCCGTTATCTTATGACATCCGACAGTGAATACAAGATATTGTATTGAATAATCACTCAATTACGTATTCATCTTAACAAGGAGTATTATTGTTGTTCTCTTCTAAACAATACTTTCCAGTTTATTAAATTTAATAGATTTCATGGCTATTTGCATTAGGATGTATTGATTAGGGTTGCTTTTTTTGTATATTTGTTTATATTACTTATTATTACTAAGTAGTTTTCGTAGTGTAAAAATTTTCTACTGTACCGTAGAGTAAATATTACTATTAACTTCATTTCAAACAATCTCCACGTTCAACTTGTTATGCTGTTATAATTGCATGACCTTACGATTCTTAACCGACAGCAGATTATGGCTTTGTTTCTTTGAATCCTTGTTTATGTGTATTGTTTTCTCATTTTACTCTTGCTTATATTGTCTTGAACTTCAACTCTGATGTGGCCTATGGAATTTCTCCTTATTGTATTTTCGTCTGTAAAAATCATTTCCCTTCGGTAGTAACCGAAAACTCTATAGACGCCTAGATACCCTAAGAACTGGGTTTTACAACCATATACATACACATCATATTTAAATGGCACCTGATTTCGTATACAATAAGTTTGTTTTATTTTTGGATGTCAGAGTATCCTCATTGTGAGATTTAAATCCATTGTACAGAATTAACACGTATTTTTCTTGCAAGTACTGATTTCTGTCAGCTAGTAAACTTTGAACACTTATTACCATACAGGAAACTAACCTACTAAAATGCAGACTAATTCACGAATACATGGTAATGACTAATTTCGGACGTCATTCATTTTTAGCGATAACTTAACCTACGAAATATTGTGTGAGTACAGCGATTTATCAAGTATAATACAATTCAAAACAGTCGATAAGATACCAATCTAAATTATGTCCTAAGTCTTATTGCATGTTAGAAATTTGCGTAAAGTTAAACTAGTTAGAGATTCGTAGCATTGGAGGATGGTTGTTGTTATATTATATTCTCTGGACTAGATAGCCTAATTGTGGGTCTGCCAAATGGCGTTGTGTAGAGTGACAATCGAAGACTTGCAATTAATTCATCCGGTACGGAGAATGGAGTATTATCGAAGGTTAGATACCTTGCAACGCATCTCATTAACTTTGAATGTTAATTCAACTAACTAAAAGGAAACTGAAATGAGCATACCTGTGTTGGTATACTTCTTTTGCTACAAACAACTGTCTCTTATTCATACGAACACACAGTTCAGTCACTATGTCATTAAGTCACATTTTCGATTTTATTTCAGTAGTCTACGCATCATTTCGAACAAATCACAGATTAGTAACTACTACATTTGTTTAAAATGAAATAGAAATGTGTATAATATTTGCTATATTGTATGTATATAGAAATTAGTGATATATGATTTTTCAGATCCTTTTACAGAAACTAAAAGAGATGGAGATGAAAGCATCTGACAATGAAGCTAATGATCAAAGTCTTGAGGAGTCAAGAAATAATGATTTGTATTACACGTTCACGTAGGTTTTTTCTAATGTTTACAATATTATGCTATCAACAATTTCTAAGCTGAGTGAAGTGTCTGTTATGTCTGAGAGTGTTTTCAATCAGGAACGCAGATTAAACTGAGATGAGTTATCTCTTAAAATGACCAAGGAATTTATGGCATCTAAGAAGTATCTGAGACATACTAATAACAATAATGTGTTTGTTTGCCCATTAAATGATAGAACTTCACAGTTCAGTTGATGTAATTGTGGTAATGTCATTTATGAAGGCTGATGGATATATGACACAACTATTTAATACCAAATATCTAGTAAAATCTGATAAAATGTTCCAAAGGAATTCATGATATGCAAGGAGGGGGAGAAGATAGAACATTTCGTAAAAATAATGTATTTAAGAAAATAGCTTACTCCAAAATGAAAACATTCAGATAATAAAATAACAATCAATGAAGTAGTTGTAGTTCCTAACTATGGAATATATAGATTTATTTATTTAACAATCACTACTGAATATATCAGGTATGTTAATATCAACCATTAAGTTTTATATCGTTTAACCTTCGTAGATTATTACTTTTATAACGTGAGAATATGTGTATTCATTAGAGAGACTAGTAGTTTACGGGACCAGTTTTTAATATATGATCATAGGATTGTTTCAGAAGTCTAGGTAAATTTATACCATCATTTACATAACCTTTCATTATACGTACATGTATTTTATATGAATATTTAAGAAATAATGTTATTATATCTAGTTATTTTTTTCTGTTTCCAGGCCATCATTATCGAAAGTAACAAACAAACAAGAGTCAATGTCTCAAAGAGAATTGAATAACAGAAATGATGAGAAACAGCTAATAACGTGTTTTACCAACACTACACCTAAGACATTACATTTAAACAAGCCAGCAGCATTATATGATCATCGAATAAGGGAAAGTCCTTACATAAAAGATTTAGTACAATACCAGATTAGCCACACTTCCCGAAATTTTCCACAATGTATTAAACAAACAAAAGAACTTATGACACAAATTGATTCACCCTTATATTCAGCTGTTGCCTATTGTACAAACTGTTCAGAATTTCATGAAATAAATCTTATGTCACCTATTATATGTAAAGTAGAAGCATCTACATCGAATATAAATTCTTCAAGTGAAATTAGTGATACATCTGAAGTTCGAATTAAAGCAGCACATTCAATGCCAAGTTTATCTGTTGAAACAAAAGATTCAAGTGTTGTTGAAGATAAAGCATCAGCGTACCAAAAAAAGAAGTGTCGTGCATTGAAGAAACTTTCCAGATCAAGAGGTAGAAAACAACATCGGCAGTACACTTTAAGTGCTAGTTGTAATGAAACAACAGCAAGTTCAGGATTTGATAGTCCATCAGAATCATCTGTTACCAGAAAAGAAAAAACAAATACACATCAAATTTACAGTAAAGCTTATTCAGAAAGCCGAAGAAATGAAAGTGGCAAAAGGCCCTTTCTGTGGTGGTATAAACGTGGTAAACGAGCAGTTAAAGATGACCCAAATGCTCCTGTAAGCCCGAATACTGAACCAGGTCCACCAGGCAGAAGATCTCCATTGAATATTAGTCCCAGTGATAGTGTTAATGAATTTAGTCATCGTTCACCTAGTCATTTTTCAGAAAATCAGGAACATTTCATTGAAAGTACAGGTTCAGCAGTGAGGTCGTATAGTTGGATACAACAGAGCACACCTCGAGGTTATACTCCACCCTCCGATAGTAAATGGTGGCCTTCTACGCATATGTTACCTACTATGTATCACGAAAAGAATAAGTCATTGAATGCTTACAGCGACAGAAGTAAAATGAAAAACCGAAAACCTATAAAAAAATATTCATTTGGAAATGATATTAATCACTATGAACAGAGTGAAAATCAAATGTACAACACGATTGATTCAGGAATTCAAACTGATATTGATATGTATATTTCAAAACAATTAGACAGTGTTCTATTGGAAGCAGAATCAAATAATCTACGAAATAACAAATGTCCAGTATATATTTGTCAGCACTGCTATAAGAGTACTTACAAAGTTAATCGCAATGATAATTCAGTACAATGTAATTTAATAGATGGTGATATTTTTGTTGATAAGTTGTATCATCCATCACATTCGTTTGCTAGCCACATTGATGAAAAACCTAACAAATTTATTCACCGTAGGTCAAAATCTAGTGGTGTCAGGATATGGGATGTTTGTTGTCAGATTGGCACAGTAAAACGAAATCAGGGTACTGAACCGATAAATAGTGAAGATATTCGTTTACTGATATCCAGTATTTATGGAAAAGGTAAAGAATATAATGAAGATCATAGAATGTATGCAAGGCATAATGAAAGATCGAAAAGTTTTGAAACGCCATCAAGGGGGCTATCACAGTTGACTGCTGTATCTAGTACAAAAACATTATCTCCGTTAAAATATTCTGTTTCTTGTCAAATTGGAACATGTCCAACACCTAAAATCATTGTTACTGATCCTGTAACCGATTTATGTAAAGAATCCAAAGAATATAGAAAAGTATGCAATAGTCAAATATGTGATGAATCATCGTATACAACTTGTCTTCCAATAATGATAGGTAAGAAGTTCCAAGTTGACATACCTTCGGAAGTACAGACAAAAGACGTTTCTATGCAGATACAGACGATGGAAAATCATACTGTTTTAAATGATACCTCAAGTATGAAGAAGGAAATGAAAACCTGTTCAGTTGAATCTGAATCTAGTTTTATCTCTTCTAATGTATTGAAGAAAATTGAACATAATAAACTAATGTTAAGTAATTCCACTAAATCAACAGATTGTTTCGGATTAATTCTGTTGAATGAAACTAGTACACAAATTGGTTTATGTAATAGAATTGGATTAGCACCAAGTTTTTATTACAATCAGAAAGATGATTCAGTGCAAACTGATTCTCCACACATTTATGTGACGGAAGCAAACATAGTACCTAACTGGACATCAGCTATAAATGAAAGCAATAAGCAAATAGTACCAAAATCTACGACTGCAGATATACCGCAAACACAGAAGTCATCAGGTGAAAGTTCATTTCACATAGAAACAAGTACACAGCATAAAAACAATCTGATAAATCATCAAACACAAATAACGAATGTTACTCCAAACACATTAACCAAGTGTATTCAGGTGAAACCAACTCCAAAATGTATACACACTGGACGAAGAAAGTCACTAAATAATGTAACCACAATTAACAAAGTAGAACGGTTTCATAAGAATCAACTTGAACCTCTAATAAAACGTGAACATTCAAACAGACGATCTATTTCAACATATGGTGATTTAATTATGAATATAGAACTACATAATCCATCATGTAAACATTCTATTTTATACAATTCAAATAATCCACTCACACCAGAAAGATTATATAGTTATAAATGGGTGAATTCATTCTCGTCTTCATCATCATCATCATCTTTTGATGAATATAATGATTTATGTAAACAATGTCGTTTAAAATACTATAGACCACTTCATATGAATGTTGCATTGAAACCTAATCATAATTATATTAAATCAAAACATTTCATAAATCATAAACCTCATCATCTTCATCATCATCATCATCATCATAATACATTAAATTTTCAACGTTCTACCACAAAAAGAAGTTTATCAGCTGATGATTTAAAAGTAACTCATCATAAAACAGAAGTAATACGTTTAAATACTATGAAAGCATAAATAAACATCATTATCATGGAATTATGATGTATTAATAACAATATAACGTTCAAATATTAAAAAATAAAAAAAACTACTGATTATACTAAATAAGTAGGAGAAAAAAATAATAATAAAACATAATTGAATATTACGTAATGTGTTAACAGTTGTAAGCCAAATTATTTTTATTACTTCAACATTTTACTTCATTTGTGTACAATTATACTCCTATTATCTATTGTCATTACCTTGTTATGCTTTTGATGGGAACTTCTTTGAAATCGACACCATTTACAGTTGTATAACAATCACTGAATATAAACAAACTATTGTTTGATTAGGATTTATAATTATAATTTGGTTTTAATGTTAAATTTATTATTAATGAACCATTTTAGCTGTTGTTTTTTTCTTTTAGTTAATCTTTATTCTAGCCAAATTATAACTTTAATCTAATTGTTTAAATTAAATAAATTAAAATAAAATATAAAGTTTGATTAAAAGTCTTGTGTTATGGAGATTATTATAAAGGTTTATACTAGTTAGCGTTTTTTTTAGCAAGGTTGTGGTTTTACGGGATGGAGTTGCTAACCCCATGCCCAACCCTCCTCCTTTGACCGCGCTTGGGAGCGGCAGCAACCCTAGGGGGGTTCCAGGCGGAGTAAAATGATTGTAGGTGGCACCATATTCTCCCACAAACGTATATACAAAACTACATAGGTTTCAAAGGACCACATTACGGAGAACCAAATCAACCACATCTGCATCAATAATAAGTTTAGAAGAACCATGGAAGATGCAAGAGCAAGGAGAGGAGCTGATATAGCTTCAGATTACCATCTGGTGGTGGCTAAAATGAAACTGAAGCTGCAGAAGCACTGGACAACTGGAGCAGCAGTATTACACAAATTTAATACAGCCCTTCTCCTGGATACTAACAAACAAAACGAATTCAAAATAACTTTTAATAATAAGTTCCAGGCATTTCATGATTTACTAACAGAAGGTGGAATTAATATGAAAGACAACTAGAAAGAGATTTAGGAAACAATAACTTCGACATGTCAGGAGGTTTTGGGTCCCAAGGTACTACAAAAAGAATGGATTTCTGTCGGTACTCTAGACAAGATCCAAAAAAGGGGGAGCAGAAAGATAACGATTAATAACAGCCAGACAAGAACAGCGAAAGCCAAGGCACAGGCCGAATACACCGAAGCCAACAAACAAGTGGAGAGGAGCATCAAGTCCGATAAACAGGAATACGTTGAAGACCTAGCAATGACAGCGGAAAAAGCTGCAAGAGAAGAAAACATGAGGCTGTTATACGATACAACGAAGAAACTATCTGGGAAATTCAATAAGCCAGAACGGCCAATCAAGAACAAGGCTGGCAAACCAATCACTGAAGTGCATGAACAACGGAACAGGTGGGTAGAACACTTCGAAGAACTCTTGAATAGACCAGCCCCACTAAATCCACCAGTTATCGAAGCAGCAGCTACGGATCTCCCTATAAACACAGACCCACCAACAGTCGAAGAAATCAAAATGGCTATCCGACAGATCAAGAATGGTAAGTCAGCAGGACCAGACAACATACCAGCGGAGGAACTGAAGACAGACATAGAAGCAGCTTCAAAGATATCCCACATTCCCTTCAGGAAGATTCGGGAGGAAGAACAAGTTCCAGTAGACTGGAAAGAAGGGTACCTCATTAAGATACCAAAGAAAGGCGATCTCAGCAATTGTGAGAACTAAAAAGGTATTACCCTACTTTCAGTACCAGGAAAGGTCTTCAACAGAGTGTTATTGAACAGAACAAATGACCCAGTCGACGGCCAACTCCGAGATCAACAGGCCGGATTCCGTAAAGACCGATCGTGTGCCGACCAAATTGCTACTCTACGGTTCGTTGTTGAACAATCAACTGAATGGAATTCACCACTTTACATCAACTTCATCGACTATGAAAAAGCATTCGACAGCGTGGATAGGAGAATATTATGGAGCCTTCTACGACATTACGGCGTACCCGAGAAGATAGTCAACATCATACGGAATTCTTACGACGGACAACATTGTAAAATCGTGCATGGGGGTCATCTCACAAATTCATTTGAAGTGAAGACCGGTGTCAGACAAGACTGCTTACTCTCGCCCTTCCTGTTCCTACTGGTCATCGACTGGATCATGAAGACTGCAACATCTGAAGACACTCTAGGAATACAATGGACAACATCGACGAAACTAGATGACTTGGACTTTGCAGATGACCTGGCTCTTCTATCTCACACACATCATCAGATGCAGAAGAAGACGAACAATATAGCAGCATCCTCAGCAGCAGTAGGCCTCAACATACACAAAGAGAAAAGCAAGATCCTCCGATACAAAACAACAAACACAAACCCAATTACACTTGATGGAGAAATTCTGAATAACGTAGAAACCTTTACATATTTGGGCAGCATCATCGACAAACAAGGAGGGTATGATGCAGATGTGAAGGCGCTGATCGGAAAGAAAAGGCAAGGGCAACACTCCTACAACTGAAAAACATCTAGAACTCAAAGCAAATTTCAGTCAGCATTAAAGTGAAATTTTTCAATACAAATGTGAGGACAGTTCTGTTGTATGGAGCTGAAAATTGCATGGAGAACTAAGGAAAGTACTCTTCAGAAGATACAAGTATTTATAAACAACTGTCTGCGTAAGATTCTTCGAATTCGTTGGCCAGATACCATCAACAACAACCTTCTGTGGCAGAGAACTAGTCAACTTCCAGCCGAGGAAGAGATTACGAAAAGACGCTGGAGATGGATTGGACACGCATTGAGGGAACCATCAAACTGTGTCACAAGACAAGCGCTAACCTGGAATCCATAAGGCCAAAGAAACAGAGGAAGACCCAGGAAAACATTGCGTCGAGAATTGGAAACAGACATGAAGAGAATGAATAGCACTTGGGAAGAGCTATAAAGGAATGCCTAGGACAGAGTTGGTTGGAGAATGTTGGTGGGCGGTCTATGCTCCACTTGGGGTAACAGACATTGATTAATTGACTGACTGTTATGGAGATTGTGGACTTGGAATTTAATGTTATATGATGAACTAGATTAACTTTATTTCAAGATAGAACTTTAGTGCTTATTTTGATGTAGATACATTGTAATGATGGAATAGAATATGAATATCATACAATTTGTTCCTTTCAAAAATTTGATTAATGCAAGAACGATAACATTTACAGAATACTTTGAATTCAATGTATTTCGTTGCACTCAGCCTCATCAGCTACGTACATACTATTGATTTTAGTTAACTCAAATTATTTTTATTAATATGCATATTGATTTTGTCAATTAAGATGTTTATCTGATAACATCAATCTATTGCTACCAGGGTAATTAAAGATTAACTACTGATTCCTTTTGAACACAAAGGTCAGGTTTCAATCTTCTAATTGCATTGGTTTCAGCAAATTTTGTAGAATCGTTTTATGTTATTTATTAATGATTTCAAAAGGATTTGTTACATCGACCTCATGTCCCATGTTTATTAAATGACGCATAGTCGAACTTCTAAATGTGGTTGCTTCTTTCAAGCACAGGTTCTTGCGAATATGAATAATTATAAGAAATTTCATAGTAAATGCTCTAAAACAATTATAACTCAGTTTTAACACTTAAATAAATTAAAGACAGTAAGATGTATAAAAATTGACTAATGAACTTTCAGTGCTTTACTCTGTCTTTCGATGATTTCACAGCTTTCGTGATTTCACCATATTCGTTTATGATGAAAATGTTTTTATACTGTAGTTAAGTTGACTTTGTAAGCAGTAAGTTATGCAAATGAATGTGATGTGGATTGGTGAATTTATATCTAATATGACAAACTAACTTGGGTTAGGAAAACATAGAAAATAAGCAGGTACTGGACAGATGTTTATAACCATTACCAGCTCACTAATAACTTGGTTCAATTGTTAATTCTGGAGCGCTAGTGAAATGTGGCCAATGGAGTTCGATTATATCGAATGTGAGGTAGCTGTCTACTAATAGAGTACAGTATATTGAAGATTGATTTAAGTTAGAGGTATCAACCATATGATGTTGGTTTAAATGTCCAAGAATTTCTCTAATGTAACCTCATACAAAGGCTTATATGATAATGATGTTGAAATGTAAGCAGAAAAAGTATGGAGTGTTGATATTGAGGATGTATGTATATGAGATTTTATCAAACAGAAACCATCTAACAGATTTCAGAGCATTTCTTCACATAGGATGTCACATAAGGACTGCGTTATCCAATACAAATCAATTGTATAGAACATGAAGCTGACTTATTGTCACTGATAATCTTATTACTTTAAATAGAAATAGTCAAGACTGCTACTTTCTTCTTCACCAGCACACTCATGATAGAAAAATAATGAGAATTTAAGAAAACTGCACCATGATACTTGTTGACGGAACAATTTTCTCTGCTGTCGTACAGCATTAGCGAGGTCATGTTAAACTAATACTGTTTGATAGACTGAATGTTTTGCAGACGATAAGTGATGTCAATTAATAGAGTAATGATTTTGTTGTTAAAATCAGTGACTTCCATTCAGGGAGGAAAACTTAGAAGTAAAGGTAAGCTATGCGTTCTTTTCACACTGAAATTTGTGTTAAATCATTGATTTTTAGATTCAGCCCGTAGAAATAGCTTCCTCAATATTGAATTTAACAAAAGAACCATGCTACTAAAATATATGAGTACAAACGAAACCTATTTTATTTCTAGAAACATAGTAACATCTATGCCTCCAAAGATTACTCAGACTACTTAATATTATCTAATAGTATGGTTTGATATACGAAATGTCGGTTACATGGAAGAGAAAGAAAACAAATGTTAGACTATGAAGCTCAGTAATTCCACTACGAAATTTAAATGGACCATATATGAATCCCCTTAGTCTATTCATTATCCTATCCACATTGATTTCCCTCTATTCTGTTAGTGAATGAAATTTGAAATGCACAAAGTAACTTAACTGTAAACGTTAATAATGTTTTGTTCTCGACTTTGTATTCACTTGAGGTTTTCTTGGAGTAAACGAATTAAGCAATGGTGTAAGGTCATACAAAGCGACATATTTTGACTATTACATCATTCTATTGTTATATACCTTAGAATTAATAGATACTGAATTACCTGATTAGTAGAATATGCTATTATGAAATCTACTTGAAGTCAAAAGGAAATGAATATGATATAGAGACTGAGTTTCATAACTCCACATTAAAATGTTGTCGGATTTTATACTTTAACTGTTAAATCTGCCTGACAGGTTTAGATTAAACTATCACCTCCAAAACCAAAACAAACGATTTGTTGTACACACAGTGAAAATAAAATTTAAATATAATATTTAGTCATATGAATAAAAATCTCAATTCATGAAGTACGTAGGCATATATTATATGTCCAAGTCTTAATGAATGTAAAACTTCAGTATATAATAGTCAACAAAAAGCTGTGCCAAAACCACAATAGATTCCAGATTCAAAACAATACAAAGGAAAGTAAAATGTTCAAATTGGTACAAACAAACAGAGATTTAATAAAACTAAGCGATTGTTCACTGTCGGTTAGGGATCTTAAAGTAATGTGATTATAATAACAAGGCAAGTTAAACATGAAGAATAGTTAAAATGAATTGAGTGATATTTACATCTACATACCTGCACATTGGAAACTACTCAATAATAAGTAGCATAAATCAACATACAAAAAAGCTATTAAAACTTTATCGAAAGGCTTTAAACACTTGTGGTCACTAAAAATAAATTCGAAGATTGGGTCATATCCTGTTCTGATTCTTTGTGATCTTTTTGACATTGGGAATTTAAGTTTAGCACGTGTGGATTCCGTGTCAGTTGTTTCTAATCATCAGGGAACAGAAGATTTTGACTATAAGTCAACTGAACAACAGAGTCTACAATTAGGGATTTTTCCAGAAAATATTTTTTACTGAGAACGTTATTGTCAGAGTGGAGGGGGAAATGAGAAATGAGTGCATCATTTGATCAGCGATTGTCACCGATAGAGGATCACTTTTTACAATACTATTCATATTTTGTTTAGTTACGTAGATACCGGTTAAATAACTCAAGTACTTATTGTAATATACTGTTACTAATCAGGAAAATACGAAAAGCGATTATTAAAATTATCACATATGAAATTATGACTGAAAATAACGCAGGCAAATCTAGCCCGGGTACAATGTAGAAAGATTCATAGGAACAGAATGCTTTTAATTTTTAGGGGATCATTTTTCTTTATTACTGATAATGATTATAAAGATATAGTTATGGACTAGCCTAACGAAATCTCGATTTCGTCATCGGCCTTCAAACGCAGGTACATCCAGGTGGCACGCCTAATTGAGTGAAACACTATTCTTCTATTTTACTGTTGGATAAAATCTAGAGGTGAAACGGTTTCTAATTAATTTAACTAACGAACGTAGTTCAATAGATCAACACCTACTTTAAAAACCTCTTTTGAAAAAACATTAATAAAATTATATTTTGAGGTATTGGCTTCAACCACTACGAATATCATTCACTATATGCAACCCAGTGTTTCATATATTTATTGATAAATAAATTGAGATTATTTGTAAGTCTGGATATTGTGAATTAAGTGTTAGGTTAGTTAGATAGTAACCATTAGATATAAAGCTTTATTTCAGTTCCAGTAAATTTGGTATTAGCATTTGAATAGTATCAATAATGCACTAACATTATACTAGGACAAACGCAAAGTAGACTAATCTGTCCCCAATAAATCAGTTATATAAAAACATTCATTTCATAGTGTTATCATAGATTTCTTTATCTAGAAATGGATTAGTATATCAATCGCTAAGGGTTTGCAAATATGTCTTACTTCTAATATATTTTATATAATTACCTTCAGTTTCATCAAACTATTCGATAAAACTCAAATGCATATTCATACAATTAGCATAGTGATAGGGCAGGAAATAAGTTCACACTTGACCTACTAATCATTGATATTTTCAATAAATTTTTGATCTTGTTTATTCTGTGCTAAGTACTTTGCTATATGAGCGCATTATTTCCATACATAAAATGACTAATATATACAGACTCGCCATCTGTTCATTTATGATGAGGGACGACAGTGTATCAGTAAACTAAATATGTGAGTAACTAATATACAGTCTCAATCAATGTGAATACACCAATCAACTATTCATACAAACTGTATTTGGATATTTCGATTGATTCGCCATGGACTGAAACTATTTAGTTTCTGAATATACAAACTTCTTTTTCTTCATAACATAAATTAAATTTATAAAAACATAAAATTACTTCAAAAAGTAACTTATTTTGTAATTATCATAGTACATCTAAACACTGAAGCATAGTTTATTATTAAGGGTCAGACAATTTACTTACAATTAAATAATCATGCTTATTTTATTTTCATATTTACAGATTAAATTCAGTTATTTCAATGAATGAAAAAACAATGTTAGTAGGTATACACTACTACTCATGACATATTTATTATAATCAAATTTCTGTTATTTACTTAATGATAAATTCACTAGTGAATTATACAAACTCTACACAAATGCATATGTATCTATGCAAATGAGTAACAAAATGTATATTTAACGTAAATCATAATCTAAATATTTTGTGTAAAATCACATTTAGAAATAAATTTTTCTTTAAAAAAAAAAAATGAGATATTTACAAAGTAAAATATTATTTCACTTTCAATTATTTATTTCAATTATTTCAATTTTACATTAAACATTCAATGTTAAGTGTTATGTTATACCATTAATTTGTCCTTCCCCCCCTCTCGTTCTAACACCACCACCACCACCAACCTTCTGTAATTTATTAATAGATTTATTCTATTTAAGCATAGTTTCACGTAAAATTCAGTGAAACATTTTTTACACAAACATTAACATTATTGTTACATCATTGGTTGGTTGTTATGTCATCACTTTAAAAATAAATAAATAAATATCTAGTTATTTATGAAGTTTCTATTAGTAAATAATCATATAAATTTTTGTTGTTAAGTTCATAGAAAAGGAGATTTTTCCAATATTTTGAAATATTCAGAACAATTCATAGTTATTACATTGCTTTACATCATTGTAAAATGCAATTTCTATTACATAATTTCTTTACTTTATGCATAACATTAATTTTAACTGTAGAAAGTTTAAGTAAGTCTAACGTTTGTTGCACATAGTTTATGTTTATAATTAATTTAAATGCAGTGATATAAGTAGTAATATTGACGAGAATTTACTTGACACATATATTGTTGTATATATGAATTTATTAATTGAAATTATTCAGTACTGTTGTCCAATATTATCAAGAGAATTATTGTAAACTAGAAGGAATTCAAATGATATTTTCATTAGATTACATAATATATCATCAGTAAGTATATAAATAGTTCTACATGAAATATTTATGTATCATAGCTAGTTGATTATCATTGAACTATAAACTCATAATGAAATAGTTTAGATTTACAACTTCATTTTGTATATAGCACAATGTTATTCATAATTAAAATTATTTTTTATGTAATTGTTTTACAACTTATCAGATTAACTTTGTCAATCATGACTTTACACCAAAACCCGTAATTTGTTCATCTCACAGTCGACTGTCATTAGTTAATAAAAAGATAATATACAATATGATTTCACATTTAGATACGTCTATCTTCACAATGGTCTTTATAATATAATTAAAACAACTATATACTTGAACTTAAAAATATTTAAACCGATTTACTTAGTATCTGTATGAGACTGTTTAATCTACAAGAAATTGATTTTTCCGTTAGTCTCATTGAATGATGTAGGAATTCTAATTTGGTTTGTTAACTTTCTGGCATTTTTTAAAGTTATGAATGTTAAAAATACATGATTAATTAGTAAAGATTAAGGTTGGTTTGTAGTTGACAAATGGAGTCCAGAATGTAAATCGTGTTCTTTTTAGAACTACGATCCAGTTCATCTCATTTATACTAAGTTTTGTTATGATTCTCTCCATTTATAAGTCTTAGTAAGGCAAAAATAAGAGTTACAGCAGAATTCATCCAATTTATTTCACATCGACTGCAAACAACCTAGACTTAATTACAATCATTAAAAACAAAACACTTGCACATACTTTACATCAAAAGAACTTGGAGAATTTGAAGTTGACATGTAGATGTGAATCAGTTGAAAGGATACAACAGAATTGCATAAGAATTAAAACATCATTAATACAATTATTTATACATAAGCCACCTATGAGAAAATAAAACTGTGGAGAGCATGGATACATTATTTAGAAGTTGAATAAAATATGTTATTTAATGATAGTGATTAACTGAATAGATTTCAATTAAGTAAAATTTAATATACACAGAGACTATAGCAAGTCTTGCTTTATCTAGATGACTTTGGTTTATAAGAATCAGTTATGCAATCAGTTATGATGCTGATTTCTAATAAATTAAAGTGAAACTGTATGCCCTCTTAAGACAAGTTCTGTTTGCACAGTATAGAAATTAAGTTTTTAAAAAAAAGAACAATAAGTCAATTTCTCTAAAATATCAAATAGTAAACATGTTGAAATCATTCATTTCAGTGTAACCGGCTAGTTAGATAACTTGACTAAGATTTATTACTATAATTGTTTTATATAGAAACTATTTGTCTATTATAGGACATCATCATGAAAATTACATACTGCATGACAATGAAAGTGGTATAATGAAAAACAGTGAACTGATCAATGAAAATAACCACCATGAAGATATGGATTCAAACGGTGATTCACTTTAAGCTTTGCTTTGTTATTTTTATACAAAATAAACAATTTTAGATTATTTGATTGACTATATCACAGATTGATGTTGGCAGAGTACCATTGAAAACCAGGGAGCACTGGACAGCTGTTTCGTTCTAGATTAATATAATGGATGACCTAATTTAATATAAAAATAAGTTACTTATTCTTAATAAAAAAGAAAAACAATAGTAAGAATATATATTCATACAAAAGTTAATATGCTAATTGTATTACGTATCTTTATGATACTGAAGGAAAGCTTCAAGCCTAGACAAATCTTATCTTGTTTACTGTTACACAGATTTGTAAGCTTAGTAGGACAGTTATGGAGGAATAAAAGATAGAAATATTTCAGTTCAATATAAGTTAAAATTGAAAGTCTTTTAAAAATAAAAATAAGTTTATAATACTTATTAATTGCATCTCCTAGCTGATGTTATTATGGTTTGAGATCTATCAGTTTTAGTTGTCGTATACACTTCATGATCAGGTTGTGGTAGGTCCCAAGTATGTTTAAAGTTAGATTGTGTTTGGTAGCTGGAATCCATAACGAATCAACAAAAATACATAAATGCTTTTAAATTACATATATACATAACGATGTCCAAGTGTGGTTATCTGAACTTAGTAGACGTGACGGCATGTGACATGGATAGACCGAATTTAGGCCCTAGTGTTAACATCAAAACTATAACGAAGATATATCTGACTACTTAGATTCTACTTACCAACCATAATCCAACTGATCATTTTGTCTGATAGCGACTAAAAATAGTTGTGTTGATTTGAACATCATACTAGTTGACAAGTACAAAGTGTTTATTGTTTGTACTGCTATTGAAATGCAACACCAAAAATATTATACGAGTTTTTTATAATCATTGATAATCGCAAAAACAGTTAAAGTAAATTTTAAAGAAATTTAGCCACCACTCAAATATTTAAACATCTCCTGACTTTCCTCCACCCTCACAAAGTATGTACTCTAAATGCTATATTCCCGTTGAAGATAAATTATTATGTAAGTGAAATATTTTCTGTTTGCATAAAAGTTTTACTTTATTTGCCATGTTTTAAAAATTTGTAACTTTCACTAGAAAGAAACCTCTACTTAAGAACCACTTGAAATCTTTTCATATAATTGCATTATTCATGAGAGCTAGTTCGTTGATGTATATCAGATCAAACATAATGTCTTTATTTCTAATAACACACTATATCTTTGAACTATTAAACTGCAGTCAAACAATTCAGATCTATAACATCAAACATCTTTAAGGATAGCATGTTTCTCGTACAGTGGCACAGCTAAATTACTATTCCACTGTACTACACGAGTGACAATGTCGTAATCGAACTTCGATAAATCCACTTTAATGCTACTCATTAGTTAATATATGATGAGATAGTGTAAATAGTTTTAATGATTTTACTACAACCTTTTATTATCAACTGACATTACCTGAAGACTATCTTCATTGAGGCAGGGGGGGTTAGAAGCCAAAGTACCATATGGCTAGTTATATGGATTGTTAATTAATTCATTTTTGTGTCATGTAATTTGTGTTTGACAGTATACAAAGTGACGTCTTAAGTGACACTTTACTGAAATTACAGAAATGTATTGACAGTCGTGATTACCTAATAATGTATGTAATAGAAGAATTTAATCCAATATATTGGAAAATCTGTGGACACCAACTGTACACAATCAACGAAAGATAAACTCTGAAAATTATAACGAAGACTATAAAACTTAGAATCACGTAATATAAAGCATGCAATGCACATAAGGCATCTGGATATGATACCATAAATTATTGTGGGTTAAACGACCAGTGACAATAATAATGCACTAGATGGCTGTTTTGTTTTAATACTGGACTATCCACAAGTGATCATCGTATATTCTAATAGGAAATCAAGTCCAAGATTTCCAGGTTTCGAAATCCCCACTTCACCGTTACACCACTCACCTATTATCCAACGGTGGATAGTCACATCCAATAATCTCCATTCCACTCAGTCATAGTCAATCTAAGGCCGACACTGACTAATGTGATGCAGTGTCATCTGCAAAGCTATTGAGAATACCTGACCAATAGATTCCAACTTCGTCAGGTATGAGGCAGTTACCATCGATGATAATCGATGTAGTTTTGTAGATATTTTGTTGAATTAACTGAAATGAGTGATGTTGGTAATTGTGTGATGTCTCAACAATCTGAGATTTAGTAATTTTAGACATAACGCGAGTGTTGTTGGCTTTATTTGATTGTGGTTTTTGGAATATGTACGCTTTTGGCGAGTCCTAACGTAGAATGAAATGAGCATCCAGTAGATTCTTGTTTTTGGTGGTTGCCTAACTATGATAAATCCACATTACTTAAATTCAAATTTAGCAATCTCCACAACACCCATTTGTACTTTCATCGTGTTGAACTATTCGTTATTAAACTTAAGCTAAATGGACAAACGTAACACTAGTTTTTGTATCACTTTGTATAGATGTTCTTTATGGTATGGCTGCTGGATGTCTGAACACTGAACTGTATAATTTATTTATAAGAAAATAAAAAGCGGTTGAAGATGGATTAATAATACTGATAATAAGTAAAACCAAACACCACTCGGAGTAATGGAATATTTTATATTGACTTACATCCACCTTGTTACTTTATGGACAACAGATATAAAAGTCAATGAACAATTTCATTTTGTAAAGTAATCAACATTAAAGCACAACAGTATTCTGTCATGCACTATGTGTTATAAGTGTTTAAATGTATTGTATCTGTATAGATAGTAAACATGCACATAATGGATTAGCTCGATGGGGTGAAGAAAATCCTTATCAAGCAGATGCTGACGAGTCTACAGAAGTAGATGATAAAAAGCATACAACTAGTGAAGCACAATACAATGGGGAACAAGAAGGAGATAAAGAAAAGGATAAAGAAACAGAAAGTGCTGAAAATTACAGTGAGCAAGCATCTACTCAACAAGCTGTTAACAAGTGTAAGTAGTATATTTTTACCAAGTGATGTGGTTTTCATTTTAAAATATGAAGTGACTGTTACTATATTCATTTATTTAAGCATACACATGCCAATTGATAAGTCGAATGATAGAGAAATTGCTTAATTGAATACCATCTTATAAATTCATTTTACTTTGGAGTTCGTCATTCTGTGGCATAATTAACTTACAGACAGGATACACTTTGTTTCTGAAGCTTGAAATATCTATCTATACAAAATGAACTAAGTGCGTTGTAAAATATGGTTATACAGCTAGGTTTGTAAGGTATATCGTTAAGCTACATGAATAATGTCGCCATTGAAATTAGTAATGTTATGTAATCTCTCACTATTACACAGTAACAATCTAATGGATGCTATGAACTAAGGTTAACTTATGAACTTATTTGATAACAAATTTGTAATAAACAGTTAAAATCAACATACAATTAACTGTCATCTTCTAGTCTTCTGGTACCAAATAATTAGCCATTCATACAATTTTTTATCATTTTATTAAAATAAAACTGTTCACAATCAATTAGGATAAGTTTGTATTTTCTCGTTGATTTGTAATGGACTGAAACTGGTCAATCTCTGTTGCTATATGTACATCCTGAGAGGATTGTCTCTATATAGCGATAGTACACAAGTTATATTTAAGTTGGATTATGACTGGCAAACGGAATCCAGGACGCGCGTTTCGTCTTAATTACATATATACCAGTTGAACAAGTGTGACAGTCTGGACACAGTAGCCTAGTGGTGAACGCGGTGGCGTTTGGCAGGTAGCTGACTGATTTCGAATCCCGATGTGAACATTGTGATGCAGGTTCATCCAGCTGATGAGTCCCAAATAGGCCGAAACGCGAATGCTGGATTCCGCTTGCCAGTCACAATCCAACTCAAATATGTTCACAATCAACTATTTGACAATGAATCCATCTATAACTGATATTTTCTGATTTAGCTCTACGGAAGTCGAAGAAACTAGTAAATTATTGACAGATATTATTCTACGCATAAAAGAAAATAACTGATAAATCCAATGAAATACAAATGGGCATGAATACTTATTAAAGTAATCCGTAAATAATAAATGAATGTTCTTTATAATTAAAGTCACTACAGTTCATATAAAGCGCCAGTTTTAAAATGTAAGTAAAGTGAAGTATAAATCAGTGTTCATCAGTAAGCAGATAAATGGATAGAGATAAAGTATAAGAAATTAGTCAACAAAACCAATGTAACATCATAACAAGATGTTCTAAAAGTTACAAGTCATATGACTCAACTAAGCAATGTAAGGCTTCTCACTTTACTATTACAATCATGCCTATTTAACTTTTAGTTATCTACTTATTTAACTATGCTAGTCAAAAATCGAGATTATATTTTCAGCTTTAGATCATGAGCATGAAGGGCTGGCCAACTGGGGAAATCGTCCGACTGAATATCATGATGACGTTGTTACTATGATCATAAATGGAACAAATGAGAGTACGCAAGAAAGTGGTAAGATGTTTTACATACACAATTTTCCTAAAAATTAGTACCTATTTAATACACATTTTAAAAGACTGACGTAATGATGATAATAAAATGCCTACATGTTTAGTGCTAACTACAGAATTCTGACCTCCCTGTATAACTAATAGATAGTATATTCAGAATCTATAGTACTCAGCGAAATCTAATGATATAGAACCATCGATCTACTGGACTCTGCTAATATTTTGTAAATGTAATTAAGTGATTCACTCTAACATGCATAGTAACTTTATATACTACTCTCAATGAACACTAAAGAAAGCAGTAGGATCATAAAGTGTATATATTAGTTGTTTAAGTTCAGTGAAATGTAGTTACAAACAATAAAGACATCATTTAATAATTAACATCAAACTATCAGAAAACAAAATAAGAGTGAATCAAAATCTGACAGAGAGTGAAATCAATCTATCTATGGATTTGTCAGCATTTCAATGTATACTGAATTCTTATCTTCTGTAAAATGTTCTCTAATTTACTTCGATTTATCCTCTCATTATGAGATACTTTACCTAAAAATTTTTGCATTACTTGGATAATTGTGATTTTACCGGCCATAGATTAATGAATTTTTTAAACACCGTTAAATTTCTCTAAACTTACTGCTACCATTTAAATTGAAATATGAATTTTTTCTAGCTTAAAGTCTCCGTTATCCAAAGAACGTAAAGTTTATTTAAGATGCTTGAAAATTAGGTTTAGTTTCATTCCAATTTCTCTCCAAATAATCATTATGTATTTATTTTTAGTTTCATTTAGTTTAGATTACAACTATGTTTATTCTTCATCTTTACGTGTGGTTTTCAACTCAGTATATTTACTTGAAACATGAAGAAAGTTCCATGTTCCTTTGTAGTCGTTAGGTAATCACAAAAGGTTCTGTAACTTGGTTTAAAAGTATTTGTGTATTTGGCTAACAAACGAATAAAGGTTGACTGATGTCCAAAAGATATAACATAATTGTCAACAGCACGACAAACAGACAGATGACCATCATTAATGCCTTTATTTTGAATAATGGTAAACGCTATCACTGATAGATTTAGACACAACTCATATTACGTAGTGTTAGTATACCAATATAGGTTAATGAATTGTTCCAACAAGTCAACGTCACAGCTTACATATATCTATCCGAGTCAACGAAGATATATTTACTCAATACACATTTAGATTTTCCTTAGGTAATGAAGCTTGTTGCATTCTTTCGGTTTTCTACTGTTAATTAACTGAATCGTCCAAGCCCTAAAAAGCTTATACCGTGAAGAAATCTGCAGAAAGTTGTATGTTCATCTCTATACCACTACTCGAAACATAAACTTCAGTGCACGTTGACATAGGTAACGACTAATACATTTAACCATTGGTTTAAAACAAAATGATCCAAATAAAACAGGTCTAGTGAAATTATTGATAAGCAAATGTTTCTTTATATTTAAACGAATGTATATATGTATGATAAATGAAAGGGTCATATGTATGCCTGCTTCCATTAATTTACATCACATTTAAACGTTGATTATATAGGTATTTTTCACTTTGGTTAGATGATAGTAAAACAACTTTTAACGAAGCACACAAGCATGAAAACACAACAAATCATAGTTCAATATGGTCGAACCCCATTCAGATCAACCAATCCTCTCCTCATGATCCTGAAAATCTTAAACATGATCACCATTATAATCAAAATAATGAAAATTCAACGGATTCATCGAATGATTCACATATTATTGACCATTTAGTTGATCCTTTATTATCAAATATGTATGTTGCCAACAATCAATCATCGGTTGGGACACAAACAGACAATGATACTGATGATTTGAAAGGTGAAAAATTGTGCCGAAAATGTGTTAAATGGCAAAAGTTACAATTAACACTTCCATGTTTATTATACCCAATAAATTTTGATGCACCAGAGAATGTAAATCAAACGAAAATAATTTATCTACACATTATGCGAAAAGTAGTTGCACGCATTAATCGCAGCTTAAATGAATTATTATTAGATATGGAGTTATATTGATGCACTATACTTCGATATGATTCCCATATTCTGATTGTGAACAGTTATATAGTTATTACATTAGTAAAGTACTTTGATTTAATGAACTTTTGGCTACTTTTTAACGAATATAAGTAATATATTTTTTAACTAAAAAAACATCTGCGATTTTATTTGATCCATCAATGTCACTTTATGCTTTAAAGTCGGTTACGGATAAAGTAAATATAGCTAAAATTTCTTAATTTGGGATGATATTAGGGTAGTTTCTTATCGATACAAACAAGCTGGAAGTGACTGATCAATTATTCCTCCCTCAAAATAAAAACCGATTACAATAAATAAATTCATATTTAAATTTGATATTAAATGTAAACAGAGGTTAAATAACCATTGACAACAAGCAGTCACTAAACAGCAGCTATGGCTGTGCATTAAAAATTTTCCACTACGAAACTGAGTTCAAGATTTCCAGGTTTCGAAATCCACGCTTCACCGTTACACAACTCACCTATTATCCAACGGTGGATAGTCACATCCAATAATCTCCATTCCACTCAGTCATAGTCAATCTAAGGCCGACACTGACTAACGTGATGCAGTGTCATCTGCAAAGCTATTGAGAATACCTGACCAATAGATTCCAACTTCGTCAGGTATGAGGCAGTTACCATCGATGATAATCGATGTAGTTTTGTAGATATTTTGTTGAATTAACTGAAATGAGTGATGTTGGTAATTGTGTGATGTCTCAACAATCTGAGATTTAGTAATTTTAGACATAACGCGAGTGTTGTTGGCTTTATATGATTGTGGTTATTGGAATATGTGCACTTTTGGTGAGTCATATCAGTAATTTTTATAAGACAGAATAGCTTATATTTTATTTAACATTTTTCAATCCACTCGACTGATTTATGAATGTTTGTTGTATCCGAAAAATGTATAATTTTATGGTTACTTGTTAAACCTTGTACTGTCACATCAAAGGCACTGTCATTTAATACTTGCTTTGGAAATAACGATGTTGTATAAAATGAATATACCAATAAACGTCACATTGAATCTCTACGTTTAATGAAATTTATTTCAATCCTACTTTTACTTAGTTCCTTCATTTAAGAAAAGATTATGTCGGTTTATGTAATGTTTCAGATAAACTGGATTATGTACGTTCTAGCAGTTTATAGCTCTTATGATATTTTATTGTTGTGAGAAAGTAACGTTTCACTTTTTAATAGAAACTTAAGGTTTTCCTACTTTATTTCTTGAAAAAACGTTTGGAAATGTAATTTTAGCCAGTTAATATTTATGAATTTAACTTGAAGCTACATGCGTTGATAGGTCTTTGATGTTGTTATTGCATTTGATTCAATTTCACTACAAAAATGATTTTATGGAATATTTGCAATTCGACCAGGTCAATAGCCTTATGCACGACACATTAATATTTGAAGCATTGTTTATTAGATTCGTGTCACAAAGTAAATCTCTACACTAAATACTTTCCAGATAAATTTGACTTATGGATTTCACAACTAGTTGTAGAACAAAACAGAGTGATTACCATCCTAATGAAAGTCTGATGTTATTTTATAAGAATAATTAACACTCCAGTATATAAATACATCCATAAAGAACATCATTTTGTTTCTATGTTGAAGAATCTGCTCTTCGTTAGTTGTCAGTCACTTGCCTAATTTTACATATAGACATATATATGTAAATAGAACAGTTCGGTAACCTATTTTAAATCTGTCTGAACAATAACACTTAGGCATAAATAACGTAGTCCTTGGAATAGATGGAGGTGTGATCACATTACTATACCACATTTGAACGGGAAATCACATTAAGAATACAATATAGTTAAAGATTAATGATTAACTAGATAACCATAAACGAATAACAGAACTTAAGTTCTGACTAATATGACGATTGAAAGTACCTCCATCATTGTGACTAATTCTGAGTCATGTCGTTCAACGCCTTCAACAATTTTCAGGACTGAATTTAATAATCTGCACTTATTAACACGGCTCAGGTTGGCAGTCAGTGACTTCAGTAACTGATCCGATAATTTGGCTTTACTACCTCTATTTTGTTTTCATCCTATTACCATACAGGTTAACATTGTGTAATGAGATAGTTAGTTGGTGAGCATACTTTATTTACGTCACAATCACCTCAGTCGATTAAAATTCACAATCTTATCAACCAATTTGTTATCCTTGTTTAGTTCTGTGTGCTTCACTACTTCAGCCATGCTGGGCTTGGTTGCTCCAGGGTACTATAGATATTCTCTGAAGGCATCTATGATCACAAATTTGTAGCCGATGCATGTCTTTTACTTATATAGTAATAGAAATAGGTGAATATAAAGCAGAATATTGCACCGTATTTTTATTATTTGTTTGGAAGACCAATATCTAGTCTATTCCACGAGTAACGCAAGTTGAACATTATGACTTATAAAATAGAAATTTCATAATTTACATTTCAAAAACTTTTGAAAAGCTACTGATTGGCTTTCTTGCTTAAAAACTCTAAAACTTCCTACAGTCTATAACTATATCACCAGACTTAATTTTATTATTAACAAGGTAAGATGACTGTTGGAATTCATAAACTATACACAATACAGTTGGAGTACGAGTAGTATATTCATAAGACTTTTGAATATGACATTTTCGTTTATGATTAATTTGGTAAATTAATTAACATAAAGCTAGTCAATACAGTCTTTGATTTTGTCCAGATGAAGGAAGTCAATGATGCGATATTTTTTCCGACATTAAACTCAAACAATGTGGCTTGAAATCTTATAGGTGTTTAACCAAGAATCAAGCCTTAAATTAATCGAATTTGCTGAAACTAGAACTACCAAAACCGGTTATAAAACAGTTTCTTCATAATGATAACTAAGCGTGTTTTATATTCGTATTTTAATATTTTTTAAACTCTTTCGATTTCGACTACATTTGTTAGTATGATTGATCAATTAATGATGGTGTATTCTGGCCAAGTTGATAAAAAGCATAAATGGTACCTTACATGAAATGTCAATTCAATTGAATATTTAATTCATAGTTGTTAAAATTTACAATGAGTAAGATACTGGCAAGATATATGATCGTAGTTGATTACAATTTCGTCAAATAATCATCAATATGTGGTAAAAATACATGGTCACAAACGATATGATATGATCAATTTGCATAGAGTGTGACAATTGCTTAGAGGTTATTCATTAACAGATGAACTAAGATAATAGATTTGCAACGACAAAATAATTCAATTCACGCTTTGTGAATAATCAAGTACTACTAAGGAGAAAAATATCAAAAACACAGACAATGAAACAGCTATAGGTAGATCCCGAAAGTAATCAAATGAGTGATCAGAGTTTGCGCTTGCTCATACAGTGATTAAAGAGGTTTTTAATATAGGCTTAAAATATTAAGTCGCGAGGTTAAAGTATTATAATGAAACGTTTCAACCTTTACGCTAAAAGAAGTTTACTGAGAAGTTACAGTGCTCACACACTATATCTTCAGATAATTTCACTAACTGATCAGTTTTAGCACACTGTTAGTAGAGGCAATTATCAGTGTCATACAAACAATCGAAATAAAAGTGTTCCACTAAGAGATTGTGTACAATTGTCTCAGATTTTCTTCAACGTGATTGTAAAGTTAGTCACGTTATGAGCGAAGTAGTAGTTAAAGGTATTTTTTTCAGAAAATTGAGTTACGAAGGCTATAACAATGTAAATCTTCAAATGACAGCATTAGATATAAACAATAAGCACTAATTTCTAAATTCCATTTCATGTGCTAAAAGTTGACTTTAGTGACTACAGCAGTGGTGCAATTTTTATGTAGAATAGTTGGTAAGCAGAAAAATGTGTACACTACCCTAGGATTACCTACATATAGTAAAAGTTTACTCATAATGAAGCAGTTGCAAATATAATTTAGATAAGCTAAAAAGTTTAAGCAACCTTAATACATTGCACTGTATCACCAACCTAAATCCATATGAACATCTTATACGAAGGAGTTTAATATGATTACTCTACAACGTAAGAGACATTTAGAATGGTCAATTATTAAGAAAACAGTATTACGAAGTAGAGATGAATATTTAAGAAAGTAAATAATTTGACATTCTAGAGATAACGAAGAATATATTAACGGACTTCTAGTTGTGCAAACCACTCTTATCTCCATCTACTATTCTAGAAGCTTGTTTCCAGTGACAATATAAACACTTTCAGCAGAAATAACGAAATATCGAGTCTATCATACTCAAAAGTAAATAGTTGCCACTATGTTTGCATAACTGATATAATAGTTAGTGTTAATTTGTCCAAACATTTAGGCGACTGTTATCAATTCTGGCATACTGATTATACTTATTGTTATTCCACTCTAATGTGATTACTACTTAAAATAATTTTATATTACGGTACACATTTGTCGTTCTGAGGTGGACGATGCTTATTATTAACAATGGTGATGAATAAAGGTTTTTTTCATTATCAATGTACTATATGCACTTCATGAATAACCTAAAACCCATAAATTGTCAAAATCAATCGAGATGGTGTTTATGTTTTCGCATTCAGTTTAATTCATCAGATTTACAGTTTACATCATTAAGGCTGATTACAATTAGTTGTTTCTTGAATATGTAAGATATATTATAAATGACAGTTAGTAAAATAACTTATTGAACGTAAACTATAAACTTTGAATATAATTTATTAGGCTATACTACTAACAGTTTTTGATAGGATTTGTCAATACCAAGTTACGAATTGTCATATTCCATGCATAACTAAACTATTGAACTTATACCAGTCAATTTAATTAGGCATAGTTTCTCATACTTCTGCAGAGACAAAGGCAAAGCCAAGCGCTGATTCCTTCAAACAGTCACTTAAAAATATTGTTATTGACAGTATTTGTTATGGTTTATGTGAAGTGATTTAATAATATAATCATTAGTTTTAAGGCCTGATGAATCTTATTATTCACCTATCAGTTAATGAAAACGAAAATTGACTGAATATTTGTGTTTTCAAATTTGTCTATAGCAGAAAGTGATCGGTTACTGAAAATCATTAAATCATGGAAAGTACTTCACATTTATGGTTTAAAATAAGAAACGTGAACTTCTGCTTCCAAGAAAGTGTTACAATTTGCGCTGAAAATTGATATTTAGTAGGTGCGACATCAGAAGTGTCTTAACCAACAGATTACTTCAAATAATCAATTCAAGTTGGATGGGATTTAATATCTCTAAAAATGAAGCAGGTGCTAATAATTACATTATTTCTATTAGTTTGATCCATTATCTGGATAATCTATAGTTAGGATGACTCCAAGAAACCTCGACAAAGTCTTCAGAAACTCTGAAGTATCCAAATGCATTTCGTCCAGCCACCATTAGGTGAAAAATTCCAGAATCTTAACATAGAGTATTCCGATTAGACGACTGATCAAAATTACTATTTGTTAATTGAATGAATTGTAATGATGATTTTACTTCCACATAATTGACAATTACTGGATTCAATGTCGCTTCTTTCTTTTCTTCTGCCATCTGGTTTGAGATTTAGAGCGTTCAATGACTTCAAGCTGTTAAATTTCATGTGATATTGTCAGTAGTCATGTGTAGAACTTATTATATAGGGAGAGTTCTCTCAAGATACCAAACTCCTGTAACCAATCGTGTTTCTGAATTAATCATCATGAGATTGATAAACAGAAACATATAAGTCAGCTTTTTCACAGGTTAAGCAATTCTAAATTAATTTATACAGTAGATTACTTCATAAGTGAAGTAACCGTTATCAGTCAATAGATCGTAGTAAAGTTAAAAGCTGGCTGTACGTGCTTCATATATGATTAGATTTAAGGGATACTCATTGATAATCCGATAAAGGTATATGAAAGCTGAGATGTGATTTGTATACACAAATCTGAATCTGTACTAATAAATTAACATTAGTGACTATTACACTTCTTCTTATAATGGCTTATATTGATGAATGAAATAGTGGAGCATTATGACGTCAAAACACTCACCTCGATAAGATTATTGTGAAAAGTCTAAAGTTCATCCAGAAATTTGAAACACCTGAAATTGTGTTTTTGACTTCTACTTAGTTAGCTTCAATTCTATCGTACACACTAATTTATGTTAGAATTTAAAAAGTTGGCAGTTTAGTCGCTGATATACAGGTCAGTGACAGTTTTGTAAATTTAAACTTAATGATTATGCTTCTATCATCTCCAGTGTTTCCTCTTTTTCTTTAAATGTGTAACCGTAATGAATCCATGATATGAAATTTGATGATCGTTTGGCATTACTCTGCAGTATGGATAGACGAAATGGTCAGTATTATGTACGAATCAGTTTGTTCTGAGAAATTAATAATTTCAAATAATAGCTTAATGTATAAGTTAAGGTGTTTTTGTGTAATCTTTTTAATTTGTAATTTGTTATCATTATAAATTGATCTCGGTGAAGTATCACAGAAAGCCAAAAATCATTGGATAACTAATTTGTTTTAGTATATGATTTCTAAGTAGTACGTAACTTCAACCTCAATGAAGATTAATCAAACCTAAAGCCGTTAATTTTCGAGGCAGAAGTACTACGACACAAATTAATTGAATAGATAATTCCACATATGAACTTTAGCATAAAGATATCAATGGTGGGTTTTAGATTCGTTAGATCCTAAGTAGTATTGGCAGTTTATACATCAGAGCAGTTTCACATGATGACAAAACTCATGTTCAATGCCTCTAGTTTTCAGTGAATACAAACGGTGTGACTAAATAATAGGCAAGAATTTAAGTGACTGTCGGTTTGTTCTTGACATTAGCTAAACAAAAAAGTGGCTAATATGACAGCGGTTTTAGGATGTAATAATATTACTGTTATAAAAACGAAATAATGTTCAAATGTATACAATAATTTTACATGATTAATAAATGTTTAAAGTTATCTAAGAGTTGTAAACATTTAAAATCACAGTAACTTCTGTATAAATACACGTCCATTTGGATACATAGCATTTTTCCACGAGTTCTTTTTACTTTTTGAAGTTAGTTTTTTAATCTACGCCAAGAAGCTTCTACGTTATTTGTGTGAATTTCTGCCGTGGGATACACCAAGTGCAGGCTATGAACGGCGATATGATTATTGTATACATGTCTTGATAGGCACTTATATGACTTCAAATCATCAGTGTAAATTACTGTTCCTGGTTAGACATATTATTGCATAATTTAAATTAAGGTAGAATTCCCGCTGTCAGAAATCCTTTCAGTGTCTTTCTAAGAAATCGATCCCCAATTATTAAATACCTACAGTATGTTTCTTAATTAAAACTATCTATCTACATTAATTGAATGCTAAGTACTCGATTATATTCATGCTTTCTGAGAACGATTTTTGTCTTTATTAGTATCCTCGAGCATAGATGTCTGTAGTATTAATACCATTGAACAGATGTAACTTCACTAACATTCACAATAGCTGTAGCTAAAGTTGCAGGTGCCTTTAATAACAGCTGCATTACCAGCACGATTATCTGTTGGTTGGATAAATTTTTTAAAGCGCCTGAAGAATGAGCCAAATCTACGTTATTTGATTAGCCAACATTTGTGTAACCGAAATATAAGTTTATCTACCCCCCCCCCAAATCCACGCCAAACATTCAGCCAGGTGCACACATTCAACACAGTCACAAAGATATGTTCTTCATAGTAAAAGTTTCTTCTGAAAATAACTGGTAATGATTTTCTAGTCAGAATTCAATAACGTCCAATAATTCGTCAATACTGTTAGCTAAACGAAGTCCTGTAACCTTGGAATAAAAAACGCCGTCTATTTTGTTCGTTCCCATGCTTTAATTCTGTCAGTTAACAATGTTGACGATTTATTACATGTTAGCTAATTTTGACTGGAAAATCATTGTCAGCTATTCACAGGATAAAAGTTTACTTCAAAGAACATGTTTTTATGACTGTGGTGAATCTATGTACCTGGATGAACATTTTCTAATAATGATATAATACCATGCTAAACCGCTTTCTTATTGGCTAATTTTTGCTTAGCTAAAGTCAAACAGGCAGTCGCTTAAATTCGTACCTGTTTTTAAGTCCTGCCCTCCGTGACGAACACCTTACCATTAGGACAGTAAATCAATTCTCAACGGTTGATGTTTCTAACTGAAAAAAATATTGTTCGCTTATATGAATTGTTTCTAACTCAGTCAATTTGTGATATACATGCACTACGACATCCATGTCTCAACCCAACATTCATAAAAGCCATACTGCTCATATCCTTTCACTAAAACTCTTGAGTAATCTCGGGAATTTGATCACTAGTATACTGCATAAATTAAAGAATATATTTTATTCAGATGATAATTTTGTTATGTCAGACCACTAAAGTAGAGTGAAAGTACTTCTAGAACGGTATTTTAGAGGACTAATTCATTTATTTTGGTCACGAGTAATGTAAACATGACATTTCTATTATTGTTAAGTTCCTCTTACCCTATCCTCCAGTTTAGTATATTTGCTGTTATTAAATTGTCTCTTACTATGTACTACAGTTAATTAGTTGTACACAAGTTACCCTCATTCACTGCCACAAACTCTTCTGTTTCATATTAGTGTAAAATCCCTAATTGGTTTGCTGTATGGTCTGAATTTGTATATATATGAAGGCATGATTGAAATACAATACGACTAAATTGAATTGGATTGGATTGTGCCTGTTTGGCTCATACATCATTATTTTATCTATTCCGGCTTTAGGGACTGGTAGTTGCGGGGCAGACATGTACGTATACTTATTGGCAATCATCAAGTGCACTATGTATTTATCTGCATTACATAACAAATTTACAAAAAAAAGAACAATAATGTTTCATGTTGACATTATAAATAAAAAAAGAATGAAAATTCAAAAATTATTCAGAATTCACTTTAAGTTAAACAATCTTATTTAAACAATATTTTTCTTTTCTGAATGTAGATTTCTATGTTAACAGATTCATGTTATAATATAAGTGATTTATTAACTTCAATAAATAAAACAAATAAACTGTTATTCATTAGATGAATGTTGTTTTCTTTTTTATTCAATATTCAATTTTATGTTCTGTGTTTAAGTTACAAAGAGGAATAGAGTTTTTTTTTACTGAAATTTTTCTTGTTGTTTAAATTCATCAGTTTTTTCTTCAAAAAAAAAAGATGAAATTAATTTATTTTCACTCAGAAAAAAAAACCTTCAAGTATTTTTTTAATTTTATTTAATCAAATTTAAAAGTTAGAGAAGTTCCATTATTTAAATTTTGATAATTATAAATTGATATCTTTTTTTTTCAATAATTTGTTGCTATGATAGTGGAATTTTTTAATTGAAGTGGTTTATTAGTAATTTTTAAGTGTACTACTCTAATTTTTGACATTTAACTTAATATACAACAAAATATTGTCCGATGTATTCTAGTGTTACAATGAAATTTATAATTATCATTGAACAAATTTATTTGCATATAGATGTGCAGTTATCTATGCAAAAGTTATAAAAGTATTAAATATTTCTAGTAAATTCGTTTTTCATCAAGGGTATACACTAATATATATATATATATATATATATATATATATATATATAACATCGGTTGAAATCCTCCTAGGGTTCTTACCAGTTCCAAGCCCTTACAATATAGAAAGATTGGACATGGGGTTAACAACCATATCCCGTACAAAATAACGTTGCTAAAGAAACCATAACCAGAAAAAAACCATTTTAACTTTGCCTAGGAAGTTGAAAATTCTTCTTTTTGAAGAGTTATGACACTTCGTGATAAAAGCCTAGTTTCTTCGGAAGTCATGAGGTCAGTGCCCATTCTAATAACCAGAGCAACATTTAATACAAATATACGGAATGTTTGCTTGATGTGCAAAACGAGAAGAGCCATCTAAATAGCTGAAGAAATAACAAGTTGCAACCCGGGGATACTTGGAAGAAGCGAAACCCATTGGTTACGAGTTGGACATCAAAGATTATACTCCAGTTGCATAGAAGAACATGCCTTAAACACAAGTAGTAGCGCTATTGCTGTCAAAAGTAGCATGGGAAGCACATAAGATAGTAACCTCATAAACCACGCTCCAAAATAAAGAGGGAGTAGATCACATGGAACGTCATCCAGTGCTATACGCCGAACGCCAGCATCCACGAAGACGATAAAAACCAGTTTTATAAAAGGCTGCAGTCATTTCTAAAGAAATTTCCAGCCAATGACCTGACTATTTTGATGGGAGGCCAGAGTATCAAGTTTGCGATGGACAATACCAGATATGAAAACATCATCGGCTAACATGGTTTGGCAGAAAGGAAAGAAAATGGTGAGAGGTTAGAAAAATTAGGTGACATTATTTTCCCCATTACAAAAAAAACTACATGCGTTTGATTGGACCACTTTACAAAGAACCAAATAGACCACATCTAAATGAATAAGAAGTTCATAAAGACCAATGAAGGCGTATGACCCACGAGAGGAGCTGATATATCTTTAGATCACGACATAATAGTGGCCAAAATGGAACTTAAGCTAGAGAAGCACTGGAAGAGTGGAGCAGTAGTATTACAGAAGTTTTATACGGACACTCCTCAGGATACTAACAAACTCAATAAGTTCAAGATAACTCTCAACAAAATGTTCCAAGCTATACACGATTTGCTAGAAGAAGAGAAAACGACTACGGATAACAACTGGAAACGGATTAAGGAAACAACAACTCAAATATGTCAGGAGGTTTTAGGTCAGAAGGAACACAGCCATAACAATGGATCTCTGTAGATATTCTGTATAAGATCTAAGAAGAGAAGATCAGGAGGACGGCATTCAATAGCGACAAGAACTGAGAAAGCCATTATGGAGTATTTTTTAACACTATGGTGTACCCGACAAGATAGTCAATATCATAAGCAATTCTCAAAAGGCAAAATCTTACATGAAAGGCAGCCTACGAATTCATTCGATATAAAGACTAATGTCAGATAAGGCTACGACTCTCGTCGTTTACCTTTTTCCTAATGATTGACTGAATTATGAAAATAGAAATATCCCAATGCAACACTGATGCAACTAAAAAACTAAAACTTTGCGAATGACCTAGTTCTTATATCCACACAAACAGCGACCAATCTACGTGTACATGGAAAATGTTGCAGCAAACTCTACACACAACTTTACGCCTCAACATACACAAAGGGAGAAGCAAGATCCTCAGATACAAAACAATGAGCTCCAACCCAATTATAGTTCTTGGGAAAACTTTAGAAAATGTGGACACTTTTACGTAACTAGCCAGTATCATTGATAAGTAAGGAGAAACTGAGGCAGATGTAAAGCCACGAATTGGAAAGGCTTTGGTAACACTTTTACAACTGAAAAATATCTGCAAGTCAAATCAACTGTCAGTCAACATGAAAGTCACAACTTCAGTACATACTTCAAGACAGTCCTACCGCACAGAGCTGACACTTGTATAGTAAACTACTAAAAGCATCCGTCAGAAGATAGGAGCATTTATAAAGAGCTGTTTGCGCAGGACACTTTACATCCGTTATTCCGATACCAACAGCAACAACCATCTGTGGCAGAGAACGAACCAAATGAAATCCACTTGAGTAACAAATTAGGAATGGACGCTGTATGTGGAGAGGATGAGGATACATTGAAAAAATTATCAAACTGCTTCACAAGACAAGTACCGATTCGGAAGAGAAGACAATCAAAGGACATATTGTTTTGGGAAATGGAGGTAGACATGAAAAGAATGAATATTAGTTGGGTAGAACTGGAATGGCATGTTTAAGATAGAGTTGGTTGAAGAATGCTGGTTGGCGGCATGTGCTCCCCATGGGGTAACTGACACTGATATATATATATATATATAACTGATAAATGGATATAAAATCATTATCAAGTAAATGATAGTGAATCAATAAAACTATTTTCCAAAAATAAACATTAGTCACTTAGCAACTGGTTGGAATATAATATTAAAGGGAAATCGCATATATTTTATGAATAAAATAGAATAAAACAGTAGTTACCTAAAGTTTTGATTGATGAATTAAATATGTTTGTTATGGTTGACAAAATGAAGCCAAAGCAAATTAGAAAACGAAATTATTAAAATAGATTTTGTAAGGATGAATCTTGAAATTAAAACAAAGTTGAGATCATGTACCGTACATGCTGATTACTTGCGATAACAAAATGATTAACGTCCGTAATTGACATTTAAACGCGTACAGATGATAATAGCAACCGTAGAGTTATTAACACTTTGCTAAGCTAAGTGGAATTACCAGAGAATGTTAATTGTAACACGCCTAGTACTCAAGATAAAATACATCCACATGACCTGTTAACTAATTATAAGTATTAAGTAAGGGGTTCAGGTTTTCCAGAGATGTACGATGGTCTTGTACAAACATAGATACAGTTGACAGAAGAGTTATTAAAGTATGTGCATATTGTTACAGTGATTGACTATATCCTGTAGTTTCCAGCTACCTTGTTGAGGAAAGTGACAGTGTAGTACAAGCCTAGTGTGTGTTTATGAACGATGTATTCGGGTTGTATGAACGCACTTAGTTTGTTTTCTCTGTTGCATGTGTCTGTTGACAAACCTAAGAAAACCATTAAGTGTATACTTAATGATCTCTGTATGTAATGATTTCAGGATTTTTATTAGCCATTTAGCCGTAGTATAATGTGCAAAATTAGTCATGTCTAAATACAGTTTAAGGAGTAAACTATTTCATGTATTGCAGGTAAGCTGCATATTCATGATGCTGTCGTCTGTTTGATGCATAGTCTTTTTAATTATGAGAAGTGATAATTTAGACTTTGTAAGAGGTCTTTCTAGCTACTAGTCATAAATTCTTTCTTGTGGAAATACCCAAACAGTCAGCAAATGTGAATGTGAGTATACCAATATCGTAGTATCTGTCAATGAACAATAGAAACCTATATTATATTCATTATTTACTTTGATTACATATAAGTTGGTTAATGCTTAAGTTAATGATAAATGTACCCCTAGTTAAGAAGTATGATATTTTCTAATGGATGAAATCTTCTAACGATAACTTGAATAGAAATGTGAACTTAAGTAACATCTAGATTCTGGAAATTAAGCTCGTTAAAACTAACCATATAATAATAATCATTAACGTTACGATATGGATAAATAATAACTTAAAATTTACTTGAAATTAGGCATAGATATGAAGAGAAGTGGGGGGAAAACAACAAATGGTGTAAAGAGGTAGGAAAATTGGTTATCAGCTCTTATCTAACAGATTAAGAATGTTACACATTAATATTAAATACACAGACTAAGGCTGTTAATTGAATTCTTTTTAGCTTTTGCTATATGCAAGATACGAGAGCAAAGTTCATGCAAAAAGCTTGATGGTATATGACACACAAACCTGAATGTCTTAGTTCTTACTACCATATGCCTACTATCTACTAAATGTGACGGAATGAAACTGAGTGTAGATTTAATCAAACTTTTTCAAATCCATGTTGGTAAATATTTTTCCACTCGTAGGTTATGTAGTCGGGTAATATGCTGAATGTAGCTTTATCCTCAAGTGCAGCTAAATTTATACATACACATAAATTTGTAAAAACAAAATAACTTATTCTTCCCATCGAACTTTAGTTTCTTCCTTATAGTGAAGTTTCTTCTTTATAGTTCTTCAAACTTTCTGTTGATCATTAGAAGATTTAATAGGTAACTGATTCTCATTAATATGTTTCATGTAGTATCTTCAAAGTATATCATATCCTTCCGTTGAATCTCAACTATATGAACTAAATTTAAAAGTTACAATTTGTTTAAATAATCATCTTTAATGTAATACAAATTTGTTTGTTTTCCTTCGCAAATTATACAAGGAACATCCAATTCATCATAGAAAAAGAAGAATTCAGTAAAATGAATGAATGAGTGAATGGATGAATGAATGAAATAAGATTAAATTATCAATTCAATTCAACATAATTGAATCTTGTAAACATCTTTTTTTCACATTTTTTGTAAATGATTATGCAATAGAATCTAAAAATTCAATAAATTTAATATAAAATCATCAAATATGATTAAATCATAATCAGTTATTTAGTTAATTGAATAAAGATTGATGAATATAATTTGAAGAACAGTACACTTATAAGAAGATATTTTTCAAGGATTCATTGATTTTCTATAAATATAATCAAAACAGGGACAATACATTAAACCATTATGAAGTAACATTGTATGTATTTCTGATTAAGCTAGTAAAATTAAACTACGCCGACGAACTTAAGATGGCCAATGAGAACCAAGGTATTTGTTTCAAGGTCGGGCGCTCATTCAACTTCAAAATGCTTACATTGGATCGGCTTATTGCAATTTTCAATGAAGACGCTATTATTTCTAACCTACAAGCTCTCGGATTACTTCGTAGAGAGTTCATTTGTGATTATGGCTTCAATATGACTCAAATACAATTCACTAGTAGGTTCTTGGAATTTACGACTGAATATTAGGAAAAGGACATTTCCATTATGTCCCAAATCGAACTACAAGGACCCTGAAAACAATAATCTGAATGTATGTTCAACCAGGATACATTATTTATACTGACGACTGGAAGGCATATCAGCCTCTTCGTAGACTTGGATATGTTCACCATGTCGTAGTTCACCAAATACATTTTGTGGACCCCAGTACTGGTGTTCACACAAAACATTGAAGGATATTGGTCAAGTCTCAAAGAGTTTCTTAGACGTTATAAAGGTTCTAGAAACAACATGATTTGGAGCCATATGGACGAGTTCCTATATCGCTCATATTTTGAATTAAAACTCAATGAACCCCTCTCCAACCTCCGAAAGTTTATAAATCATGTAAAAACATTGCATCATGTGTAAATGTTTTTTAAAATTTAGTTTTTCATAATAAATAATGATTCTATCTACCAGTGCATTCTCATTGGCTAAAAGGTACCTCAGGGTCGTCGGTGTAGTTTAGTTTCACTTATACTGCATTTAGAGCTATGCATTTGTAATCCTTCTTCTTCTTAAATATATTCTTGCCTGGTAAGACTGTAATAGCAAGTATTGAAGGGACAGGAAAGCGTGGCCATGACAGTGAGTTAGGTTACAGAGTCATTATATAGTATGATTCTAGTTTAAATTCAATTAAATTAGGAAACTGTACAATCCCAAGTGAATTTAGCAGGCTGGAACTATTAGTCAACGTTAACCTAACATCTGTAATACTAAGGTAATGAGTAATGCAATAATGGGAATATCTTGACTCATCCCACTGAATTTGATCAATGATATTAAAATAATAAATAAACAAATGGTTACTAGTAAACTGTCAGTTAGTTAGTTTTGTGTAGAAAACTTGAAGAAATTTATATCATGACAGTTGTATTATGGAAAATACTAATTTAATATGTTGAGATGAAATGTGGTCGAAAATGAAAATTTATTGATTCAGGGTAAGAGGTTAATAAGAAAGATGAGAGAAGTTATCAAAATCTTTACAGAAGAATTTTTCTTTTTGTATTCAAGACCGTGGTAACAGTAGAGGTCGAATAAATTATTTTAGATGTTTATTTCTTTGTTTAGTCGATATATAGCTATGAAAGACTTTTGTTAGTGTTATAAGGTGCCCTTAAACAAAGATTTTTTTCGATTTATTGGCCTGCATTTACTAAATGTTCAGTGATCGAGTTCCATATCGATCTACTGCCACCTTTTTCACTCATGCTGGATGATGTTGTCGAAATGATTTGAATCAAACCCTCAACTAACGACCTAAATATCAAGGTCCATGGGAGTATGTGAGTTGATAGACCTATATTAAAGTGGAAAGATGCTTCAATTTTTCCTTCAGGTTTTTACTGAGCAAGGGATATCTGAATAACAGTAAATTTAGGATCATTGCAAGTAATGCTATTTTGAGTGAATGAGAAATTCTTCTCTTTGAGATTTCTGCAGCTACGTCACATTCGAAACTTATATTCATGTGAGATATTTCCTTTGATAATAATTTTTAAATTTCTGGCTTTACGCTCCTATCAATGAACCTATTTGAATACCTATTTTTAATAAGCATTCTCCTTAAGAACCTTAACTGCTAAACTTTTCCAGCTTAAATAAACCATAAACCCCTTATTCTATCCACCAATCTAGGTGAATAGTCACATAAATTATGATTAAATTCTACTTTATTTACATTCACAAGGGATTTAAACCAAAAAAAAACGAACAGAGTATCAATGTGATTCTCCCCTCAATCGTACAAACCCATTCATGTCATCATTCATGTCATCAGTTCATTTAGGCTAGGCATATAGATAACATCAACTAATTAAATATAATACACTTAACAAATGTATACTACTAATACATTAAATGTTTACAAATATTTAATAAAAGTTAATTACAACTATGAATAACTGTATATCTAACAAATTTCAATAACCAAAATATATTGATGTTTATCATTGAAACTGTTCCCATTTATTTTCTAATAAGTTAGAATAAATAAATAAATAATATATATTTACCTTTCCTTTACATCATGTGATGGAATCAATTAAAACAAAGGCGGTTTTTGGCGGTTTAATTTTAAGATATTCACCCCCCCCCCTCACATACACACACCCCACTCCTTCACAAAACACCACTTCCATCCCCACTCTTAATAATCATTTTTTCATACCTTATTCTATTTAACGTTTTCCAATATTAACACTAAGTAGAAAAGTGAATATGAATAGTTATTATGGTTTTGATAAGGTTATAAACTGTAACTAGATTTAATATTTACTACCTTCTACTTTAAAATGACTTTAATCACAATGCAAGTGATAGAATATAGTCTGTTCCCATTGAGGTCACAACTTCTATAAATATATTTCTGTGTATGATGTATTATGTTATTTATCCGTCAATGAAAGCTGTAATGAACAAATTCAGAGAATTCGAAACTGAGTCTTTTTTCCACTTTAATGTCATTGATTCACATGTGTATCAAAATCAAAAACTTTGTGTAAATTTCTTTTGTTGGAGAAACAGTCGAGACGCGGGTTGAAAAACTAATAATCTACTTTAAACAAAGACCTAATCTGAAATATTTTTATTACTTTTCTTCTTGATTTTTTTAAAATGTAAAATGTAAAATCTTTGTTCATGACCAAGTTTTGGATGTATTTTGAACTACTGTTACCGGAAGTGTGCCTCATAATCATGAATTCATTTCGATAATACATACATGCATACAATTCCCAGAGTGATAAACTGGTTGAAACAGAGTTTGAGTTTGGATGACCGCTGCTAGTTTCTGAAACCGATGAGTTTAATGTGGTGGATTTTTACTTTGATTTATTTTCGAATAGCTATTTTCCCAAGAAACTTATAATATTTAATATGGGGTCAATTACCAGTCAAGAGTTTCTGGGAATTATGGGAAACTAAGTAACTAAACAAATTCTCTAGGGGACAAATTCGATTATCTAGTAGAAGACGAAGACAATATACATTATTGATCTTCGCAATAGCTACTGAAACCTTCTTTACAGATAGATTTTTCAATATTGTCGTGTTCAGTGACACCTACTTGACCGACAGAGAAAATATATATTTATTGTCGTATTGTGACACTAGACGTCAATCTAACAGTAATACCTATTAGTTTTGCTATAATTCCGCGCGAAAGATGAACATTGGTGCCGAGATTTCTGTTCCATACTAAGATAAAAGAGTTCTCCAGCGATTCCTGTTCTCATTGATTGTCTATCTCAAACAACTTCATCATGTCACGTTAAAAGCCAAAATCTCTCAGGTAGTTATGGGAGATTTTATTTGTCTAACATGACATTTGCTAGTGTTAAATTCAATGAACTTATCAGTGACTAAAATCAGTCTGGTTATAAATTTCTTTTTAACTGCAAATAAATCCTTTGTAAAAATTACATCTGATAACGAATCACGATCTACAACCATTACAAACAACTAAACTTAGTACCTTATCACCACATAACGACCTCAATAAAGTTGCGATAATCATCTCATTAGTGACCAATTTCAGGATGTCTCTTAAGTTTTAATAAGAAGACGTGTCTGGCGGAGTTCGGACATGTCGGAAATGAGATAGTTAGCACAAATGATAGTGGCTAATTGTCATGTTATATCACAGATTAATGGAAGTGGGAGATCTATTATAGGTCATCGATCGACCTCTCTGAGACCTGAAAGCCCTGTGTTTTATTCCCTGGATGGGGGAGGTACTGCCGAAGTATGCTATATTCGGACAAAAAAGATAGTCAGCGGTTCGTGAATTTTAGTGACACTCAACCAATATCAATCTGTGATTATTAAACTTTATGCTTATTTCTACATAGCCACCTAAATAAACGTGTTTTTAATCTTACAATTATCTCGAGTACTATGTCAAAATTATAGTCGCTTTCATTCTCCCACAGAAATTATTCCTAGCAAGTATTCATCATTCAGTCACCATAATTACTGAATAAACTTGATCGAAATTTTATTAATAATTGTTTACCAACACACTGTTTTCAGACTGTGTATATTTAAATCAATCGACTATCTATATGTGATTTATTAAGGATAAAGTCATCTGGTTTCTTATCAGTGATCTTCCTTGTATTATCTTTTATCTCATAGTAAAAGATAAGTGTACGTGGAACATATGGTCTCTACGTAGAATGTGTTGGCAATTTGTAGCTAACCAAAAAATCAGATTGTTTCAGTAGATTATACTTTTTAACAATAAAAATTCCTGATTAATACAACTTACCCTTGGATATATTTATCGAATTCAATAGAATTGATTTTTAAATAAGTGTTTACTTTGATAGATGCTATTTTAATGCCTCCATAGAAATAAAATGTAGTGAAGTATTGACCTAAACGACATCTTGATCTACAATAAAATTCAACATAGTCAATACTGTTCTGTTTCATTGAAAGAACTTTCCAATTTTAAAGGGATGGCATTTTTGTAAGTGTATAAATGGATAATGTATAATGGATAGTTTGATTAACTAACTATTTAATCCTACAAGACAAAATGTTTTATTTTTGAACAATGCTAGAACAATAGAACCTGTAGAATAGAATGAATTCACTGCATTTTATAGCATCTCATCGTTTACAAACAGCTTATAATTACAATTAGTATTACTATTATTAGCAACAAAGTTTCGCATACTTTAATCAATCAATGACATTGGGTTCAAAACGGAACAAGGAATCATAAAGACAGGAAATGAATATCGATTATTCAACAAAAATTAATGAAAAAGTAAACAGTATTTGTATGCTTAACATAAAGTTAAGTAAGAAGTGTATGACGCAACAACTACTAAGGAATAAAAGTAGTAGTAAGTAACAATTGAATGATTATGTAATAAAAGTTGGTGAAAAAATTCTAAACAACGTCATAAATAATTGTCAATCGAATAAAATGAAGAAAAGGTGAAATCCACAAGTATCAACAACTTAATTCCTTCTATTATGGTAATGAAAGGTTAACCAAGCTGTTTGTCTGTAAACAAAGATTAGGTTGACAGAGATTAGTAACAATAGCCTTTGCAAAAAGGACAAAAGTTGTAATTTTTGACTATAGAATATTTTAAAGGATTTACTAACACTTACCACATGCCTGTTGGAGATTAAATGCCTGGTTGTTTCATTTGTAAAAATTTTCTTAGCATTCAGATATAGGTCTTTTGGAAAGATTCAGAAAATCTAACAGAAGTTCTACTTTTAGCCGTTCCTATATACTTGCTACATACATATATGTAACTTTATTAGTATATTAGGAGGTGACCTTAGATCGCCCTTCGTTGGATATGAAATATACGTGGAAATAAATTGTAAAAACAATTTCACTATAAGAAAGCTAGTTTTTCGTTCTACTTTAATTCCTCTTCTCATTCTATCTAAAGCCTCACATCCTTCGGATGAAAGACCAGTTAAAACGAGATTTTTTCCTACAGTTGGATCTATAAAGATTTCTATGAATTGTTTGCCATACTTCATAATCAGTCTTCGTGGGTGCACACTTTTTTACAGGATGTTGCCCAGAAATTGCAATTCTTTCTGCTTCGTATCAACTGAACACAGATTTCTAGCAATGTTATATCAAATCTTGACTAAACAAACTTTATAATTATCACAAATGTTTTCAATTTAAACAGTATCCAGTCCATGTTTCTTTACTTAATATAATTTATTTTTTTGAATTATCCCATCAACAAATCCTTTTATAGTCTGATTAGATTGATTATGATGATGTAAATTTGGTGTTGGCAAGCCTGCCATCGAATCACTGAAACACTTTAGAAACATATTTTATATTGTTACAAACGATCATTACCGTATCTTCGATAGTGTGTTGTATTCTCGATTTCATATCTTGGTCTCGTCTGATCAGGATAGTCTATAAAAAATTAGCAAAAGTAGACCAAAGTGGTGATTTCATAACTATTTCATCAATATGTTTATATGACTGTTTATTGGATTAAAATCGTGCTCTTTATATACAAGAAAATGCTGCTTGCGTCAACTCCTTATCTGGTAAATGGGCTGTCAGAATTTTTATACATTATTGTTATGTCGGACCACTAAAAAAGGGTGAATAACTCCCAGAACTGTGTTTTAGAGGATTAATTCATTCATTTTGACCGTGAGTAATGTAAACATTACATTTCTACTATTGTTACGTTACTCTTACCCTATCCTCCCGTTTAGTATATTTGCTATTATTATGTTGTGACTTACTATGTACTACAGTTAATTAGTTGTACATAAGTTACCTTCATTCACTGCCACAATCTCTTCTGTTTCATATTAGTGTAAAATTGCTAACTGGTATGTTGTGTAGTTTGATTTTGTGTATATATGAAGACATGATTGGAATACAATACGACTAAATTGAAGTGGATTGGAGTGTGTCTGTTAGGTTCATAAATCATTGTTTTCTCTATTCCGTCTTTGGGGACACGTACGTATACTGATTGGCAATTGCCAAGGGCACTGTGTATTATTTCGCAATACACAACGGTTTTGTTGATAGTTTCTTCAATTGGTACATTTGTAAACAAACAGCATGCATCAAATAATTGCATCAGTTTATCTGAATTATTTATGTCGTCCATTTTTTCAGAGAATTGACATGTGTCTTTTAAGACAGCTGTTGAGAATTTTGTGCTTATTGGTTCCTCTTTACATATACATACTTCTGAGTAGTAAAAGTAAGATTAATTAATTTGCTTTGAAAGATTAGTTAGTTTTGCTAAAAGATAGTGAGTTTTTCATTACTGATCAATATGTCCCAATTGATCTTTGCTTCAGATTAACAAATTTTGAAATCCATCTAGATTAAAGTTATTGGTGAGCATATATTTACAGTTTACCATGATATGTACAATTAACATCATTATTCATGTTGAACAGAAATGTGTATTACACCATATCATTGTCAATTGTCATTAGACTTTTATAATTACTAAGTTTATGTTATATAACCGAATCGATTGAAGTGATTGCGTCATTACTAATGTACATGGTTTAAACAACCATGATGAGCAAATAATCAGTTTTCAATATGTGCTTCTTAATATATAGAGATTAGAATAATTTATATGTATAAATCATCCATTAATGTATTTCCGAATTTATAATCATTGGAGAACTATACTATATTTACTAATCTATTAAAATTAGACTATAGCTAAACAATATCAAGTGGAACCAATCTGACTATAAACGACACATTAAAATCTTTGGATTAGTATCTGGTTTGATCGTGAATGCATGAGTTAAGTGAGAAAAAAACGAGCTCTCAAGTTTTATTTGACTACAGTCAGTCCCTGATGTACAATTTCAAAAATATTTGAGTTGATAGCTGAGCAATTGACACAATATTACATTAAATACAATATTTCATCATAACGAGGATAAATTAACTCGGAATATCTTATTCATTAATGTGTAAATGAGAAGAAATATATTGGAAAAGCAAGTAGTTCATGACATGTGTATACTTGAAATTGGATATCCTCACCTGAAAAATGTTCGCCATCTATTCACAGTCACAACATGCATTTATACATTAAAGAGTTTTATCCACGAACACATCCGCATGACGTTATTTCATTTCATTTTTTTCTTGAATAGGTAAATAGCATTCCTCCCTGAACAAATACTGTTAATAAACAAATTCCATTATGCTTTTCATTGTAAGTATATATTAAGGCTTAGTTTACTGGGTATATTAGTAGGCCGTTTCGAATGTATTAGGTCGGGTATGTTTGAATTACTGTTTATGTGAATTCCAGTTATAATTAAATTATGTGACACCATACTGGATATTAGTTGTGGTACTCGTAAAGAAATTATATATGAAGTATTAGCTTGTGTATAGATCAATCTTTAAATTGAATAAGTTTAATATGCGTAAAAAATGTTCAGCTGCTAAAGTTACGATCAAATCTATACTTAAATGTAAGTTGTCATAAACTAGAAACACTACTGATTTGTTTATAAGTAGGATATTTACTACAGGTTCCAAAATTTTATTTATACGTTGCTTTGTTACACAGAATTAAATACATAAATCACATTTCCCTGGTTCTAACACTGTTTGCAACACGAGTGCGCAAATAATCGGAAAACTATTAAAGACAATCATGTATACTTAATAATACGTTATATTCAAGCTAATCAACCATAATCATGAAGCCATTTGTTATGTTTATCAGTTAAGCATCGTTTCAATTAATGAATCCACGCTAAATCAATAAACACCGGATTCAGTAAGCGACCGGAATATACACAACTATTATCACTACCCGGTGAACTCAGCTAATCATCATTCTGTTGCCTACTTCCCAAGCCGATGAATGAAGAGCACAAGGTTGATATCTACGTATCAGTAATATAAACCAAGGATATTCATTTATTTAAGTGCAATCGTTTAGGTATAAATAAAATTTACAGTGACTTGGGTTAAAGAGAATCATCGGTTGGATAAGCAACACACAAAATGAAAAAAAAACAACTAACACATTCAGCAAATTAATATAATTAAATGTCTAGGCAGTATAACTTACACTGAATTAATTTAATGCAATTCATTTTTAGCAAAATCAAACTATCAGTAAACTTCTACAAAGTTTTACGATTTATATCTGAATAACTGTATTTTTGAAGATTTGATTTCGTTTGAGCCACTTGATGATTAGTGCAAATAACGTACAATGAAACAAACATCTTGGCTAAACGTTATGAATTTTCATACTACTTTTCACATTCCTTTTCATGCTTTTATTGTTTATTGTCACTGCTACCGATGTTCAATAAGTTGTATCAATGGATACTGCTCGTTCTAGGTTTCGCATTGTTGTTGTTGATATTACTTTCAAGATATTACTCGTTCTGTTTTTGTCCTAGTGTCATAATGTTGATCTAAACACTATCAAACTAACCTGTTGCACATAACTGTTGACTATGTGAACATTGACAATAACCAGTCATCTTAAAAAAAAGGTGATAAGCAGCAAACGATTTCGATGCATAGGTTTAAATTGTTAGTAATGCTAGTAAACAAGATATGGTGATATGATACAAAATGCTCATCTTGGTAGTTTTGTATACATCAACTTAAGTCAACACGCAACGACAACGTGACAGTTGCATACTTTCCAATTTAAAGTCAACAGTAGACAACACAAAGAACAAGACAATTAAATTAGCTTTATGGTTTAGTAATATGGAGTAAATATTACTCCTTGGAATACAGTAATTTAATGTCTCTCCAAGTTATAATTTTTTCATACTCACAATAGAATTATCTGCTTCGATGTTTTCAGTTAACTGTCAACATTGTTTACATAATAAAAGAGTGAAAAGTAACTTGTGTAAACTGCATTATTCTGTAGTCGAATGCTCACCTTGGTTTCCACTTTTCGAAAGATAAATTTACTTAGTGATGAAAATGATTGTCCATTTGTTTTTGAACAAAATTTCACATAAATATGCTTTAGTTACTTTTCCTTAGATGTAGGTGAACTATTAGATAAATGTTTTGGTTTTCTTAAGCTTCTAATCAAATGTAAATATTCATTACATGATGAGTACACTTCATTAATATGAGTGGTGAAAATGTGTTTATTCATTGTGCAGTATAACAAGTTGCATGATTGTTTACGTCGTCAGTGGGAATGACGAATAATGACATAATTATTTGTCCTGGGGAATTATTTATTACTACAAGTAACTTTATTTTTAATGGGCTAGTTCAAACTGAAAGACCTGACAAAGATGTTTAACTTAACGATCACTTTAAACGATTTCTCTGGATTTTGTTTGCATTTTAAATTAACTGATATATTTTTTCTTCAGTACATTCACTACTAATAAGAGCCCTCCTGGTAAGTTTGTTAATTATGTCAATGAACGGAGAGTGCTGACCACTGTTTATATAGCTGACATTAGGAAAGTGAATTTGCTTCTTTAGGTTGTTTACCGTAAGTGTTTTATTACGCTTACAAAATGATAATATAGTCCCTCAAGTTTTAATGATGTCTATTATCTTTTCTCAGTCACGTCATTTTCTATCAGTCTATTTGGTCAGTTATTTAGTATTATTTACCAAACATTTTACTATAATAATTCATTCTGTTGCAGCTTTCAGCCTTCTATAATTTACATGTAGCCTAAATGCATGTTGATTGTTAGAGGGAAAGTTTAGATCATAATGTGTGAGAATCAGGTAGTGAGATAAATACGTGAAAAAGATAGTTTGTGGACGAAGTAATCTCACTAAATGCACTTTCACTTATGAATAAAACCAATTGATCTACGTATGAAGTGATAAGAATGAAACATAGGTAATTGAAACTAGAAGTTATCAAAGTTAACTTTGAAGTATATTACACTGATTTGCACTTAATAAATAAAGACACTCCAATATATAAAATATGTTTATTATTTTCATTATTTCATATACATTACAATTGAATAGTTACTGTAATAGAGATAATTATAACGAAACACTCTTTCTTCTGAATTGGTTATTTACAAATAGATAATCGGAACGTTTAGTTTATACTTACTACAAGTTAACTTCAGATATTTAACATATTAAGTTTGTAGCTTATCGATTTTGACAAAACAAAATTGTTTTTTTTATGTCTTATTTCATACCATTACATTTTAAAGGGTTCATAAAATGGTGACGATAATTCATATTCCATCAAATGAAATTTACATCTGTATTCTTTTTCAGTTAGCATAATTAACTCTTTGGTGGAATCAACCGACGTCAACAACTTTATCTAATTCAACATTATAATAAAGTCGGTACTATGAATATGCTTTAATCTGCTAGTCACATAAAAATTAATACAATGGTATTCTTCTTTTTGCAATAATTCCCATGAATACATAAGACTTCTTTATTGAAACATATTTTGCATTGTTGGTTGTTTTGCATACATTACAGATATTACTGGATTAATTACTTACTGAATAGTAGTACAATGTATCTCTTTTTCAAGGAAAAACAAATATATTATTCGTTCACATGTATAGAATATTACGAAAATGATGGAAACTATTCAATAGAATGTTTAAAATAAATTACTGTTTCAAAGAACTTTTGCTATTCATCGTAATTATCTTTGAATAGATAGTTAACATATATATAGAAATAATTGCCTGAACAACAAACTGTACTTTAGTTTAAATGCAATAAATAGTCTCACAAACAATGCATTATATATTTATTGAGAGTTTTATTCAACTTCAACTATGCATTAATATGTAAATGCACATGATTTATATAGTTTGAATAAAGAAAAGAACAATAGTAGTAGAAGGAGAGAATGAATTCATTCATTCATGCCATTCTCAGATTCTCCACAAACACATCACAATTATTTAGAGAAAAAGTATATTCATCAATAAATATACAATTCGATGTGAATAAATTAAATGAAGATGGTCTACATGTTGACATATAAATGTAGAATAACGAATGATAATAACTGAGAAGGAATTATTAATAATTTGGACTGTTCCTTATTTATAGTTTAAAGAGAGGAATATTTCGGTAGACAAAATCGAGATAACTATTGATACAAAATTTTTCTTTGAAGACATACATAGACAAATCATGGTTACGTAATGTTTAAGACTATACTCAAGAGATAAATAAATTTTGTGTTAGCTAATAACTTAGTGAAATTTGTAAGTTTGTAAATGAAAGAGTGGTTATGTAGAAGAGTTTCGAAAATTGGTCATCATGATAGAATAAGATGTATAACAGTGTCTTTTTTGTGATGAAATATCCTGATTAATTGATTGTAGCTATTAGTGCATCCTAAAACGACATATAAAGCAGTGAATCGAGTTTAAATTTACAAAACAAACTGCTTGTTAAGATAGTCAAATATGGAGAGATTTTCACATTATGTTACCTTAAATTGTGTCCAGAAATTCATTTGTACGTTGCAAACTGACAAACATTGGAAGAATTAGAGTTTAAATTTTAGATCACATATCGTAAAATGTGAGATTAAAACAGTGAAATGTATCCAACTCTGTCAATGCGAGACACCTACTTGACAGTGAACATAAATTTTAATGTATAACCATCTATTAAGATAATTAATGAACACGTGACTTCTAATTTTCTTTTCTACAGAGGCAATTGCAATTAAGTTGTTTAAATCAGGCTCATAGATATAAAACCTCATTCTATCATGATGACCAATTTTCGAAACTCTTCTACATAACCACTCTTTCATTTACAAACTTACAAATTTCACTAAGTTATTAGCTAACACAAAATTTATTTATCTCTTGAGTATAGTCTTAAACATTACGTAACCATGATTTGTCTATGTATGTCTTCAAAGAAAAATTTTGTATCAATAGTTATCTCGATTTTGTCTACCGAAATATTCCTCTCTTTAAACTATAAATAAGGAACAGTCCAAATTATTAATAATTCCTTCTCAGTTATTATCATTCGTTATTCTACATTTATATGTCAACATGTAGACCATCTTCATTTAATTTATTCACATCGAATTGTATATTTATTGATGAATATACTTTTTCTCTAAATAATTGTGATGTGTTTGTGGAGAATCTGAGAATGGCATGAATGAATGAATTCATTCTATCCTTCTACTATCATTTTTATTCTTTCATTGTAATTTATAGATAACAAAAACTGTTGCAAACTTAAGATGTTATTGTCATTGAAAAAGAATCTTTTTTCAATTTACATTGATGATAATAATGAAAGTCAGTTATTGTATATTGAATTATAGTATGTTAAAGTAGTTTTAAATTTACTTTACAAATAATATTTTGCTGAATATACATTCTTGACTATAAGTGACTGGACAATGTTGTAATAAGTTTAGATATGTGTAGTTAGCTTAGAAGTAACCTTAAGACACAAGTTTCAGTATATATAATATAAGACTAAGTTTAGAATAAAGCACATATCTTCTTATTTTAGATCCGGTAGTTGTTTGTATTCAAATCTTATTTTACTTATTTAAACTGAGAACTAGATATGCATCTCTAATTTTAACTCTGGTCTCACACAATAGAATTATGAAGTTTAAGAAAAGTAACCCTTCAAAAATATAAAATTTGTCCGTTTTGTCATCTCTTTCCCCACATTCCCTAATCTCTTTTCCTTCTCAACTATAAACAAACAATAAAGTGGTTACTAACATTATAAGTTGGATTGTGACTGGCAAGTGGAATCTAGGACGCGCGTTTCGTCCTGTTTGGGACTTATCGGCTGGATGTGACTGTCTGGATTCAGTAGTCTAGTGGTGAACGCGGTGGCGTTCGACACGAAACGGACTGAGTTCGAATCCCAGTGTGAACATCAACATTGGGATGCAGGTACATCCAGCCGATGAGTCCCAAATAGGACAAAACGCGCGTCCTGGATTCCTCTTGCCAGTCACAATCCAACATATAATACTTGTGAAAAATTCGCTATATCGAGGAAATCCGCTCAGGATGCACATATAGCAACAATGACAGACCAGCTTCAGTCTATAACAAATCAACGGGAATATACAAGTTTATCCTAGTGGTTACTAACGGTTAGTGGAGAATCTAACTGCGGTACAATAATAAGGGTTACTTACCGACCTAATTGTCAATTTGTAATTTTTATTACTATAATCACGTCGTCTTGTTTGTGTATTTCAAAACGTGAAGCTTGTAATATTTTGAAGCAAATATTCCTCAGTTCTGTGGTTCAAACAAATAATGAGTTTCCAAGACAGGTTATGGGAATAAAATCTGATTGAAATTAAGATCACAAATTAGTCATTCTGTCTGTAACTGGATGTTGTAGAAATTGTTGAATTTTAATTTGATATAACTGATTAGTTTAAGTCCTGTAAAAATTGAAAACCAAGCAACACTAGACATCTTTTTCGTCCTAATATGGGTCCCTTCAGAACAGCGCGGCCACCACAACACTAAACAATCAAGACCAGGACCCTAAAATCCTAGGTGAATACATAACCATTAGACCAATGAACCGGCTTTCAATGGTTCATATTTAGAGCTCACCTGACGTAGTCGAACTCCACTGGTCACGTCTTCCGGAGGTAATTCATGAAGTTTTCTTCAGTTAAGTAGTTATCCACTGGTGGCAGAAGACGAGGTCATATACATATAAACTCAGACCAATGTGTGAAATCAGTTTAAAATTGTCATTTTGGCATTAACAATTGTACTTTTCTGGCATCCTCAAATTCATAGCATTTAACCCAATTTACGAGATATTTCTGCCTTATACTTCGTTATTCACTTTGAATTACTAATTAATTTGAATTTAGTTGACTGAATATATCACAGATTGATGTTGGCAGTGTACCAAAGAAGACCAGGGAGCACTTAACTGTCGTTTCGTTCTAGTGTGGAACCCCTCAACAGTGCGCAATCCAGATTCCGCGCCGTGGGCTCCAGGTTGACGTCAAGCGTCTAAACCTTTGCACAACCAGGTCGGCATCCAATTGTACAATTCTAACTTTCCTCAATTTGTGATATATATATCGCGTGACATTCTTGCATTGTCATTGGTGATAACTGTCTCGCTCCCGACAAGTCTGAACCCCACCAGTCACGACTTTGCTTCAGGAACATCCTGAGCTTAGTCACTAGTGAGCTCATTATTATAATTCAATTGCAATAGTTATTTTTTTGGATATTGGTAATTTAGTTGACAATAGATGGATTAACGTCGCGCTATATATGTATATATATATCACAAATTGAGGGAAATGAGAATTTTACCATTAGATGCCGACCTAGTGGTGCAGAGGGTTAGGCGCTCGCCGTCAACTTGAAGCCCATGGTGCAGAATATAAGGTACGCACCGTTGGGGAGTTCCACACTACAACAAAATGGCTGTCCAGTGTACGCTGAATTTCACTGGTACCCTGCCAACATCAATTTGTGATATATTCAGTCAACTAAATAACCAATCTCCACAAAAGTAACTATATCAGCTGAATTAATTTGAATCTACTAATGTAGAACCATGCAAGAATTTATCGGAAGGAGTATCTTTCTTCCATAGTTGCACTGTTTTGCTACACACATATGTCCTAACAAGTTTATGTGTGGTCAGATTGTTTGAAATCTATTTCATTAATATATAACATACCTCACATAAGCTTTCGTATTCACATCTTATTATCTAAGAACATTAACAGTTTTTGCTGTATAGTTAAAAAATTCAACATTCTTTTCAATCCCCACCCCATGTCTGTTAAATGAATTGGCATCATTTGCACTGTTTTAAAACTGTTAGGATTCATTAACTTATAAGTATTACAGTATTATATGTAACTAACCTGTAACATTTCATAATTACTAACAGTGTTTGTTTTTTTCTTCTTCATATAAGTAATTAGTCTATATAAGCAGTACAAAGTATTAAAAAAAATTATCTGTTAACATTTATAAAATACTATTGATGAATCATATAAGCTGTATGTCTAGTGTAATGATTAATTAAGTGTATTTTCAAAATGATACTTATACTATTCAAACTAAATTATGCTAATGATTCATTGTTTCAATATTGTATTATATCCAATTGAATGATAGTTAGTCACTTAATTTTTTGTCCTCATTTAATTTATAGTTTGTTTCTATGTTTTTGTCTTATAAATTGGATTATCATTAATTTAACTGTTATTGGAGAAAAAAAAGTGTTATAATTCTGTACATAGTTTTATATATCACCATGAGACTAACTTGTATATCGTATTAATATTGTATCTATATATCATGATACCATTTAAAAATACATCAAAAGAACTAGAGGAAACTATAAATTGACGAGATAGAATGTAAAATTTCCCCCCCTTATCTTTTGTCATTTCTTCTATAAAAAAAATAATAGATAAACATGAACTTGGTGAATTAAGCAAAGCTTAACTTGTTTTATATAGCAATTCTTAATCACTATTGATTTTCTGATATCGCCATCTAATAAGTGAAATTTCAGGAGGACTAACTGATGAAGAACTATTGTTGTTCTGACTATATGCTTAATTATAAACTTCAGTGGGTACAGTTTCGTGTTGGATATGTAGGGAATGGTGTTTAACTCTTCTTCAATAATGTCTTTGGAGTAAATATGTTTACCATGTTGATTTAGACATTTCCCCAAGTTTCATATCTGTCATAAAGGTAAAGGATTGTAAAAAAAGACTATACTAAGACATTAAATTTGGTTTTATAAATATGCTTCTTTTAAACGAACAACACAATCATTTTAGCAATAAGATGCTTCTACTAAGCTCCTCAATTTAGTTGAATATTATAGTCAAACTTATCTTGTTCATCCCATTTGTAAGAACTATTGTGTCATCTGTGTCAAAAATAGATTGTTAACTAGTCAATTTCATCTTTAAAGAAGCTACTTTCAAGCTTGACTAAAACGTCATCTGCGAGGAGTGGGTCAACCATAAAGTTCAAAAACCTTATATTTTGAGTTATATCCGAATAGTATGCAGAAAAATGCATTGAATTTTGAAACAATTATGAGTGGTCGACAAGCGTATCTATCAGACTATCACTGAAATTAATATACATTCAGTTAATAAGTATCGAATATTGTGAGGCACGGTTTTCGAACTGCAATCGATGAATAATTTAAATACAGTTAAATAGTACGAAAGAAGAAGAATGAAGCATAGAAAGTAAATATGCGATAAGAATTTGTCACTTAATACGGAAGCAGTTGAGAATATCATATTTTGAGATTTATTGTCAACTAAACACCATTCTCCTAGAATATGCAAGAAGCTAAATTCTAAGTGTTGAAGGTGTTTTTAAATTCATTTATCGATGAAAAATCAAAACATTGTATGGCGGTTAATATACTACTTTACTTCAATGAAAACATCTTCGATAAAAGAAGTGGAAATGTTTGCAAATCATGTAAATAATTCCATTTCGTTAAGGTACTCCTTTTACCTATGTAATTTAATGCAGGATATTTAATTATTCTATCTAGTCGCATAAAGCCATAAAATCCAATATAATCATGGGAAGTCAATTAAATTATGAATGTTCTTTGTCACTTTATAAATATGCACAAATACTTTAATTTATTATTAGTTTTTATCAGATTTCCATCGTCTAGAACGACACCATTTATCATCATTTAACAGTCATTAATCGAAGTTAGGAAATTAAAATAATACACACAATAAAACGATTTACATAAAATGAAGACTTATTGACACCAACAATATCATCTGTAAGTAATTCACTGCTTCAAGTAAAAAGTATTCACTAGTCAAAAAGTCAGAATGATCCATTTCCCATAGATTCATTCACTTCTTCAATTTGGTATATGATTTATTTGAAACGTAGCATTCCTATTCTTCAATGTGTACGCGTGTCTATCGATAGCAACTACTAAAAAATATGCTGTCATATCATAAATAAGATAATTTTACTAAAATTCTGTAAATTAATCTGATGATCCATAAGTTTTAGGGACTAGTAACTACTTAAATTTCAAATTATAACTAGTTTTAGTGTACTTTGATCAGTGTGCAGTAAAATTGGTTCATATTGCTCCATATATATATATATATATATATATATATATATATATATATAAACCTGATAAATGGTAAGTGCTTTCCTAAATCCCCACCCCCCACCCAACCGATTATAATTCGATTTATGTAACTCAATGGACAATAATCGATCTGGATTAAAACATTTTCTAATAAAAGTGTAACCAATCATAATTTCAAAGAATTTTTTTAATAATAGATGACGTATATTAAAGTTTCCTAGAGTAATTACAGTTTTAATTTCTTCACTGTGAATATCGTATATGTAGTGTGTTGTGTTATTGTTTCACCCCTTTATTTGGAACCGGATTTACTCTATTGCCTTAATAATTAGTCATGAAATGCATAAATGACTAACTCCAGGATGTTCCCGAAGCTCTAGTGAGAAGTCGTGACTGGTGGAGTTCAGACTTGTTGGGTGTGAAACAGTTATCACCAATGACAATGGAAGAATGCCACGCGATATATATATCACAAATTGATGGAAGTGGGAATTCTACCATTGGATGCCGACCCAGTGGTGCAGATGGTTAGGCATTCGCGTCAACCTGAAGCCCCTGGTGCAGAATCTGGATTGCACACTGCTGAGGAGTTCCACACTAAAACGAAACAGCTGTCCGGTGTTCCCTGGTTTTCAATGGTACCCTGCCAACATCAATCTGTGATATAGTCAATCAAATAACATATTTGCCCGACGGAGTATATATATATATATATATGTTTAATTCGTCGCAACATCCTGAGGTAATTAGAATAAGCTTGTATCTTCCCGTCGATTGGTAGTGGACTGTAACTGGTCAGCCACTGTTGCCATATGTGCATCATGAGCGGATTGACTCGATATAGGGATAGTACACAAATAATATTTGAAGTTAGAACTGTGACTGGCAGGCGGTATCCAAGATGAGCGTTCCGTCCAGCCGATGAGTCACAAATGAGGCGAAACATGCTCCCCGGATTCCTCTTGCCAGTCACAATTCCAAATTCAAACATCCTGAGTAAGTTTACAGACATTGTTTTTTAGCTTCTTTGTTTAAATTGTAGATAAAAATGATACATGAAATGAGATTGCTGTCTAAATTTCAAATTACTGATTCCATCTTAAAAGTAAACCGATGATTCGCATTAATTTACTGTTCAAATGAAATAAGGCAAATAATGATTAATGCTGTTACACATTTCAATTTACATATACGTTGAAAAAAAAGAAGGTTGATTAATCGGTTTCTTAGTTCTATATCTTGACGTTGATTGATCACTAGTTTGTTTGTATACACCTAAGTGATATTCGAATTCAGTCAATCAAATTACTGGTAAATTCTATCCTCCTATGCTAATTCACTCAGTTGAAATATATAAATATTTACTCAACTTTCTAGTCAGGCAGCTCTAAATAAAATATAATAACAAGTTAAATGATCGATTAGAAACACATTTGACAAGAACTTGGAAAAGAAGGGGATCAATAAAATTGTTATTGCACACAAATAAGGTTTCTACCACATGAAGTAAAGTTAAACGTACATATCTTAATTTCTTTGGTTGAATTTTGTAAATAATGCCAAACAAGGAGTCTGTTACAGAATGCCCTAAGTCTATTGTATGCTATAGAACCAATGATTTGACAGATCTTTATTGCCATACTGGTAATACTTCCATGTGTGACACACCAGTGGCTTTGATGAACGTCTTGTATACTTAACTAAACAGGAGCAAGTGGATTTTTTATGCACATTAAATTAGTCAGTCTTGCTTATTTATCTTTCACGTGGATGCGCATAACAGGATGCTTACGGTAGTTTATGCTAAGATGTTCAGCGTTGAGCATCTTTCGAATCTTTTTTTCTAAACACTTTCACTATGTCAGTAGAAATATCCACTTTGAAGTAGATGTTTACAAACAATGACTTCTTGAGAAATATGCATTAAAACTGAGAATTCTGTTTCTTCTTCCTATTTCATCCGATAAATCATAATGAAGGCGTGGTTCAAAATGGGCAGTTCATTGTATAAACAGTCTATAAGCAGTTTTTCCTAAAACGCGAGTTTAGGCAATAAACGAAGTTACGTTGTGTCATTATTAAAATCCAGCTATTGAAGTCTGTCAATTGTCCGTTACATGTGGATTTTCTCTATAAAAATCTTTGTATTGAATCATCACACAAGAGATGATAATTTTAATGCATATTAGTACTCTATTGTAAAGTTAGGTGATTGATGGGAGTTATTAAAAGTCATCAGAAAATCTTGTACCCCTAACTTTTTATCATATTTTGTATCATTGACAGAGATTTTATATAAAGGCAGCCGATTAATCGTAGCTTTGATTATTCTATTTTCAACATTTTTAATGAAGAAATTTACTAATGGGAAAAACTGTGGTTATTCCAATGAAGATATTACATGATGTTAATGATATATAGTTAGTAAACTAAGAAGAATATTATGTATAAATAACTGTAGTAAACGAAATTCATTCAAATGTTCTGTTATGTTTACAAATCATATTTTTGGTTCTCGAGTATATTCCAATGTAAATGATACGCTAATCTTCTTATTGATCATGATAGTTAAATGTCTATTTTCCAAAGTATTTTTATCATATTGTGCTCTATAGAACAATTTTTTTTTTTTGATTTTGAGAAATGAACTACTACTTCGATTTAACATACTCTTTACTAAATTCCACAGACGTATTTTAAAAATTTGTTGATGATCAAGATCTCTAGTATTAGAGCAATACAAAACATCTTATTTTTTTACTTGAACATGTTTAAGTAAATACTTTACAAATTGATGAAATGAATCACTTCTCATTAAACTGTTGATTAACTTTAACGAATAAAGTTTAGAAAGTTTAATGCATATATGAAGTGTTAAATGGCAATTAACAGATGAATGTAATGATAAGACTTGATTGAGTTCCATCAGTTCACTAAACTGGATTATTAATTCAAATTCAAGAATAAAGTAATGATCAGAAACAAAGATGTTTGAACGAAGAATATTCTTTTCGATAAATACTCACTAGATTCTACATTTATTAGATCAAAATTATCAGTGACAAAAATAGCCAGTTCTGAGGCAGATATAACATCATTTAAATATCACGTATAATTGGATATAAATTTTATCTCTTCAGATTATTTGTAAAATACGAATGTAACTTGTGAAACGTAAACGATAATTGAAATAAACAGGATTATTAATCCAATATATATAGGTATCTCTGTATATGGGTGACAAAAGAGATGGGGTGGTAGCAAAATACGATTAGATCAAGTGTTTGTAGACAAAGGCTGAATCCTATTTAAAATGTATCTGAATAGGTTAGAGACGCTCAAAGTATTTAGTCCACCGTGCCCGGGAGCACCTTCTGGTTAGGTTAACCAAACGTGTTGTCAGAAATACCAGCAGTTTAATACTAGCTCACCTAATTCAAACAGGTCATATGGCGAGCATAAATCAGTCATTTACAATAATATTCTGTGTTATCAGTTATCTGCCAACATCGGTTAGACTGAAAGTCCCTAAAACGGCAGAAGCGATAGCTATACGGGTCAAGAGGCCAGAACTATGCATACATAAGAAGTATGTTCAACCCCTTTCCCTGCCATGGCCGACGCAAAATCCATTAAACCATTCTCCATCTTAATCATATGACAATTTAATTTGAATAATGCATATTTATCTTTTCCTCTTTATGTGCATTTCTATAATTTAAGTCTACCCTATCCACATACTACTCTCTTTATTCACAAATAGGCATATTTACTATCATTAATGTTATTATTATTATTATTATTATTAACCAAGGTACACAGAATGAATTTAAATATCACTCAATCTTCTTTCCTAATTTTATTGACTTTACAACATCTTAAGACCGATCAAATGAACTGATTATAATTTTTTCTATTATTGTTATTGTTACTATTTGACAAATTTTGATTATCACTTACTCCATTTTGTAATCTCTCACCTATTCGGTCAGCCTTTGTCTAATCGTATTTTGCCACCACCCAATCTCCTATGTCACCCATACACAAAGATACCTATATATATTGGATTAATAATCCTGTTGTTTATTCCAATTGTCGTTTACGTTTCACGAATTTACATGATGATGATGATCTCAACATTAACATTCGTATTTTACAAATAACCAGAAGAGACAAAATTAATATCTAAATTATCCTTTATATTTAAATGATGTTATATCTGCCTCAGAACTGGCTATTTTTGTCACAAATAATTTTGAACTAATAAATGTAGAACCTAATCAGAGCATTTATCGGAAAGAATATTCTTTGTTCAAACGTCTTTGTTTATGATAAGCATGGGAATTTTTAAACAATCGAATTAATGATCAATTAATCATCAAAATAGATTTTTATCTTGTAAAACAACCTATTTATGTACAACATATAGTAAACAATAAAATAGATTTTAACAATTAGACGAAATCTTCATCTTTTAAAGCAAATAAAAATTTGAAGATCATTCAAATATCCATGATACTAATAAGTGACGATCACATTTATATGTTATTCAAACTATACTAATGTATAATTCACTTAAAAAGCTAACAGAAACTAAACTAAATTAATGTTATTCTTGATAAATTATTGCATAACTAAACAAATAATAATCAATATTTCAAATAGAATACTCTATACTGTTTCTTTTTTCCGCATAGACGTCTTTTCATCAGATGTTTGAATTCATTTAGATTTGTTTTATGATATTTTAGTTTGGCGTGTTAAATTTATATTACAAGGAATGAGAAGGAGGAGAAGAAGAAGGGGAAGGAGACATTTTTCATTTAAAAAATGGCATAAATTGTTAATCACAATGATTGTCAGAAGATATTTTTAGCGATAGTTACAAGTGAACATTTGTTAATCAACACGTATTAAATGGTGTTTTTTTTTAATAAAAATTCTTTTCAAAATATCATTTTATACAATGATTTTAATTCTCAATGAAAACAACACTTAATTTTAACATGAAAACAAGGAATTATACCATAAGGTGGATATTTAATTCAGAAATAAGTATGATGAATAACATATTCGAGAAAAAAACTAGGACAGTATCAAAATATGCATAACTTACTTACTTACTTACTTATGCCCGTTACTCCTTGCTGAGGAGCATTGGCCGCTCACCAGGGTTCTCCATTTAACTCTGTCCTGATCTATCCTTTCCAATTGTTTCCAGTTGCTGTTTATCATTTTAATGTCTACTTCCGATTCTCGACGCAGCGTGTTCTTTGGCCTTCCTCTTTTCCGTTCTCCAGCAGGATTCCATGTTAATGCTTGTCTCGTGATGCAGCCTGATGGTTTGCGTAATGTATGTCCTATCCATTTCCAACGTCGTTTTCTAATTTTCTGTTCGGCCGGAAGTTGGTTTGTTCTCTCCCATAGTAGAGTGTTGCTGATGGTTTTCGGCCAACGGACATTCAGTATCTTGCGTAGGCAGTTGTTTATAAATACTTGTATCCGTCTGATGATGTTTACAGTAATTCTCCAAGTTTCAGCTCCATACAGCAGGATTGTCTTCACGTTCTAATCGAAGAGTCTGACCTTGGCATTAATTAATCATAAAATAATTCCAAAGTCTTTAGTCGTCATAATATTTCTATTTTAACTGATGAATAAGCAAAAATCCGCAACTCCGGGACTATTAAATGATAAAGGCGCCTTAATTGTTATCTTTTTCTGTTGTCGTTCATTCATTTTACTTTTTTTTCGTGTAGGGTAGACTAAATTCATAATGTAATCAAAATCAAAACCTCAAAATATAAAAAGTACCTTTGAAGTAAATATTCAGTGTGACTTAAAATATCAATCATTTGGTGAGTAGCAAATTATGCAGTCAATTCAATAACATATCAGCTCGTGTAATGGCACCTATATAATGCATTTATAAGATGCTTTACGTCATTCTCGTATTATTCACCATAATCTAGTCTGCTATTCACATTCAAATAAAGATTTTAGTATTATACTTACTACAATTGTAATTATGCCATCTATTTCTCAAAAAAACATATGGAGTAACTGAAATATTTTAAATTAGTTTTCTTTTTTTAACAAAAATAAACATTGCCTGAGTTATAATCGGAAGCACTTAAAACACACAAATGAAACCAGTTAATAACTTGCTCTCCTCTGGTTCTCTTATGGAACATTTTAATTATCCAATAACTACACTGAGAATCAAGAAATATTAGGAAAACAAGTATTTTTAAGCTTCAAATTATCCATTGTTTATCTTATCAGCACTTACAGTAATCTATAAATAACTAAACAATGACAAAATCATGTTACATTCTGATTGGTCAATATTAAATAAAGGTTATATTTTAAATAGTAATAACCAATCATAAAATTTACGCATTTGAATTATATCAGTAATAATAATACTTAATAGAATATAATACCATGTATTTACTAAACTTTGTTGAAAATAAAAAGAAAGGATGCTTCATTTGAAAGAAAATATACTTTTACATAAATTGGGTTTGTACATTAACATTAATGTAGTCGTAGACAACTAAATGAAACACTGTAATCAAATGATGAACATATAATAATTCAAAATATTCTTATTTTACATAATCATCTGATGATATAATAAAAAAAAAACATTAAATCTATTCGAAATAATTAATTTCAAGACAAATGGGAACTTGATTTAAACTACACTGTTGTTTAGTGTAGTTCTAATGGATATTCATTGTACTATTTGTAAATAAACTAAGATAACATTTGTCTATTTTATAAATAAGTTACATGTACATGAAACCTTTTTTTAATGAAATCAAGCAGTCAAATTATATTTAACAAATGATACATTAACCAGATGAAAATTATAATAAGATTCAGTTACGTAATTGCTCAACTTTGGTGACAGGTAAGTTTCATCCTGTTAAATTATATTAAAATATGTCGTTATACCTAGTAACTAAATGTCAGAAAAGAAAAAGTAATAAGCCAATGCAAAACTGATGATAATACAAACACCAGATTTTAAGCACATACTGTTAATACTCACTTAATTCCAGTGCATAGTTGATATAAATATTGTTCCGTTGCATTTTACTAGGACTTTGTATTATGGGAACATTGTAAACGAAATCTATAAGAACCAATTTCGAGAAGCGTTCCAGAGTTTAGGCTAATTTAGTAGATTTGTAGTAACTGGAAAATTATTTGTCTAGGTGAACAGTAAATGGAGTGTATTTTAAAGAGTTTTAATTGTTAAATGGATTATCTTTGTCAAACAATATAGTTGTTAACAGTTGCCAACATTATGTTATTTATTAATTTTTGTAATGTTTCCTTTAGTCTATTGTAAACTATGCTATCTAAATATCAGAACAGTAGTCAGATATTCAACATTTTCGCTGTCACTAACCAAATCTACATAATAAGAGCAGTATAAAAACACGAAACACTTTATATACGATCACTATGTAACCGTAGAGTGAGAAATGATTATCTGAAGAAATTTTTGCTGGTAAAAGATAGAAAAATAATCAGGACTTTATGTTAATGTAGACATCATATAACAAAACAAAATAAAATATTATGGATGATTCCGATAGATTTTTCAACTTGCTCGTCTATGCAGACGATCTAATGAATGCTGTATTTAACTAGCAGTACACCAATTTTTAGAGAAATAACATTTACCTCACTAAATTCTATACCCGTTTAAGTTTACAAATTAATTCGCTCAAATAACACTCAAGCAAAATGGTTTTCAGCTTAACTTTTCATCGTGAATACTTTAACCAACGCCTTATCAGTTCACATAAATATTATTCAAGTAACTAAATTTTGTAGGTACAACTTCATTCATGAAACAACGTTGATTTATCTTATTGATTTAAATATCCTCATAGATAATTCAGAGGTAATTAGTTTGTAAGAGAACATCCATTATAAGTAATTGCTACCTTTAGTTTTACAACTGTGAATTCATAAGATTTTGCATAACATGAACGTAGTTTTATAATGACTGCAGTCTAAGTATTGATAAATTACGTCATTAGTTCTATGGCTAGGTTCAATTTCGAAATTATAAACCTATTTTTATGTTAAAGTCTTAACATGAGTATCTAACTACAGTTTCCTGCAGAAATATTATAATGCTTTAATAGTTTGAGTAAATAGAAACACTATTATTTTTAAGAGGTTGGTTATCATTGCAAGGATGATGAATATGTCAATAAACTATAAGTTCGTTAAATGTAACATTTGAAACAACATGCGGGTTAACTTTAAATAGTATTTACTATCTCTCATGAACAAGCTTATCCTACTGTATAACTCCAAAACCAATATTCTGTGCTTCTTGGCACTCGTTAGTAACGTATATCGACGATCATTAATTAACTGGTTAATCTTATACATTTCTAAACTAACTAAACTCCATTTTATAATCTGAAGTCAAAACTAAACTGTTCGAATTTCATCAAAACTTTAAATGACTAACCATCTCATTTTATCTCCATCTACAGAGCTCGATCATTGCTTAATGCTATAACTCAGTTAACTAATTAAAGTTATTTAATTAAACAATTTAATTGGTATAATAATTATGCTTTACGATAGATATACAGTCAATAACCTTTGGAGTGAATATACCATAATTAAAATGTTAGATTCCTATAAGATTATCTGTTAAAATCCGCTCCCCTCCCCTCTGTGTATTCTATTTATCATTCTTTTTTTATCTTCTAATATGTCTTGTAAACTGACATCTATTGAATACAGATTTTGACAAACAATATTTTTATTTACATGTCTATTTATTATCTCATTTAATATAAACACATATTCATTGTTTGTTTACATTTACTGGTGGAGTTAGTGCTTACGCTTTATCATCTTGAATCTGTCCAATTTATTGATTAGTAAATGTTTATAATACATCAGTTAATGTGATATATACAGAATGATGACTATGAATGCATGTATATAGCTACACCATTTATCATTTATGTAAAGTTGTTTCCCCATACATTTTATTGAATACATAATAAGAGCAGTATAAAAACACGAAACACTTTATATACGATCACTATGTAACCGTAGAGTGAGAAATGATTATCTGAAGAAATTTTGCTGGTAAAAGATAGAAAAATAATCAGGACTTTATGTTAATGTAGACATCATATAACAAAACAAAATAAAATATTATGGATGATTCCGATAGATTTTTCAACTTGCTCGTCTATGCAGACGATCTAATGAATGCTGTATTTAACTAGCAGTACACCAATTTTTAGAGAAATAACATTTACCTCACTAAATTCTATACCCGTTTAAGTTTACAAATTAATTCGCTCAAATAACACTCAAGCAAAATGGTTTTCAGCTTAACTTTTCATCGTGAATACTTTAACCAACGCCTTATCAGTTCACATAAATATTATTCAAGTAACTAAATTTTGTAGGTACAACTTCATTCATGAAACAACGTTGATTTATCTTATTGATTTAAATATCCTCATAGATAATTCAGAGGTAATTAGTTTGTAAGAGAACATCCATTATAAGTAATTGCTACCTTTAGTTTTACAACTGTGAATTCATAAGATTTTGCATAACATGAACGTAGTTTTATAATGACTGCAGTCTAAGTATTGATAAATTACGTCATTAGTTCTATGGCTAGGTTCAATTTCGAAATTATAAACCTATTTTTATGTTAAAGTCTTAACATGAGTATCTAACTACAGTTTCCTGCAGAAATATTATAATGCTTTAATAGTTTGAGTAAATAGAAACACTATTATTTTTAAGAGGTTGGTTATCATTGCAAGGATGATGAATATGTCAATAAACTATAAGTTCGTTAAATGTAACATTTGAAACAACATGCGGGTTAACTTTAAATAGTATTTACTATCTCTCATGAACAAGCTTATCCTACTGTATAACTCCAAAACCAATATTCTGTGCTTCTTGGCACTCGTTAGTAACGTATATCGACGATCATTAATTAACTGGTTAATCTTATACATTTCTAAACTAACTAAACTCCATTTTATAATCTGAAGTCAAAACTAAACTGTTCGAATTTCATCAAAACTTTAAATGACTAACCATCTCATTTTATCTCCATCTACAGAGCTCGATCATTGCTTAATGCTATAACTCAGTTAACTAATTAAAGTTATTTAATTAAACAATTTAATTGGTATAATAATTATGCTTTACGATAGATATACAGTCAATAACCTTTGGAGTGAATATACCATAATTAAAATGTTAGATTCCTATAAGATTATCTGTTAAAATCCGCTCCCCTCCCCTCTGTGTATTCTATTTATCATTCTTTTTTTATCTTCTAATATGTCTTGTAAACTGACATCTATTGAATACAGATTTTGACAAACAATATTTTTATTTACATGTCTATTTATTATCTCATTTAATATAAACACATATTCATTGTTTGTTTACATTTACTGGTGGAGTTAGTGCTTACGCTTTATCATCTTGAATCTGTCCAATTTATTGATTAGTAAATGTTTATAATACATCAGTTAATGTGATATATACAGAATGATGACTATGAATGCATGTATATAGCTACACCATTTATCATTTATGTAAAGTTGTTTCCCCATACATTTTATTGAATACATAATAAGAAATCGGTGAATGTAGGTTAAAAATTAAGTATACTGTTGATTTTTAAAATATTTTCAACTTATTATGAAGATTTATTAGCATTAAGTAACCTTTTTTTGGTTTTTCTCATGTTGCTTTGTCCATTTTTCCATTCAAATATTATTATTCTACTAGAAAACTTGGGTAACTTTCTACTAAACTCAATATTGTACCATTTGTTAATAATCAAATAAGTAACTATGAACTACATGACATGATAAATAACTTTATCTTTGTTTCTATACGTTTATTCTATTATCGAAATATCTAAGAAGATAAAAATAGTAACACAAATGCCCAGAACTTTTTACTATAACTTAATGAAAAACATTTCATTCTTATGTGCTACATTCTATTTGCTTTCACTTCGAGTTATAAAAATGTTTGATTTTTATTCAATAAGTTACAGATTAGAACCCCATTCTACCTACACCAGTGTGAGTAACAGAGTAATATGATTATATTTCATACCTAAAGTATAAATTCATGCTTGGTAAATGTGTTAATAAGAAATGAATTTACAAAATATAAGTTTAGGTGTTTTCTTATGTAGTACAAAAAAATTATATCTAACTGATTGATAGCAGTGGTCTGGAAAACAATATTGATATTCTTTTAATTAGTTTATATTGTATCTGAGAAATATTGGTTAATTAGATTATACTTTTTAATTAATTTGCTGAGAGGAATTGTCTGTAAATCAGGAACAATTAGGTTTTTAACTGCCAAATTACATTTACTCTAAGAGTTGGTTATTTGAAGATGGACAGAAAAAAACACTGAAACAAAGTGGAAAACATGGTTTGTTCATTATGGTAATGCAACAACATGTAATCTAATTAAAAGTATGTGCAGAAGTGACTGATTGATGTGCCAGTAATTATAGTGAGTAGTCTTCTTTTACATACTTACTTACTTTCGCCCGTTACTCCTCCCAAAGGAGCATAGGCCACTCACCAGGATTCTCCATTTAACTCTGTTCTGATCTATCCTTTCCAATTGTTTCCAGTTGCTGTTCATCATTTTAATGTCTGCTTCCAATTCTCGACGCAGCGTGTTCTTTGACCTTCCTCTTTTCCATTTCCCAACAGGATTCCATGTTAATGCTTGTCACGTGATGCAATCTGATGGTTTCTGCAATGTATGTCGTAACCATTTCCATCATATTCTTTTAAATACTGGCATAGAAATATGACTTAATTTCAACAGAAGGTTAACACATTTACTAGTTTATGTTGAAAATAAAAGCAAATACTTTTAGATGAGTTCATTCACTAACCTTGTTTAGATCCAAAGTAAAAAAAATGCTAGTTTATGCCTTTTATCCAGTGAATTTAATGTTTATTCTCTGATTAACTCTGTACTGAATTGTGTATACTATCGCTTACACAATTACATTGTCTATTTTCGTATTCACCTTGATAATTTTGTTTAGCAGGGATGATGTGATGTGACTATATATATATCGATGTTGTTTCGTGCCAAATTATACGTTACCTATAAGTAAGTAATGAATGAAATATATTTCTTAACAAACTTTGTGTACGTAATTAATTATTCTAAATTGTGTCAGTAATTTGTTTTAAGCTCACATACAGTTTAAATTACACCATCTATCAGAGTATCTAAAACAGGGATATAATATTTCAGCTTTGAGTTAATTGTGTTAAGCCATTTTAATTTATATATTTAAGTTGGATTGTGACTGGCAAGTGGAATCCAGGATGCGCGTTTCGTCCTATTTGGGACTCATTGGCTGGATGTACTTGCATCCCAATGTTGATGTTCACACTGGGATTCGAACTCACCCCGCTTCGTGCCAAGGGCCACCGCGTTCACCACTAGGCTACTGTGTCCAGATAGTCACACTTGTGCAACGGGCATATATATGTTGCCATATGTGCATCATGATGCACATATAGCCACAGAAACTGACCAGTTTCAGTCCATTACGAATCAATGGGAAAATACATACTTATCCTAATTACATTTTAATTTAATTCATGATAATTAACCCATTTATTATTTAATCAATCTCTCGTATATTGGACTGGAGTTAAAACATAATAAAAGTAAAACATTTAACTTCGTAATATATTTAACAGTCATTAATCCATAGTAAAGATTACGTAACACCTTGTTCCACTTTTTTTATTGATTTTTGACTTGTTAGTTTCATGTATAGATTAAATGAACATTCCAATAGCGAGAAAATATTTCTGAAGAGAAAAATAACTTTTATTGTTTCAGACATTTTATTACAGTTGAATATTTAACAAATATTATTGCACAAGATGGAACATAATGTTTAACCTTTTCACTTATTATTATTGTTCTATGATTTACATTAGACTTCATTCCATGTGGAACAGTTATATAACGTCAATGTATGACTTAAAACTGTCATTCTATATGGTATGCAAAGAATTTTGAAAAAGTGTTCTCATTGTTCTGGCACTTACTCTAAATACACAAAAGTAGTTAAGCTAATTTATAGTAACACTCAGTTGTTAAAGATATTTATACCATCTGATCATGGTGATTAATTGTGACTTGGTTAATCCAATGAGAATAGCATGGAGAATAGCATTCAATTAAGTACTCGATTTGGTTATGTAGAAAGCTGTCGTTGTCGAGACGTTTAAAAGCCTTCTATCATTCTTTAGAAGTAACTTAAATATTATGCATGGAATAATATAGTATGTTGAGATATTTAATCTTGAATATATTCGACTGAAAATAAAATATTGTAAATTATATATACTACTGACTGTTGACATAAGATCTTATCATCCATAAACATTTTCACTAATGAAGACAAATGCATTAAATTATCATTAGGTAGTGACCAGGGTTATCCTTATCAAATACTTTACAGTATTGATCGAATTTTATTGATCAGTACTAACAATCACATTCTTTGAAACTAAGTCACTTGGGATCGTATCTTCCAGATATCGTCAAGTGTCTGAAGACTGAGGGTCCAACTTGTTAAGACCTACCAAATAGCACGAGATTTAGGTACAGGATTTGTTGAAGACTACACCGTAAACACTCTCCATCTCAACATAGTGGTAACAATATCGAGTCACTTAGGCTAGTGGTTGCATTGCAGCCTGCCAACATAAAGAAAATGTATGTAAGTCATATTAAAATTCATAAAAAGTTTGATATACTCATAGAATATGGATCTGTGCAAACAAACTGCGTAGACAGAAAATTCTCGTTTAACTAGTAGGGGGAGGAGCAAGGGATCGAGACAGAGCGTTTAGGCGAAACGCTTATTACGATATATGAATGCCCGCCTTTCGGTCCTTGAAATATACATACTTCTGCAATAATATTCTCATCCTGAAATGTGTTTTATTGGAGTAGGTTCAAGTGAATAACTTTTGTTGTCATTCTGAACGAATTTATCGGCAAAAGCTCCAAACAAAAGTAAGATATAAAAGCTTTTCGATTACTACGCCGAACTTAATATGAATTACTTGCTTTTGACACATGTTCAGTCATTTTTTTTGCATATTTATTTTGATCAACTTCCCTCTTAACTTAGTTCCTAGAATAATGGTTGTTTATTATTTCTCGAAATGGTTGGTAAATTGGATCTATTTTAGTATATTTCTTGATTGCTGATTGGACAAATTGCTCAAGCTTCTAAAATTCTTTCTCTATATAGATTCACAAAATTAATCCGATCAAAAATAGTAAACAACATTAATATATGAACGACTTCTCATAATTTTTAGAATAACTCGTCAAATGTAAAGTTCATCATAACATAAATCATTTTTAGTCTAATGGATTGTAGAGAAGTAAGTCACTTCAACAGACGATTTCTTCACAAACTGAGATTAACTGGAGATGTAATTGAATTTCTTAACCTTAGTAAGATTGCATAATCAGAGTTTAGAACATGTACGAAACGACCATCCACCACTTAATGGTACTAGCTTACCCGATTAGTGAGGGATATTTATACCAGTTAGTCATAATCCAAAGTTTTACATTTCTATTGTTCTTAAATCACCAGTAATGCAAATGATACAGAGTGTGAATTAATACATATTGGTTTACATTTTGATTTAGTGCCTTCAAACTAATTAACATTTAAGTTGGATTGTGACTGGCAAACGGAATCCAAGACTCTCGTTTCGTCCTGTTTAGAACTCATCGGCTAGATGTACCTGCTGACTAGTTTCAGTTCATTACAAATCAACGGGGAAATACAAACTTATCTTAATTAACTAACTGTAAAATTATGTTAACATATCTTATAAATGATAATATTTATTCAATATGCAATATTGATTAAACAGTTTATAATCTTCCAAAATACTGTAGTTAAAATTACTAGAACACATTACAACTAGCAAATAGTAAATGTTTATTATTTAAAGGGCACTTTATTATTAGCAAGATTCATAAATACAACACAGGGAGAACCAACCCAATTCAACTTGATGGAGAAACTCTGGAAGAAGTGAATACTTTCACATATCTGGGGAGCATCATCGATGAAAAAGGAGGGTCCGATGCAGATGTAAAGACAAGGATTGGCAAAGCCAGGGCAGCATTCCTACAGTTGAAAAACATATGGAACTCAAAACAAATATCAACTAACCTCAAAGTCAGACCCTTCAATTCGAACGTAAAGACAGTACTGCTGTATGTAGCTGAAACGTGGAGGACTACTGCGAACATCATCAGACGGATACAAGTATTTATAAACAACTGCTTACGAAAGATACTGAATGTCTGTTGGCCGGAAACCATTAGCAACAGCTTACTATGGGAGAGGACAAATCAACTTCCAGCCGAAGAGGAAATTAGGAAAAGACGTTTGAAATGGATAGGACATACATTACGGAAACCATCAGACTGCATCACGAGATAAGTATTAACAAGGGATGCTGTTGGGAAACGGAAAAGAGGAAGGTCAAAGAACACGCTGCGTCGAGAATTGGAAACAGACATTGAAAGGATTAATAGCAACTAGAAACAATTGGAAAGGATAGATCAGGACAGAGTTAAATGGAGAACCCTGGTGAGCGGCCAATGCTCCTCAACAAGGAGTAACGGGCATAAGTAAGTAAGTTTATTATTAATGTATATTCTACATACTAAACATTTTCATAGGTTACCTACAAGAATGAACACTTAAAATAATACACAATTCAAGTTGTCTTTATTTTCGTAACAAAATGTATGCCGTTTGTTGGCATTAATGAAAATCTTTTTTTTGAATTAAAATATTTTCATCCATAAATAATAATGAATGTATTACTGTAATTTAATACATGATTGTCAAAGAGATTACTGATATTCGATATTCAGCTTATAATGAATGCTATACCCATATTTTATTCTTAGGTTGGTGGGTTTACAGTGTTTACTATACATTTGGTTGTGTTTCTTTCCAAATATATTAATTTATTTGCATAGTTTTCATTATTAGCATCAACAGAATCATCAATGTCTATTAAATGCATAAGTTAACTTATTACTTTTTAAGTAAAAAGTCAATTTATTTTGCTGGCAGTGTTTGTGTATGAGAGTCTTCAATACAAAATTTTTTGATAATTTTTAATGATTGCTTGAGTTGTGTTGTGACCGGCAAACGAAATCCAGAGAGCGTGTTTTATCTTATTTAACACTCGTCGGGATGCAAACATAGCAACAGAGATTGGTCAACTTCAAGTCCATAACAAATCAACGGGAAGATTCAAATAAATTCTAATTCGATATACATACCCGTTGCACAAGTATGACTGTCTGATTTCAGAGGAGTGGTAGTGAGTGCGTTGATGTTCGGCACAAAACCAGCTGAGGTCGAGTCCCGGTGTGAACAACAACATTGGAATGCAGATACATTCAGCTGTCGAGTTCCAAATAGGACGGAGTGCGAGTCCTAGATTGCACTTACAAATTACAATACAATTTAAACAATACTTATGGACTGTCGTTATATGAAGGTAATCCGCTCAGAATGCACATATGAAAACAGAGACTGATCAGCTTCATTCCATGACAAATCAGTGGGAAGATCCAAATACATTCTAATTCCCAATCATTCCTGTATATTCTAAACTGTATTTTTATCCATGTTGGTGAAATAGTCATTCAGTTTTTTCACAAGTTCAGCATAATTCATTTGATAGGCGTTACCTCCTTTTTTTTTACTTTTCAACAATTTTTTTCAGCAGATTGAGTTTACAGGCACTAGCCATCTGTAGAATTAAACGTTGTCGTAAACATTTTTTCATGCTGAATTCTATGACATATCACATTAGATTTGTTGAAGACAATTTGTAAATTGAAAAAAGAATTTACACTGTTTAGGTTTAAATGAACAATATAACAAGAATGAGTTCTACTATTACCAAATGGATACTTGTTAAATGTCAAACCAATCATATTTGATATTTAAGTTGGATTGTGACTGTCAAGTGGAATCCAAGACGCGCGTTTCGTTCTATTTAGGACTCATATTTGTATTAATGTTTACATTAAGTAAAGAATTCAATAAATAATATTTGATTTATCTTTTATATTAGATTACATAAATTGTTTAAATAGGTTTATCCGTCAAAATTGTTTACATAGTGTTCCTTCCCATTATTAACATTCTGTAGATCTATTCAAATATATATATAGAAGCTGATATTTAATAAGTAGTAAGAAGATACCATAAATAATGATAATCCTTTTATTGAAATGGAAATATATAGCATCCAACCTACTTTTATAAACATACACACACTATTTAAATATATGATACTGGTATTAACAATTATTTTTTTGATTAGGTATAATGATTATTAACTTAATCCCCATTTTGTAAGTTTATTGTAAAACTATTGGTTATCAAGAGTATTTCAATCCTTATTAAAATGAAAATAAACAAAGAACTCCCATTTATTTTTAGAAGTCGAACAACTCCAATATATAAAATTAAGCTACAGTTGAAATTAATTGTTAACTTGTAGAACTAAAAGATATTTACAATAATTAACTTAGGTAAATAAAACAATAATCCTGTTGAAGTTGAAAAATTACAAATTAAATCAGCACTATCAGTACATGTTACCTATCACAACCATAAAATCGATATGAAAAATATCCGAATTATTCGAAAAGGTTTTTCTAATTATAAGGAAAGACGAATAGCTGAGGTGCTTTATATTTTGTTAAATCCAACGGCACTTAACAAAAGGGAAGGCCTTTCTATCCACCTAACATTGACTTTCTACCCAACTAGCTACAATTAAAGTACATCAAATTTCATATACATGAACATACATATAACTTTATTTTCACATATTCTCCTCTCACATCACACTAACATTTACATACATGTCTCATTTCAAACCATCTTGACCTATATGACTTGACATCATGACACGACCAAACTCTCATTTTGATTGTATTAGTTTATTTTGTTTTGATTTGTTTCATTGTGTATTGTTTAATCTTGTATTAATTCAATTAGGTTATTCATTTCTCTGAAGAAGCGATTTGCACTAAGTTTCGAAACGTCAGAAATTTTAATTTCTACTTATTAGAATTTTACAAATGTATATCACTTACTATAACGTTTTCTTTTATTGTATTAATGATAAGTATTGTAACTAATTGAAATATATTGGTGAACATTTTCACCTCGCGAAAAAAAAATAACAACAATCTTAAAACCCTAAAGTCAAACATCTTTTGTATTACATAACTAAATTCCATTTATAAATGGCTTCTTAATATACAACATTAGCATAAATCAACATTGAATAGGATAAAAACATAACCAACTAACATTCTTTGAGTAAATATATTCTTTAGTAATATCAACAATACAATCATTGTATACATAGTTGTTATTTAGTTTTATGTGATGTCTTCTTTTCTGTATAAACTAGTTAATTCTTTAAAACAATTTAATTTTTCATTTATAAACGATTGTTTTCTTCTTCTTAGATTGACTAATATATCATTGGCATAAAAAAAGAAATTAAATGAAGTTATTCTTTAGTGAATTCATTTACTTGTTATGCAAACAAAATATGTTTCTTTATGACTATAGTTAATTACTGATTAGATTATTTGAGACCTATCAGTTAAATATACTTCAATTTGATTGTTGACATTTACAACAGTTTCTATTAAGAGGTATAGCATTTACCAATAAACATTTATGAATCCGGAAAGTAAAAATTATGCTACATGTATGCATATATAAGTTGAATGTATTTATATTGCCACTTTGTTGTTATGGAACGATTTTTCTTAGTCTGCAGGAGGCAGGTATAAACAGCAGACGAACCTAAAATGGGACGAAACGTGTATCTGGGGTTATACTCACCACCCAGTGTCTGACTCTACGCACACTTGCAAACTACAATTATCTTCAACGTAGTCCTCTCAGAATGTACATACAGCAACGTTGATCAGTCTATTTAAGTACATAGCAACATTACTCAAAAAATGCAGATATTTTCAAATCATACATTTTTATATTCCTTAAATCAAGGCGGGCATATTTTGATATAAAACAATCATAAGTGCAAGTAACATAATACTATGCACGTTTGTTAACAGGTGTGTGTTACCTATAAGGAACTTATCTTTGAGTACAATAATTTGTAAAACATGTATTACAAAACTAAGGTTTTGTAATCCAATCATTCCTTCTAACTGAAGAGAATTTAATCATCGCTAAAATTGACTATTTAACTATTTACTTTAGAATCACTATGCTTCAAATTATACATTTAAAAATTCCATCCTATAAAATTCAATTATGATGATTTCAAACTGTACTGTTTTTAGTATGAAATCAACTGAAGTACCATAGCATACCCAAGATTTTGTTAAGAATTCTAGCACTAAATCTACATTATGATTGAAGTATTCGATGCCGAACTGAACAAAGTAGTACAATTACAAGACAGTGAACTTTAACATTAGGTCCTTTGAAAGGAAAGTATTTTATGTGCTTTCACATTGCACTTCTAATTAATACTTTGGGTAGAAAAGGACTAATTGGAATAAAGTGTTAACAAGAACAACTAGTAAAGTCGTTGAAGATTGTATTTGACAAATGTCAACAGTATAATACATCTTACTACGTTAATACACAATTAATACTTTTGATTGAAATTCACTTCTAATATAAACGTTACTATAACACTGTAAGTGTCAGATTAATCAACTAACTGATTTCATACCACCCAATCACTATGAATAATAAATTTTAACCACCGAATTATATAGTTTGATAGAGTAAAAGGTGAATGAATTCTCAGCGGTAAATTACAAAACATAACAATAATAACCAGTAGAAGATGTTAGTGATAATGTCTCTTGAAGACAATATTGATCACACTACACAAATGGAACAAAAATGCATACACTACTTCATTATTTACAAATAAGTTACTGAAATTTTCCTCTCACACTCATATTTAAGTAGTCATGATGTGAAAAGGTTCTTTTTAAACTAAGATATTTTTTCTTTTCAGTAGTCTATTGTTATCGACATAAAGTTCATTTGCCAAAATTTCACGTCTAATGTTACTTTTGTGTATATTCACCTAGTTACTATTTGTCTAATCTTGTACAACAGTGATTTCAATGCATATATCAATCATTGACTATTACATTCGTTTCATATTTGTTAATATATTGATTAGGAGAAATGATGCATTAGTTTTTGTGGGGTAGGGGGAGTGGTGGATGTGGAAGAGGATATATTCTAACTAATTTTCAACAACAGTTGGTAGTTATTTTAACAAACATTTATCTTTACCATAGCTTCTACATAATAAATTATTTCTTTTTCTGGTTCAGCTTATTATTTACTCGAAATTTGTTCTATAGTTCTTTTGTTTTTATAAAACAATAGAGTATATTATCAATTTTTCCTTAGTCAATTGATTGACATCAGCTAAAACTTACTAAATGTTTACGCCCAACTACATACATGAACAAATGTGTAACAGATAGGTAACAATTGTTGACCCTACTAGAATGATCAACTATAATTAACTAATACAATTCTATCATTACTTAGAAAAAAAATGCATATATTACAATAACTCTTCGTTACATTCAAAGAATAAAACCTCCCATTGACTAAGAGGAATACATAAGTTGTTTTTTCTTTATTATTTATTGTTTATTTAAATGTAACAATTAGCCTGTAATGTGACCTAAACGGTAATAGAAACAAATAAACTACTAATTATTTATCCAGTTAAACTGTTTTATTTTAATTAGGAATTGTGTAAATATTTATTAATTGAGCTTCTAGCAGATTAAAGTTGTTGTTTTATACAGGATAGAATTTCAAACAAAATGGAAGAATATGAATATATTTCAGCATATAGTTTATTTCGATTGTATGTATGTATGTATGTACAATCAACATAGAACCTGGCACATGTGTGCATCGGTTCAAGTTGCCATACCACCATGGCACTGCAAGATTAACACCACCACCACTAGTAGAAATCACTTCAGTAAAATAAAATAATAGTAACAAGGAATGTGAACATATAGAATATGGTTCAGGAGGCGTTGAAAGAAAGCTCATGATTTAAAGGAGGACAATGAGTGAATACATCTGCGCCATTGTGACCGATTCTAGGCCATGTCACTCAGTGTTTCTAGCTACTGGTTACGGTAATCGCGGGGACCCCATCCAGGTAGTCTGCAGCTACCGACACTACTTAAACCGGCAGTCAGTGACTTCATGGACTGATGCTATGTTTTAATTTGGCCTCCTCTAACTCCCTTCCATCCTGTTCCTATATCAGCCAATATCGTGCGTCGAGGCAGGCGGTGGTTGGGTATACGCAACACATGTCCCAACCACCTCAGTCGATGAAGATTCATAACCTCATCGACCGATTTACCACATTTGCTTAACACCCGTCGTCTAACCTCGTTATTACTTACTCGGTGATCCCAGCTAACGCGAGCGATGTTTTGTAGACGTCGATGGTCAAAAACTAATAACCTTCGAGTGTCATCTACCCTTAATGGCCACGTCTCACACCCATACAGTAAGACAGAGCAAACTGTTGCGCAGTACACTCTCCCTTTCGTTGAGAGACGAATATCTCGTCTACGCCATGATTGTGCAATCTTGGATAATTTACATTCTTCATGAGAATAATCAATAATATATGATAATGACAATAAATGAATGAATATAGTAACAATAAAAGAAATGTTATTCATATGAATCTGATTTTATTTGTCAACACATTTCATCTTACTTTTATGGAAAATGTCAGCTTAACGTAATAATGTAATTAGATGTTGTGAAATTATCGAATACTAATGTGACGTCACGAATTGCTCTAAATAAAACAGTCACTGACCACCAAGAAGCACTGGACAGCTGTTTTTTCGTAGCATGGAACTCTTCATCATCTACGGCGAACTTGGAAATATCAACTGTATCGAGCTGGCTTAGTTGTCTAATTGTAAATCACTCTCCGAAGAGTTAGATGGTCCTGGGTTCGATCTTTGGTGTGGTCATGAACGTGTACTACTAAAGAGTTTCGTTATAAGACTAAAATTCCGTCCAGTGCTACCTAGTAATCAAAGGTTGTCTGATTCAGACTTATTTTTGATATTAAATTTATATAATATGAAGGCTTACCTTGACATTTAATAGTCTATATTGAACTTCAATGACATTTTGGTGAATACTCGACTTCATTTTCAGAATCGTGTTTTTAATGTTTCCTTTACTGTTGCTACTTTCACTCATTTATTGTCATTAGAAAATATCATAAGTTGTTATTATTAAAAATGTATATGTTTAGGACTGTCCACATGTGAAAGTGAATTCGCTGAAACACATTCTTGCTTTCTTTTTGATAGAAAGGGTTTTTTTGATTCATACAAACAAAATGCTAACTGAACTGTTTACTTTTCGATAACAGAATATTGATAATCATCAATAAGTTATTTTGTACATAGACTTTTAAGTTGAATGAATAACCATTTTAAGATTTAGGGATGCTAGTTTCATTGCATTCTCTGTTTTACATAATTTTCATAGTGATTCTAAACGATTTTATCAGGAAAAACTTTCAGGTAAAATGAAGCATGAGAATTTCTCTAAAGGTATTTAACAGCATGTCCTGTCAACCTTGAATTGAATGGGTTGTTAATTCCTTTCATATCAGTTTACAAACGTTCATTGTGAATCCTTTCCAAAACAATCTTGATCATCACTAGAGTTTATATTACGTGAATGTTTAGGATTTAATTTACAAAACTGAATGTTAGAGATATATTTAACCATTAAACTGTAATTATCTTTGTTACTTATTCATTTTTCAGGTTTATTTCAAAAGCAGTTATGTGGTCAATATATTTTTAAAATCAGGATCAATTTGAGAAATTAAATAACAACAGAAGATAAAGACGATCTAAATAACATGAGGCTTAGAGATAGATTTCATCAAGAAACATCAAAACAGAATTACAATTCCGAAACTATCCAATTTACTAGTTCACCATGGTTACAACAGTTATTATCCATTGCAATACGTTTAAACAATGCTACTAGTATTCATGAAACTATATTACCATTAAATCAAACTAATTTAAATGATAGTATATCTACAAATATACAAAATATATCCACATCAACTACAACTATTGGTACTACTGGTTGTATTATTCTAGAATTCTATGATAAAAATCCTAATTTTCTATATGATCAAGAAGATTTTCATGATATTGATTATTCTGTATTAAAAATGCAAATTATTGTATGGACTGAAAAATACTTAAAACCAGATGATTTATTTCTGGATTGGTTTGAAACAGTCAATAAGCATATTTATAATAATAATAATAATAATAAAAAAGTTCTAATAAAAATGATAATTCAATCTATCATAATAATAATAATAATGGAATTATTATTTACTAATATAACATTTTGTACAGAAAATCTAAAAGATTTAATGATTGATAATGAGAAAGAAATATTTAATGAAATGAATATTTATAATTTAAGTAGTAATTTACAAACTGTTAAAAATGAAACAAAATCTAGTAAGTTATGAATTGTATCCATTGTCTTTTAAATATGCATAGACAATAAAATGAATCATTGAAATGAATTCTAAGTTTAAAAATATTATTAAAGATATTAGGAACTATAAAACTTCTAATTGACTTTATATTCATTAATATTGTATGTTTGACGAATATTTACAAAATTTTCCAATCTTGATGGTGAGTTTTAAGTTAAGTTGGTAATAAAAATCCTGTTTCATGATGTCAATGTAGTCTGTACAGTGGTCTGTGCACTACATCGATTATTAAAATATAACTTGAAGTGAAACAGTGTAGAAATGCTAGAATCATGCTTCCCCGGTCAGCATTGGCAGTTAAACTAAGAACTAAATGATAAAAGTTGTAAAGACAAAATAAGTGAATACTTGACTTATCATTATAGGTGACTCACTTTTGCAGCCCATGTTCCTACTAGGGGTTTACCCCGAGGCTGAAAGGTTTTGCTACGAACAAATGACTCCTAAGCCACTAAGCTAGTACTCAGTAGTTGGCATTTCTAACTTTAGCTAATTTGTGATATATTGTGAGACCACACTTTGTAAAATTGGTCATAATTTGCCGAAAGCTGGACACAAGTGAACTATACTGAGCTTTTACTGGAGCTTAAGAGTAGCCTACTAGAGGTAGTCATTAGTGAGTTAGTGATAGACAGCCATTTTCGTGAGTTATGCATTTTTTAAAGTAAAGAAATCTAAAATTTAAAAGAGTAATCATAATACTCATAAGAATTGTCACTCGATGGCTGTGATGGTATCTAACGGACATTTTTGTAAGCAATAACTTGATCAATAAATTCCTACAGCTATTTTCTCAACTATGCGTAGTAGACTGAAACCTACAAATCTTGAGTGCTTTATTAGTACTTTGTAAGTGATTGTTATGACGTGAACTACACCGCATTGTGATCAGCAGATATAATACCGTTGATCAAAACTAGTACCGGAAAACACAAACACCAAGGCTACTGTTCTATGCCCACATACCACCTCGTGAATTCTAATCCCTAAGACGGATGGAAAGGAAATGATGAGTGAGTCAACAACCAAACAATTAAATTATATTTTACTCATTTGTTTATATACACACAAAAATTGGCCACATATCAGACCAATAAGAAAAACAACGTTTGTTCAAAAGAAGGATACTAATTATTAAGAATTGAGAGAACAAATATATAGTTAATTAATTATTGTTGCTGAATGGAAAACAACATGACAACAGTTCATGGGTTAAGTGAAAAGTTAAAGCGACAGGAACATAACGATGATATAAATGAAATAATCGATTTACATTTAACATTTTCTAACAATCAGTTCTGAAATTAATTATCCTTCTTGTATTATCCAATATAACAATGATATTAATTATTCACTCCATATCGATTATACTTTAAGTTCACTAAGTAAAATGAATTTAAACCGGTGATACCTATTTCAATATTAAACTTTTTGAATCTCTAAAATAACTCCTTACTAAAATAAAACAACTGTTGAACTATTAAATTCATTCTAAACGTTTATATTAATTTCTAAATGAAAATTAATTTTTATCTTATTTTATAAACAAATCATTTTTATTGTTTTATTTATTTAATTGAATATATCACAGATTGATGTTGGCAGGGTACCATTGACAACAAGGAAGCACTGGACAGATGTTTTGCTCCAGTGTGTTTTTTTCTTTTTTTCTTTTTTTTTATTATTAAAACAATATTCAATCTAATACAAATTGAAAAAAATTTAAACATTCATATTATTTGAAAACACATTTTGATTTTTGACAAACATATTATTGTATATTAGGATAAACTTGTGTATCAACATTGGGATGCAGGTACATCCAGCCGATGAGTCGCAAATAGGACGAAACGCGCGTCTTGGATTCCACTTGCCAGTCACAATCCAACTCACATAACATTATTGTATAGTTACGTGTAAGAAACAATTCGCCTATTTTATACTACTAATTATTAATTCGGTTTTCTTTTTGTTTTCTTTTTTCTAAAGATAACTATATTGGTAATGAAGTACAAATTTTCATTGTTATCATTCTATGTTGTGTATTAATAATCTGTTTTGTAATGGCTATTGTTCTACGTATAAAGTAAGTAAAGAGACATAGTCAATTTGTCTTATTTGTTTTTTTTAATTGTTTCTTTTTATTGCATTGTAAAGTTATGTAATCAATTTGTGCAGAATTAACGAAGTTATTAAAGATGATATTGTAAGAAAGTAGTGAAGTAAATCGACTGAATTGATGATTTAATTTTTATTTGATTGAATATATCACAGATTGATGTTGGCAGGGTACCATCGTAAACCAGGAAGCATTGAACAACTGTTTCATTTTAATGTGGAACTCTTCAGCAGTGCTCACCCCAGATTTCACACTAGGGGTTTCAGGTTGACGGGAACGTCTAACTGTCTGCACCACTGATTTGGTATCCAATGATAGAATTCCCACTTCCATCAATTTGTGATATATTCAATCAGATAAAATAACCAATCTCCACAAAATAATTATTCCAATTGGACTTAATTTTTGTTAGATGATTTTTAATATTGCAGTGTTACACTTTGTAAACAACTATGTATATATGAATAACATAGAATCTGACGCATTTGTGCATTAGTTCAAGTTGTCAGACCTCGATAACATAAAAAGATTAACAACAAATTAGTAGAGGTAGTTGTTACTTTAATGATAAATACAGCAAAAACTTTAAAAGGTGGAAATATGGTCCAGGGAAAAAGATTTAGTCCATACAAAGAAGGTTATAAAGTAGTTTCAAGCTCACAATTTAAGGGAGGACAGTGAGAGAGCATATTATGCATGGAATCATTAATCTCTTTCGAGTTTAAAGACTAAAGAACATTCTAATTAAGATATTGATAAGTTTTAAGGTTTATTCAGTGTATAAATTAAGCAACATACTGAAAATTTAGTTAACTGAATTCGTCACAGATTGGTGTTGTAAAGGTACGATTGAAAACCAGGGAGCACTGAACAGATATATCACAAACTGAAGGATGTTGGATGTCGACCAATGAGTGTCGACGTAGTGGTGCAAAGGGTTAAGCGTCTGCCCACCTGAAGTCCTTGAGGCAGAACTTACGATGTGCACTACTGAGGAGTCCTTACTGCGATGAAACAGCTTTCTAGTGCTCCTTTATTCTAAATAGTACTTTACCAAAATCAAACTATAACGAATTTAATCAACTAAACTTAGTAACAATCCCCACAAACCACCTCAATTCATTACTGAAAATTGTTGTTCAGTGAAATGAGAATGTTACTTTACTCATAATTTATGAGAAATCACTATGCAGTATCGAATTACATAAGGCAAGATTATTTAAAGTTAAAATGTTTATTGATGCAAAAGTAGGTATAAATATACAAATTTATTGTACCGTTAAACTACATATGTCAAGTGAATTATACTTGATAAGGAAATAAACAATCATGCAGTTTATTTAACTCGAAATAAACAGCTTATACACATATGAACTGAATAATCAAAACAATTTAAGTGTTTATTATATATACATCTTCAAAGTAATCAGTATCATTATTTTCATCTTAGATCTATCTGATTTGATACTGATTGCAGTCTCCACTGAGCCATTAATGTGTCCTATTCTAGGAAGAAACCGTTTTCAAAGATCTGCTGATTTGTAATAATCGTTAACTTGTAGTATGACATTTCAATGTTAATAATTTTCAAAATTTAAGTAATAGTCTGTATAATGTTTTGTTTGAAATTAATCAGTTGTTCAGATTTTATATGCTTGTTATACATGTAAAACGATCAGTAAATAACGTCATTACTCTATCGTTAGTCAGTTTATGGATATTGTTCACACAAGACGTCCATCGCGACCCAAATAGCTCAGTAGTAACGATCGTTAACTGTGTGAATGAAGATTAAGAATATCAGTCCCCTCATGATTCCATGTATGTTTCTCTGACAAGTGCCGAATAGCACGTGATTAAGGTCAAGGGTTTTCTGCCAACTATTTCCAACCATCTAACATTTGTAATAATATTTACGAAAAAACTGTTCAATTCACTGACGCTTACCGTTGCCTAAAAGTTCTCTTTATTCTGATCAAAACACTGGAAACAAATCAAATAATTCGCTTCGCACCTAACTTACTGCTTAGGCAACCGAGACCAATCTGTGACGAACAGAAACAACAAATTAAATGCCTATCTTCATTAAATTGCTTCAGAAGCAATAGTAAACTCACCAATGACAGATTTCAGTGTAATTATGCTTCTGCGGTAAAGTCCAGAATGGTGGAGTAAGAAAGCCAACATCCATTTTAACGACTGATCATTACGCCATATCACAAATTGACTAAAGTGGGAATCTTACTATAGAATATCTCCCAGTTGTACTGGTGGAAAAGCTATTAAAATGAGACCTAAAATTCGCGGACTCGATTACATTAGGGGATAGGAGACACACCTTTCTCAGTGTCACACTTAAAAGTTACAGCCATTCATTGATTTGGTTTTCAGTGGAACCCATAAGAGACATCTGTGAGAAGTACAAACTGCAACTTCATATCACTTCAAATATATGCATAGTGACCTTCCGGAAATTAAACCCAACCATATATCCTCCTCACTTATACATCTGAGAACAAAATTTTGTCATATACCTGTAAGTCGATCACCCTTCATATTGTTGAGTATTGCATAAATGTTTACCGTAAACATTTTTAAAAAATACTTTTCTCTTGACGTATAGAAGCTTTTGTAAACGTCAAACAGAATCAAGAAAACAAATACGTAGTGATCGTGACTCGGCGTTACAAATTAATTTCCCATATGATGTTAAGGAAACACAAGTTGAAGACAAACCACCTGTTCCAAGTACAACATTCGGAAGCAATGTATACCCAGGGTTAGTGAAAAAACGAATCGGTGTATATAGATATAATCGTATTCCTGCATCATACTATAATTCAATACAAAAATATAACAGAATATTAAATGCCCAAACATATCAGCCATCAACTGTTTTTGTACTTGACTATCAAGGTACAGATAATCTAAACGTATCTCATGATGAATACTCGCCAAACCAAGTAAGTTATGAAACTACCAAGTGAACATTATTTTACAAAATTTTAGCTTTGAAGAAGGTACTTTATCAGTGAATTTTTATGTCTGTTAGACAATAGATGTTATGTCCCTAATATTCAAATGTAGATAGTTTGGATTTGATAATAATCTAATTTAAATATAAAATCATTTTTGTCTCCATCTGGATCAATTAAGTTATCAGAAAGACTTTAGCAGCATTACTCAGTATGTTATAGATAAGAATTTCTATTTTTTATCGAATGATCAAAAGTACGTCTACAAAGCTACATAAGGTAGCTTATTGTTTTGTTTGAAATGCACTAAATGGCAAATAGATACCTTTAAATTTGTCATAACACTATAGAAGATGAATGATAATGACATACGGCAGTGATATTTCTTGAATAAACAAAATAAACATGTCAACTACTCATTGTGTTTCCACCTTACTTGCTCCGATAAGTAAATAGACCAAATTATTTCTTTCCACTATAATATTAGTTCATTCACGAGAATGTGATTTCAAAAAAGATGCCCAAATTTATCCAAGTTGAATGCAAATTAAGTTAACAAATTTTTATTTATGACCAGTAAGTAATTGTGTGTCATATTTCAGTCAATTCAATCAGTGTTGATAAGGATAACTGAATGATAAATAGGCCGAAAAGAATAAAAGATTAAAGTTCCAGAAAACTGTACAACGGTAACATTTTCGAAATATAAGGAGCTACCAACGTTGATGACTATCAATAAGATATTTTTTCCGTCATTAAGATTATACGTGAAGTCACCTAAGTTAATAGTACTAGTTATCGACATTACTGAACGATGATAAAATAAACTGACAAATGACTGGCGAATTTCAACCAAATGACAGAATGGATAACCTATAAGTTATATGGGTTTGACACAGATCAACATAGTATTTATCCACGTGTTGTTAGCGCTATAACTCAAACATATGAATTATGCAGTATTAGTTAGCCGATAAAGAGAATTAAACATATCTCCGCTAATTCATCTAGTACATGTGACAAATATAACAGTCAGTTAACAAAAACTTTCATTCTTTTGGAACCAATCAAAATAAATCAATTTACAGCTGTATACTACTTTACTAGGTTTATGTCGAACATATAGTCAGTAAAAATATATAATGTTTGTTCACTTCTCAACTTATTGTTAAATCTACTGATTATGCTGAAGTAAATCTTCGTCAAATCATCTACATTAAAAACGTTCGTCTTATCAGTTTCATTCTAAGTGATTTGAAATATGCTAATAGTTCATCAGAAAATTTTAGATTCTCTTATTAATTATCAACTGTTAAGAGCCGACTCAGTGGTCAAATGGTAGAGCGTTTGCCGCGGAGCCAGAGGGTACTGGGTTCAATCCCCTATGGGGTCGTGGATGCGCACTGTTGAAGAGTCCCGTACTTGGACGAAATAGCTGTCCAGTGCTCCCAGATGATCATTGGTTGTCTGACTCTGATCGATCAGTGATATCAAAATTGACACTTAATTGTAGTCACAAATCCCCCCTCTAATTTTCAGAATAGTCAATTTAAATGACACAGAAGGCAAACGTATTCAAATAATTTATCAAATCCTACTTAAACATTAACTGAATATTTGCAGGTAGTGATAGCTTTGAAAGCTCAGTGTTATCGAAGTTAACATACACGATATCCAGTTGCTTAAACTAATAACTTCTTTGCAAAGTGATTGATAGAAATCTCTCATTGCCAGGGATTCGGCAAAACTGATAATGGTCACTACTTCGTCATTTATCGACTCAGTACCTCGGCGGTCAACAATATAAAGTTCAGTGTAAAAAGTTGTTAGATTTTAGTTATAGTGTGATTATCAGCTATTTGATGCTAAAACATTCACTTTGATATTAGTTTGAGTTATATATATATATATATATATATATATATATATATATATATATATATATATATATATATATATATATATATAATAGTGCCTCACAGTTATGGCACTAGATTTATCCAGCCTTTGTTCGGTAAACTATTCGTTTAATATCATAGTGAATATGTCGAAGCTACCGGATTATTCTATGTAATCACCAACATTTATAAAAAGCCTATTGAATTTATAAATGCTATTTTGCCCTAAACTTATTGATTGTATGAATTAACCATTTTAATATCTAAAAATTTTTTACATTTTATTTGTTACATTTTTCCCTGCAATAACAGGAGTTCCCAAGTCGATATCTGTCGCATCAGCGACAATCTGAAAAGCTGGTCAATAATTTTTCAATACAAACATCAAATTATAAAACTCCATTAAGATCTTCGAAAAATGACAGTCACAATCAGCATAAAACAATGATAACAACAATTGAAAGAAATTATCATTTCAATAAATCAATTCAACGAACATATAGTTTTTAACATAGTATACTTTGAATTGTCATGTTGATAAGATAATTTAAAAAGACCACTTATCAGATTACGTAATATGGTTGAACTATAAATAGTATTTTATAATGACTTATTTCAATCTCAAATTAATTTTTTAAATGATTACTAATGTATACATATAACAAATTAGAAACTGTAACCAAATAGATACATATAGACTGAGAACTGTTAATCTGTAGATTATGAGGCATAAATCTTTGAAGAAACATACTTTATTAATTTAGTACAAAGTAATTTTTTTTCTTTTGTGTAAAAAACATTTTCAATTCTATAAATGAACATATACAAGTATATTAGATAATTCATGTTAAGTATAAACTATTACAAATTAGTATGACTTATTTATACATCTAGTAAGCTAATTGCATATAAGTAATGTAATGTAATAGGCAATGCCTATTCATAATATATGATAATAAATTATAATGTTTATGTTAAAGTGAATTAATTTTTGTAATAAGTGGATAAGGAAGCTAGAAATTGGATGTTTACCTATTGATAAGCACATTCTATAAAAATGTATTGAATGTATCGACTGAATTTATCTGTATCTTGGTGTTGATGTTCATACAAGATTAGTTCATTTGTTGTAGACGCCATTACATTATATATTGAGCTAGTGGGTGAAGACGACTTTAATGGTACAATATTCCTAGGTCTAATTTTTACGAGTTTGTATCTTTAAATTGGGAATATTGTGGACTATAATTTATCACTAACGTGTACTTTATCGGTATCATGAACAGATTGCAATGATTTGTTAGCAAACTCTTCAGTATCCATAGCACAAATATATAATCACATACAACTGAAGTATATGCCCGTTGTATAAGTATGTATGTTTGGACACAGCATGTCACTGCATAAGTTTACAGCGCTTGGAGCGAGAGGAGTTAAGTCGAATTCATGTATAAAGGTCAACATTTATTTGAAAGTACACCTAGTTAATAAGACTTGAATAGGACGATATGCGTAGATTTTAACAACACGACTTTGAAAAAAATTGATCATCAAGGTTATTGAGGCAATCTGCAGATGACACATATAAGGTAACAGCGACTGATTATTTAAAATCATAAACATCCATAGCCGGATGATACTAGTTAACTCTAACAAATCTCCACTTAATTAGTATGAATTCATGTTAAGGGTTTACAACACTCACAAAATGAATTCAAAATGTGCTAGGGAAACAGAAATGAACATAAAAATGAGTAAACATAAGAAATGGGAATGATGGGATTCATACGGTGCTAGTAATAAATATATATCACAGTGATGTTCTTTTCCTTATAGAAATATGAATGCAAGTCTCGGTCCGATTATCGGAAGTAAGCATCTAATGGGAAATTCCTACAATAATCAATGTTCTTAGCCAATACATGTTGTGATACAGTATCTTCCAAAAAAGTCTATATTATTGTTTTAATTAACGAAGTAATGAAGTTTGATACAATATCTAGGTTGTTATTCAATAATTACTATATTGTCGTAAGTTTGATTCGTCAGGGATTAATGCAAACAGGAATGTCGATTCAACTGCAAATAAAACCTGTATTACCATAGAACGATAGATAGTAGCTAACTTGAATTTTTGCCGACTGTACAATAACAGACTAAATAAACTCGTTTCCACCTCTTTATGCTACTCCTATATTGGCAATTTGATTAATATTACACATGATTCACAATTTTGAATAATACGTCTATGATATAGTTTAAGCATGGCATCTAAAATAAATACGTAGTTAACTAAAAGGGACTTGAGTGTCGAGTTCGTAAAGCAATCCCAGATAAGCATAAATAAGGTATTAAGCAAAATGTGTCTACATTTGTAGGCACTGCAGTTTCAAAAAACCGCTTTCAATGAAAAGCAACTATCATAGATATTAACCGAAGCACCAAATGAAAAGGATTACTGTTTCTAAAATATTATGCGATTCATCCAAATGAATGTCCCAACATCCGACTTACTGATATCAAGCAGATTTATTGTTAACTGCTTTTGATCTCCCAGTGTGGACGAATATAAAAATGTTATCAATAGATCAATGCAATGACAGCTAAATTATTGGGAATAGCAAGTGTAATAATACTGAGGTTTTCACTCACTGTCTCCATCGGACCCCTTGACATTATTTGTTTCCGAAGCCGCTAAGGCACATGTTCCTCAACCATTAATTGCAATGTTCTGCTACTTCTTCCTGTGTATGTACATCCACACATACATGTGAACTGGTAAATACAGTGGGATGTGAAGCAATCATTCAAGCATTTATGACGCTTACATGAAAGCATGTCTTTAACTTCCCAATCATGATTATTTTAGCAGCATGATATCTTATCGACCACAGATTTTAGACCATGCTTCAAAATTATGATATTACATTCCTCCTTTTATGGTAACGTGGTGGTGACGCTTTTCTTAGAAACAGAATCATCCAGGGTTTTCTGAATTATCTGACCCTTACACAGATTAATAAAATCTCAGTGGATATGCATTTAACATAAGTGTCTTAATCATTTATTTTATTTGATTTGCAGTCGCACCAACTATGTAGATAGGCTGGATTTGTTTATTTTGTTTATTTAGAAACGTGAAGATAAGAGCACAGTTTGCAGTTGCTCAGGTGAAATGCATATTCATTAAAAATAAGTGTAATAATAATAAACATCACTGACCAGTTTTATGCATAGTAGTAACGAGAAATTCAGCCAGGAAAACAACTACCGGAATAAACCTTGAATTATTAAATGATTCATAATGAGTTTTAGAAGTTGGGAAACTAATAATGAAATGAATATTAATGCGATTAGTTCATATGTAGTTATCTTAGATGCATTATCGATCATTTAATTATATACTGTCTTACAGTGTTCTCATATATTACTACATCAAGTCGTTTTCAACAATCGAGAAACGAATATCGTTTTACATTACCATCAAATAGACTAGGAATATATACGGGTAGCTAACTTATAATGAGATCCACAGCTTTCTTAACGTTAAGTTCAAATTTATCTATGATAAGTATATTTGAGACCTATTAATGGTCATTATTATGGTTGACAGCCATCAGAATATACGGTAATGAATTGAAAAATTTCAAATAAAATAAGAAACTACTAAGTAGCATTATTATTAAATATCAATAAATATCAACAAGGTATGGTTACTTAGAATCATGTGATTGACTGATTGTACAATATTCATCTATAAATCAAGTTATCCTTATTCAGAGTGTTTTCCTTAGTTTGTGTATTTCATTAGTGCTTCTTTTCTAGAGTTATATTCTGGGTGTCATAGTACATTTAAAGTAATAATGAAATTAACTTTCAATAACAGCTTACAAGTCAGTGAAGAAGATACAAGAAGCCAAATCAATTATTGCATATCACAACCCCCCCACACACACACACACATACGCACATAAGACACATCAACAAAAATTATTGTTATAATTACCATAGCAATTATCTTATTGTCGTCTGATAAGTTAGATGATTAGATTGCACCAAGGCATTAGTTAATCATAGTAATTGAATACTGGTGTCACTAAGTCGAGAAACAAGTGAAACCAAAACTATAAATAGAAAAATATGGAAATCATTGGGAATTTATTAAAATTTAAAGAATATGCGCCTAAATACTTAAGTCAGTAATCTATGTTAGAATTATAAACGGAGAGTAAACTGGCAGGTTACATTAATGTTCAGTAATCAAAATAATCTGTTAATTTTGCTCTTCAATAAATTTAAGCTAACCTACATCAACAGATTATTTGTGTAGATATGCATGAAATTCATTTTTAAAAGTATGTATTGAAAGCAGGTTGCATGCAAAATATGTTACCATAGATAGTTAGTTAACTTTAAAGAGGATAATTAGCATACATCTAAGAGATAGAGATTAACTGAGAATGTGAATGATAGCCGAAAAACTCTTAGTTTAGTAGAAATGTAGACCAACGGATCTTATGTATTTGTAGATCAGATCAATATGATATATTAACAACCAGAATATCGTTATTAAAAATATGGAAATAGTTGGTAAAGTTCTCACTAACTATGAAGAAATAAGCGTAGGTCAGTCTATTATTACTTTGGTAAACATAACGGTACCGAATAGAATAAAATGTCTTTATGATTCATTTATAGTGAACACATTTTCCAGTCATACACTAGATCAATTCATACACTAGTTCTATTCAATAAATTACACAGTATAAATAAGCCAAAAGATTAACTCTCTTCATTCACGCGACGAAATTTACGTTATTCTTCCCTACTAAGATCAAAACACAGACAAACAAATTTGTCTCGATGTTACCTTCTCTACATATCTATGATCAGATCAGTCACTGTTTTTTCCTTTATGATCGGTAGGTGCTTAGTACCTATGTGCTATTTAAATTTGTGGTAATTTGATTCCATTATTAGTTTCCTTGAGGAAGTGATATTGGTTATAGTCGTTAAACGTCAAAAAGTAAAATTCTGTTATGATCTGGTATTTTCCAGTCGATTTGTAATGGACTGAAACTGGTCAGTCTCTATTTCTATATGTGCATCTTAAGCGGATTGCCTCGATATAGCAATAGTACACAAGTAATAATTTAGTTGGGTTGTGACTGGCAAGCGGAATCCAGAACTAGCTTTCCGGCCTATCTAGGTCTCATCAAGTGGATATACCAGGATCTCAATGTTGATGTTTACACTAGGATTCGAACTCAGTCTGTTTCGTGCCAAATGCCACCGCATTCACAATCAGGCTACTGTGTCCAGATAGTCACACTTATGCAACGGGTATATACGTAATTAGAATAAGCTTATATTTTCCCGTTGATTTGTAAGGGACTGGAACTGGTTAGCCGATGAATCCTAAATAGGACAAAAAGCGTGTTGTGGATTTCGCTTGGCAGTCACAATTAAACTTCAAAATTCCGTCATATTTTTATCATAAACAATCCAGTGCTTATCTTATTTCATATTATGAAGTCATGTCACATAAATAATTCCAGTTCAGTAGAAACCAATTAGCATTCAGTTATATTTCTTCTTACAAAGAGGTAAAATAGTAGGAGAGCTGGAACTTGTTTGAATAAAAAAATTTTGTGAAATTCTGTTAACTTTACAAAATAAAGTAGTTTAATATCATCTGAAGTTATACGAATCACTCACAGTATGATAAACGTTTCATTAGGTGAAGACTTCACTAATTAGTGTAGAATTACAGGGATTATAAGAAATGTCAAGATCCATTATGCACAAAACTCTATCCATACAACAGTATACTTGTACTGCATGTATACGTATCTAAGTTTAAATGAAATCATTTTCTCATTCTAAACAATGTTTAAATGTGCCAAGTGATAAATATTTCAATGACTGCTTCCCGGTAAAACCATGAAATTATGCGAAAACTGTTTTGTTTTATTTAGGGTAATCTCACTAGCAAGTGATTATCTCACACGAAATCGAGACTGGTATATTGCAATAAGCATTTTATAATTGAACTTCTCAGATCGAATGGAACACTTAACATACTTCATATATACTTAAGAGTTTAACTGCACCATTCATTATTAATTCAAAAGCATTTCGCATCGTTTGCTAGCAAAAGTACTGTTTCCTAAATCATTTTGTGCAATAGCTATTTCCATTCATGAAGCAAACAGCTCGTAAATTCTTTTGACAAGGATGTTATAGTAGAAAGGAAACAACTTATCTTTAATTAGGATGAGTTTGTATCTTTCCATTGATTAGACATGGACTGAAACTGGTCAGTCCATGTTAACATATATGCATCCTGAGCGGAGTGTCTCGATTTATCTATTAATCACAATCCAACTTAAACTTAGTTTTAACTTCATAATTACAGATAAATTGAGAATTGGGCATATACTATACAGACGCATGATATTTTAAACCATCTCAAAGTGTCACTTAAATTCATCTTGACTCAGATAATATGACTGTAATGCAATTGGGCTTGTCATTATTTATGTGATTGTGCTAAATGTTTTGATATTGATTTCCGTTGTATCATTTAAACTTGTATTAATTGTGTTTAACAATTACTCTTTAAAGTTGTTTCTACTCAACTGAATATTATAAACGTACTATTTGTTTCTGTGGTATGAAAACAGTGAACAAAAGTTATGGGGGTCAATCTAACTAACTTACAGACTAATAATCCAAATGTGTTTACTGGGAATCATTCAACATGTACAAACACCAATTATTCATATTGAGTATCATCCTGTTGGTTATTCGACTAATACTACAACGCAGCTTAATTTGACTAAGTATGTACGAAATTAGAATGTTTGAATTGTATACAACTGTAGTTATAAGATAATACTTCGTATGAGTGACCTAATCAGACGGGTAGAGAGATGACTGAACCTGTGTATTCTTTTATCTCGATAACTCGATAACTTAGTTTGTAAAAATTCCATATACTAACCACATACCTGATATTTTTTTACTATGTTGCCTACAATATAGATGAACGAATACATACAGCTATAGGGAACATATTCATCATTACTTATACATTTAATAAATTACCATAAGAATACATAACATTATTTACTCAACATAACATTGCATGCCAAATAATCGCATTCTGAAATGAACAGGAGAACATGATGAAAACAACTGACAAATCACAACTATAATGTTTTCTAAAGTTGTTACTTCTACAAGTTACATGATGGTATATAACGAAACAATTGTCAATAAGTTAACAGAATATTAGTTGTATAAAACAAGAATGAGAATTTTTATGATAAATTATTATTACATATAAGTAAACATTTATCAATGTTTATAATAAACATTTAATATTTTCTGTATAACATGTTAACATAGCTACAGAAATCTAAAATAATTGTACAATGAAGCTGAAATGAGATTTATAACACACATGAAGAAAGTAGTTATGTCATTCTTTTCGGATGTACACATACTAACATCAACTAATAACAATAATGTCTGTCAACTTAATCTACTAAATTTTAGTAGTATGGTAACTATGGTAAACACTATTCATTATGTGTTACGAATGTATGTTAAGTGTGTTATTCAAAAAAAACATAAGTAAAGGTACTTAGATTATGTAAGTTATTAATATTCATTGAAAAGATTAATGATGATTCATAGGTCATTAAAAGATTACAGCTTTCAATTTAAGCAAATAATAAGCCATGAAGTTCATTAATTGAAATAAAAGAAAAAAAATTATTAACATCCGTATGCAGAACTAAGTATGATGGATTAGGTGTATTTATGTTAATGTATTTTAAAGTGAAGTTGTGACAATCGTCTCATTATATATCACATATTGATAGAAGTGAGAATTCTAACATTGGATGCCGGCCGGCCAAGTGGTGCAGTGGGTTATGTGTTTACCAACTTGAATCCCTTGAGACGGATGTGTGCATTGCTAAGGAGTTCCGCATTAGAACAAAACAGCTTTCCAGTGCTTCCTGGTCACCAAATATACCCTGCAAACATCAGTCTGTGATGTATTCAATCAGTGACGGCAAAGAAAATTTTTCTTAAACAATTTTGTTTACTAGAGATGTACAATCGTATTTATAATGAATAACTGTCCATAATAAAACAAGCAGTGCATCATTTACTGAGGTAATTAATAAACAGTTGCAATCTCAGGTATCCACGTAATTGATGGTTTAAGTAGTTCAAATAATCATCTAATGAAGTATTACGTCATACTGAGAATTTGTCAAAATTAATTACATTTCTCAAGTATAGGATATAGCAATTCAAAATAGTCATCTTTAACATTTAGTAGAAGAAACGTAAATGTTAACTGCCAACTTGAGGAGTATTAAAATGAAGAATAAGTGGTGACAATAACTTTCTAAACATTTGGAACATTTGAGAAAAAGAAAAGGAATGAAGTTCGGGGGAAGGGTATTAAAACCGAGATAAAATTATGGTCTGGGCATACATATTTTAGATACAAAATTCATGTCAGAATCGCAGGATTTCTATCGCCTCGATTGTCTGCAAATTCCTGACCTGAATTTACTTTGAAACAATTCCTTTAACCATATAAATGATTTTGAAGGTTGATTATCGAAGAGGTGGATAAACTAAGCTGACTAAATTGAGCTATTGATTGATTTACAGCATCTTTTAGATATCCGTGCAAGAAACAACTAAACTGGTAAGTACACTTTGAGCCGTGCCAAGGATACACTTTATTCTTCATACTTTCTCGGATGAGGCTCCTACGAACAAGACGATTCAGGGATCTACCAAATAGAACGTTGTTTTCAGAGATATTAAAAGTCAGTTTTCTATGATGCCTGCTGCCATGTCTCGGTGTTCAAAAATATTTCATTTTTTGCAATAGCGATGATTCTCCCCCAGTTTAATGTCTTAGTTGTAGCTAGTTAGATCTTAGAAAATAGGGGATCAATTCTTCGCAAATGTTTTGAAAACGTTACACAATTCTTCACCTATTGTATCCGCCATGGATTTTTTTCTGGCCCTCAAAGATAAAGAACAAATTAAATTTCTCTTTTTACCTGGTGGTGCCCAGCTTTGAAAGTCAGTATACTGCCCATTTCATGTTGGTTTTTAAAAAATCGGTGTTTTCAATGAGGCATTTTTTTTCATTTCAACAGAAATCAAGAAAATCGGATTCAAAGTTTTCTTTCGATTCCACTATGAACGTAACTGAATGGTGACAGCCATGGAATTCCTGTAGAATCTCAATAAGTTACTGGAGAATTCTCTGTTGAAAACCTGATCAGTGCTAAAAATATTCATGCTACTTAAATGAATTTCCACATGACACTGTAGAAATAAAAATTTTTACAAGTTAAATCTAGTGGTAGCCTTGATTTCAATAGCTGTTGAAGTGAAATTGAGAATATTCAGATATCTAAGGAAGGATGAGCAGTCAAAACATTTCATAGACTTTTATGTTTAAATGCATTAATTAAAGCAATGAATATCGTCATATCCGACCAAAGTGAAAATCCTGTCACAAACGCCACATTAAACTAGTCACATATCATGCTAGCAACATAGAAGCCGAATGACGCCTTAAATGTCACTTTTCTTCAAACACTTCTGTAAGTAGTAATCAATATGAAACAATCATCGCGTAAATGATCATGGCTTACAACTTTACTGCAACATCCTTGACCATTATATTGCACTTTTAGTTGCTTCTTAGGCTTGGATCACTTTGTTATCAATCATTTTCTAAAACAACAACTTCAAATGTGTTGCCACATATAACTGAAAACAATATAATTCATGAGTACACAATGTTTAGATTTTTTAAGTATTCATATTCGAGTAAATTACATTAACACTAATTTGGTTGTATGGAATGTATCTGATGTGTAGTCATTATTTACTAAAAGGCCTGCATAAATTTAGTCCTTCAGGTGACTAAAAGTATTCAGGAGAAAAGAAATTGACGTTGTATTTGTGCCAGTTAACACCCAAGGCACACAAGTGAAAGGTTATTGCCTGTTGAATGTGAACCGAAGTAACTAATTTTCAAGTCACAGACACGACTCTTCTGATATGTCAGGGAAAACTTACCTCCTATAGAACTGAAATATTTATATTGATTAGTAGTGGTCAACAATGTATTTTGTGGAATATCTAGATTTTATGGAATTCTCGACACCAGTTATAATATTTTTTACCTAAACATCACAGAGCGCATCAGTTGCCTCAAGATTACAAGTACACCTTTCTAACATGCAACAATTAGTATGGGACCTAAGTATGTCATTTCCTGACGATAACTTGCAACCACTTAACGTCAAATTATATTACGCTTGACAAAAAGTTATTCAGACTGGTGGCTGCACTAAGGATTAATAGATGGGATCCAATCAGCTCCAAGAACTAGAGAAACATGAAGAAGAAGTGTGGTCACTAATCAATGATCAATCAATATAAATTCATTATATTGGAAAGACATTGTCTTTCTAAATCTGTCAAGTTGATATTTAAGGACCTATCTAATTATCGAAATTATCTATTAAGTTTATTTCAGCGACATAGGTGGAATACATGTCTGGCGTTTTGTTCTATTTTGAACTCGTCAGATAGACGTACTTGAATTCATATAAATATTTACACACATACATTAACTTAGTCCTCCTGAATCACCATCGTTTTGCCTAATCAGCTACTGACTCTAAATAGTCAATTTTACGAAACGTTGAAGTATTTATAATTTGAAAATGTCTTCATCATTCCTTTAAAATTGACTAGTCTCTATTATCCTACGTGTATTCTCAACGAATTAACTCGGTACACCGACAGTTCGAAAAATATTATGTATTGGTTTGATCAATATAATAATTAATTAATAAAAGTTGTGAAACAAAGAATAGCATATTCCTCAACAACTCTTACTATCTTTTCAATTAACTATACTTTATGTAAACACCTGTGCATTAATCTTACTAAACGTTATGTGTCTTCTAATGTATCCATTGTCCAGTGTTATTTGTATAGGTTACTTACATCAGTTGATAATAGTAAATATATAATCTTGACTACAAATAGTCACGAAAATATAAATTTAGGGGAAATTCTTCTACGTACTAAAAATTCATGCTTTCAAAATAGATAGTCCCTGAGCGTTAAGCACAATAACATTTGAAATCTGGCTAAATCAATAAATACAGTAACATACACAATGTTTATTTTCTTCTTCCTACGATTTTACTTTTAGTTTTATGTAAAAAAAAATATTAGTTAATTGAATTTTCATGTTTTATATGATGATTAAGACCATTTTAACAAGACTGTACAATTGGAATTGGCGAGTATTAATTTCAGCTAATAACCATGATATGGTATGATTGTGTATTTAATTGACAATCATTAAAATAAAAGATTTATGAAAACTGTTTTATATATCGATAGTTTGCATTATCTACAGAGATACTGATATTGTCAAGTTTCTCATTCAGTTATAATTAACATAGAACCTGGCATAAATATGGATTAGCTGTTGTACGAAATTAACTTCACGAGATAAAACTGACAAGTTAAGTGACAAAAAAGTTATATTTATTTATCTATAATGATAGTAAGAAAGTTGAAATATTGGATTGAGAAGATAAAATTATATGAAAGAAGGAGATCTAGAAAAAGAAAAGTAGTACAAACATACACTCCATTGTAGTTCAATTTGGAACAAGTCGCCAAAGAATTGAAACACCGGTTGTTTTCATCACCTGAAAACCAGTGTTGGTCTGAACCTCCCAATCTGATTCAGATCAATAGTTATTGTCCACTACTTGCAACCGGATGTACATTCAACAGAAACGAGTTTAGCTTCAACAAGTGTTACTGGTGACTGATGAAACAATCCAGCCAAGCAAATACATCTCTGATACCATATGATAAAGTTATGTCTATGAGAAACTAATAGTCATGTCATAGCACAATATTAAAAACATAGTAACAAAGACTAAGTCGATTCACGACAAACCTAAAGATGCTGCCATGAAACGTAATCCACAGTACATGTTGTATTAAACTTAAATCTCAATGACTATATTTTAATACACAATTTTTTAATGTAATTGGATATTTCTTTAACTCACTACTGAAGCGAACTCAGTAATCCATTCCAAAACATATATATATATATATATATATATATATATATATACATATTTTATTGGATATATCACAGATTGATGTTGGCAGGGTACCATTGAAAACCAGGGAGCACTGGACAGCTGTATATATATGTATATATATATTAAAGATTATTTATTCTCTAAAAGGCATCATAATTTGAAATGGAATAAAATAGTTAGTTGTATTTATATAAGACTGACGTAATTTTAATTATGTCATAATGAAGGCGGAGAATGTGATGGAGAGGAGAGGTTGTAGAAGAGTTGAAATTAATAAATTTTCAATGTTAAACAATTTATTACAAAATAAAATCTACTCAGATAAACCTATTATAAGTAAAAGAATATAAACATATATCAGTTCAATAAACTGACAGAAATTAGAATGATTTGTTTATTAATCTAAGTCAGCATTATAATCTGTTTCTCAGTAAAAGTTATTTGAAATATAATTTATTAAGAGTAGTATTCGATCAATCTATATATGTATATATATATATATATATGTATATATATATATATATGTATATATATATATGTATATATATATATGTATATATATATATGTATATATATATATGTATATATATATATGTATATATATATATGTATATATATATATATGTATATATATATATATGTATATATATATATATATATGTATATATATATATGTATATATATATATGTATATATATATATATATGTATATATATATATATGTATATATATATATGTATATATATATATGTATATATATATATGTATATATATATATATATATATGTATATATATATATATGTATATATATATATGTATATATATATATGTATATATATATATATATGTATATATATATATATATGTATATATATATATGTATATATATATATGTATATATATATATGTATATATATATATGTATATATATATATATGTATATATATATATGTATATATATATATATATATATGTATATTGTTTATTTGTTTAAAGATTATTTATTCTCTAAAGGCATCATAATTTGAAATGGAATAAAATAGTTAGTTGTATTTATATAAGACTGACGTAATTTTAATTATGTCATAATGAAGGCGGAGAATGTGATGGAGAGGAGAGGTTGTAGAAGAGTTGAAATTAATAAATTTTCAATGTTAAACAATTTATTACAAAATAAAATCTACTCAGATAAACCTATTATAAGTAAAAGAATATAAAACATATATCAGTTCAATAAACTGACAGAAATTAGAATGATTTGTTTATTAATCTAAGTCAGCATTATAATCTGTTTCTCAGTAAAAAGTTATTTGAAATATAATTTATTAAGAGTAGTATTCGATCAATCAATCAATGCCTATTAACCCCCACCCCCACATAGAGCATATGTCCCTAGCAAGCATTCTCTAATAAACTCTGTCTTAGACTTGCTATTCTAGTTCTACCCAACGAATATTGATTCTTTTCATATCTGTCTCCAATTGCCACAGCAATAAGTATTCTGCTTTGCCTTTGGCCTTGATGATTCCAAGTTAGTACTTGTCATGTGAAACAGTTTGGTGATTTCCTCAATGTATCTCGTATCCACCTCCAGCGTCTATTCATAGTTTCTTCCTCGTTCGAAAGTTGGTTTGTTCTTTGCAATAGGAGATTTTGACTGTTGGTATCTAAACAATGGATCCGTAGTATTTTGCACAAACAGCTGTATATGAATACTTGCATATTTTGAATGATGCTTTTTGTAGTTCTCCAAGTTTCGGCTCCATAAAACAGAACTGTCTTCACAATGGTATTGAAAATTGTGACTTTAATGTTGTCTGGCAGTTGGTTTAAGTTGTAAATGTTTTTCAGTCGTAGAAATACTATCGTTGTTCGAACAATCCTTTTTTCACTTCTACATTAGGTCCCCCTTTCTTCAGTAACGGTGCCCAGTTATGCAAACATTTCCACATCTTCCACAGTTTCTCCCCCCCCCAAGTTAAGTTTAATTGGATTGGTGCTCATTGTTTTGTAACGAAGGATCTTGTGCATGTTGAGGCCTATTGTCACTGACGCTACTATTTAGCTACAAGTTAAAATAAAATATTAATCTTGTTATAAATGGATTTTCCAGGTATAATTGTAATTCACAATCAATATTACTCTATAGAATAAACATCGAGAACATTTCCTATACTTTGTTTCCACAATTTTTAATCTATCTTACTACTAGTAGTACACTTTTGGCTCGAACACTTTATTTAAATTTATTCTCTTTTGAACTTATTAGCATACAATTCCAAGATAAAACCATGAATGAATGCAAACTTTGTGAAAACTTTAGAAGTATACTTTTGTTATGTTGGACCACTAAAGAAGAGTAAAAGAACTTCTAGAACTGTATTTTAAAGGATTAATTCACTTATTCTGGTCGTGTGTAATGGAAACATTACATCTCTATTATTGTTATGTTTCTCTTAATCTGCCCTCCCGTTTAGTATATTTATTATTAGCGTATTGTCTCTCATTATGAACTATACTTAATTAGTTGTGTACAAGTTACCCCTGTTCACTGCTGCAATCTCTTCTGTTTTGTATTAATGTAAAATCCCTAATTGGTTTGCTGTGCGGTTTGAATTTGTGTATATATAAAAGCATGATTAAAATACAATATGGCCGGAATTGGACTGGGTTGGATTGTGTCTGGTTGGCTCGTAGCTGTTGTTTTCTCTATTCCGGCTTTGGGGGGCTGGTAGTTGTGGGGTGAACGTGTCCGTATTCTGATTGGAAAATATCAAGGGCACAGTGTATTATTTTTTTTACAATACATAATAACTTTAAAAATAAACATTTTACTGTATAAAAATTTACTAAAAACGCTTAAAAACAAAAGATTAGTGAATTAATAAAATGTCAACAGAACACCTTGAATCATTTCATTTGACCTATTTTAGTTTTGTCACGTTTTAGTTAATCGTTTTAAAGTAAATTTTTTGTATTTAAAGTAATAGATTAAGAAATTTTAAGAAGTGGTAAGTTTATTCTTATTAAATACTTATGGAACATCTGATAGAAGTGATTACTTGAAGTGTACTTTTTCGGTCATGATGAAGAGTTAAGAGTTCAATCATAAGAAGGATTAGTAATAGTAATAATAATAATACTAGCTGTAGTAAAAACTAAAAATTTTGTTATAGTAGCAAATTTACAGATCCTAATGTTCATTTCTACAATAAATATTCATTTAACATCCATTTCAACAGTAACTGATCAGAAAAACTTAAATGTTTTTAACTAATCGTATTTGATGCCCACAATTCGTCATAAAAGTCTTCAATCAGCTCACCTGAAACAATTATTCTCTTCATCTATAATAGAGGATATATGAATTACAACGTAATCGTCACCATGGTTATGTTTTCATAAGGAGAAGAGAATGAAACTTCAGTATCCCCATTTTTGTTTCTCAATATCAAAAATCTCAATAATTTAATAATCTTTAAAACTGGCTTGTCAATATAACGAGCTTTTATAATTATTCAATTCAAAAATAGTCAAAAATAGGGTAGTTAGTTGGAAAATATGTATAATAGAAGAAAACGATGACATAAAATGTTCTATGACAGATAAATAGCAGAAGTGTTAAAGAATCAAGTAGTCATTGACACAAAGTGATTATAGTTCGAAAAGGTAGTAGTATAAATTCAGTATTCATAAAATATCTGATAAATCACTAGTTTATTCTTTCAAAGTGTGATATATACATTCATCTCCATTAATTAAATTCTGCCCATCATATTTTGAATGTGACATTTTATTCATAAATGATTTAGTATGAGTGGTTATATGTTTTGAAGCTGATGGAATTTCTTTAAGAAGTCTTATGTTCACATCAGTCAACTATTATAAATACTTCGGTAGTTGGAATTATATCCTTCAATTTAGATGATATTTAATTGTCTGTCATTTAGTTTATAATGTTTGCCATTAAATTATAGACTATAAATACGATAATGATTAAATTACTGTGAAAAACCTAGAATGGTAATAAAACAGCTAATCTTTACATATTTTTTCTTGCTGTCAACTTATGATATGATTAATGTAAGCTTATCGAGTTAAACATACGTACATTTTATATTCACAGAATACATTTCAACACGTATTAGTTAAGATGATTTGAATAACAACTTAACGTGATCGAAATAATAAAATATACTGTCTAGTAGTATGCTTCAGTAGTATGTTGATTGTACAGTTAATAAATACTTAATTTCATAACAACTTTCGACAATAACTAACAGTTTTATTATTCCGTATTCATAATTTATTAAATGATATCTAACCTAAGATCTTTAAATTTCGTTTTAATACAATATACAATGTCTAATGCTAACTCTACCGCTTTTTCATAATCAGAATGAGATGAATGGTATATTTTCAACTAATCAGAGCTAATGAACCATTTAGAAAGTGTGAGTTTTCCATAGAAATTTCATATAAACTAATGTATTCATTAACCAGACTTTGTTCATCTATTATTCGAATTTAATTTACTTCTTGCCAAAGTATTGTTATGATTCTACATCAAGTCAGTAAGGTTGTCGTGTCATAGAATACTACAGAGGAAGAATATAACACTAACATATAAACTTACAATCAATAAGGAGAAAAAATTCAAAGATTCACTACTAAAGGAATGCTGATTTTGGCAATTCGTAATGAAGTAAAATAATAATTGTGGTAAAATAACTTTTACTGTAAACGATTGACAAATAATTCTTTAAAATTACCTGTAAGCCACTTTTCCATCAAGTGACAGCGCAAGTGCTTAACAACCAGGTGCTTCAAATATTAGCTCAGCTTTACGTCGTTCTAGGGCCATTTAAATCCCAGACAGTAGATGAATTAGATTCACCACCAATTTCGTATCAACATATTATTGTAATCTTCAGGAAATTTTTGTCCTATATTGGAATCAAACTGTTACAGACTAGCAGTATTAAGCAGCCAACCTATATTATGGATTTTACGCTACCGATCATCCATGATCAATATAAGTTCACTGTATTCTTGCGAGTTTTATACTAATAGCTATATTTCTTATTCAAATATGCCTAGGAATGTAATACCATATATATATAATATAACATATATATAATAATAATATTACTTACGTCCGTTACTCCTCCCAAAGGAGCATAGGCCGCTCACCAGGATTCTCTATTGAACTCTGTCCTCAGCAATCCTTTCCAATTGTTTCCAGTTTCTGTTCATCCTTTTAATGTCTGCCTCCAATTCTCGATGCAGTGTGTTCTTTGGCCTTCCTCTTTTCCGTTTCCCAACAGGATTCCATGTTAATGCTTGTCTCGTGATGCAGCCTGATTGTTTCCGCAATGTATGTACTATCCATTTCCAACGTCTTTTCCTAATTTCCTCTTCGGCTGATGGAAGTTGATTTGTCCTCTCCCATAGTAAGTTGTTGCTGATGGTTTCCAGCCTACGGACATTCAGTATCTTGCGTAGGCAGTTGTTTATAAATACTTGTACACTTCTGATGATGTTTACAGTAGTTCTCCAAGTTTCAGCTCCATACAGCAGAACTATCTTGACGTTCGAATTGAAGGGTCTGACTTTGAGGTTAGTTGATATTTGTTTTGAGTCCCATATGTTTTTCAACTGTAGGAATGCTGCGCTGGCATTGCCAATTCTTGCCTTTACATCTGCATCGGACCCTCTTTGTTCATCGATGATGCTCCCCAGATATGTGAATGTATTCACTTCTTTCAGAGTTTTTCTATCAAGTTTGAGAATCTTGCTGTTTCCCTTAAGTATGTTCAGGCCCACTGATGCTGAAGTTGCTGCTACACTGGTTGTCTTCGCTTGCATTTGTTGGTATGTATGTGCTGGAAGAGCTAGATCATCCGCGAAGTCCAAATCATCGAGTTGGAATAATAATAATAATAATATTATATATATATATGAAATTATTCCGTGATGTCAATGACTTATTTAAGGTAATAACTTATTACTTCTATGACTGCATTTTAAATGACAATTATATTGAAATAACAAATAATCTGTTCTTTTAAGAGAAAATATAAATATCTTATTGATTAATATACTAAAAGGTAACTTCTATCATTGTCTCAATAAGATAACAAAGACTACATTATCATTAGAGTGGTATAGTGATTAGTAGTGAGTGTATCTTTTTTAGAGATTTCATTCTATCATTGATTGTCTAATTCATTTAATAATTTTTGCCTATTTCATTTACTACTGAAATAGATTGATGCATAAATATATACACATATTACAGATGTTATTCAATTAATAAATCATATCATGTCTATAAATTCAGTGTAATTTATATCATTTACTTATTGAAATAAGCATTATTGATTAAATTGTAGAATAACTATTTATTACTGATTTACAAAGTAGTATAGAAGTAGATTTCATTATAATTATAGTTTATTTTCATACAGTCACATCAATTATGATAGAGCTAAAACAATCAAACATTTGATAGATAGTGAACATTGAATGGATTTAAATAAAACCTTCAAAATTATTTATCATCTAATATATTGTATTGTTCATGAATTCGTCTTTAACATACAGCTACATTCATTAGTATTCTTGTCAACAATCTGTACCTTTAATTACAAAGTAATTCATGCAATCACTATTCTTATTTTAACCATGTCAATAATTTTTTACTGTCTCCATCTCCTTGAGTTTTGTTTATGAAATTATAAATCCTATCATTCATTTTCTAACATAGTTAGTTAAATTCAATATTTCTAACTACAGTTTTACGTAGTTGTTCTTGTTAAATGACCTGCTATCAAAATGCTTTATGATTATGTTGTCCGTTGAGCTATATTTTAACTTTTGAATACTGAAACCATGTTATCTCTCTCCTTTTTATAATTCTCTACTGTCTTTAGAAACAAATACTTTAACAATTCGAATTTAAGATAATACGTATGCCTATCTTGTGTCTTCTATGACTTCATTATTGAAAAACATATATATTAGTGAAATATTTTATCTTTCTACTCTGCTTTTCGCTCATTGGTGCAGAGGGTTATGTATTCGCCAACCTGAAGCCCATGGTGGGGAATCTGCGATGCGCACTGATGAGGAGTTCCAAGCTAGAACGAATAGCTATCCAGTCCTTTCTGGTTTTTTAGTGGTATCCTGCCAACATCATTCTGTGATAGATTCAATCAGTTAATATGTTAGTATTTCATAAACTTCAGATTCGGAGTAAGATAGCTATCACCAATTGTACTGACTGATTGTTACACAATATTACAAGTTGGATAAAGTGGAAATTCTCCTACTGGCAGACGATATACTGGTGTTTGTGGTTAAGCTTTCACCACACGGCCTGAAGATCCTTAGTCCGATTTCAAATTGAAATCAAGGGAACTAACACCTGAGAAGTCACTATATAGAACTAAATCATATGGTAAAAAGTTTAGAATGCTACCTCAAGCATGTAACCTTTACTGTTTCTCCAAGTAAACTATTCATATAACCCGTCAGTTTCTTTTATGTATTTATATTAAAATACATATTCTCGTGGTCTATTGATATACATGCATTGATGTAGATAGTTACTCTGTACCACAATATCATTTTATGTTAAAAGTTATTTTCAAATTACCTCCCGTAGAAATGCATGATTCAACCCAATGTTAACTTTGACTGAAATTAATATTATGTTCTAAATTTGTACTTTTCTCATTACTATTCACTTATATTAATAAATCTTTCAAATTTAAAGTTTTTACCGTTATATAATAACTTTATCTTATTATTTCTTGCACTAAGTATTCAAAGATGAAAAAAGATAACCCAACAATAGGAATTCATTACATTCTTTAAAACTATTCTCTACTACAATTAAGTTATTTTGATGTCTATTTTTATCATCATACCCCATAATTCGGCTAATTACTCATTTCACCAAGATACTTTTATCATAATTCCATTAAGAAAAATGTATCAGTTGACAAATTCTTGAAGTTTTAGGTCAATGAACAGCCGTTATTGTATTGTTATCAGCATCAAATTATGTTACACTATATAATGAATTAGTAAAAGTTAGGAATATGAACCAAATAATTTTGATCAAATGGTCGAAAGCGACAATAATGGCAATGAACATAAAATTTGTCATAGTGACCAAAAATAGTAGTTTATGTGTACTTATTTGACCTGAAAAGATTAACACTATGAAGTTCTGCCTGTTAATTTAATTATGTACTCCATCATATGCATACCATTTTTGTCACTAATTTTCAATAACAATCTGAAAGTAGTATTACTAATTTATGTATGTTACTACAGCTGTTTACCAACATGTATACATCTATGCATGTCAACAAACTAAGGTTGCTATGATGTTAATGCATTGACCGATTTTAATATTTAATTAACTTACTATATAGAATGTTTTCTTGGCTAATAAATATTTTCTGTGGAATCTACAAAATGATCAACAATACTGATCCGTGTATAAATAAGCCTCTGAATGGAGATATAAACAATCTTTGGTTAAGTGCAACAAATTTCACGAGAAATTCAGTAGTACCCAAAGAAAATTTCACGTGAAACTACAAATTAACTTATAGTAGAAGTCTTATTAGTAAATATGCTTGTATTAACTACTTGATGTGAAGTATTGTTTCTTTATTTTCCCAATCATATCAATAGTAAGCACACTTTTATGAGTAACCGAGCTGAGGAATTGCTGAAAATTAGTGAGCATTGGGCAGGTGACTTATAATCCTTTGAGCAGCTTGAGCATTAAATATTGGTAACTCCATTTGGTTTAGGAATAAACCAATGAGATGTGATTGGTTAATTAAAGCTTTCAAGAACTAATTTCATTTGCTTTGTTTAAATCTGTAAATAAGAGTCAACTGTTTGAAATTGCCCTTCATTCTACAACCTTAAGCATATTGATGAATATCTATAAAAGTGATTAGTACACTGAGTACTCATGGATAACAATTAGAAAATATCATAACATAGTTTTGAGGATGGTGCAGCTTGGCTCATTGTTGTATTTAGCTCAACATATTTGGAGTATTATGTAAATCCTACTACTTATTAGTAAAAGAACTAGTTTGACGAATAAACGTTTGTGTCCAGCTTTAATTCATAACTTTCGTGTTAGGTCAACTGATAACACTAGACTGTTAATTTGGAAGAAATTAAACTATGTACCTAATCTCGTATCACAGGTTGAGGTCTGAATGCTCTACTTGATAAAGCACTGTATTTCATTAGGTAACGAGTATGTTTAATCTACATTTGAAATAGAGAGAATGCAGACAAAGAGTTTTAATAACTCACAATCAAATAAACTAATTGGTTAGTAAAATTATTTATACTATTTTGGAAAAAGGCATAGATTACTTAGTGGCCACCACTTCTTTATCCTAATAACCAAAACACTAGTTGTTATAGATAATGAATTAACAAACTATAAACAGATCGTAGCGTTTTATGCAACCAGTTCGATTAAATGATATACAAGAAAAGGTTGATGAAATTTAACAGATGCTTCAGTTAAACAGGTGACACTATCATACGAAAGGAAGGGATTAAAGATAACCATCAGTCTAAATTATTTTAAAAGGTAAGTTTTGACTTTTCATTTCAAATTACATTTGTTAATCCTACTGTGTCTGCATAGTACTTAGACTGTGTTCTTTATGTGTAGTACACTGTTTTACGTTCTTTACTAGTGATAAAAATGTGGTTAACTTAAAATATTAAATAACTTTAATTCACCAACAGACTAATAAAACAAGATATTGATCGTTATGTAATGATGATCAATCTGACAAACTCGATTGTTCATGAGATCTATCACAACCCGTATAGCAAAGCAGAAACAGCAAACATGAAGTCAACTAGGATAATCTGTCCTCTTATGATATCACATGAACCATACTAAAGTCATCCAACTGTTAAGGAATTTAAATCCAATGAGGTTCACCACTGACTGCTTCTAATCACCTTACTTCACTTGTACAAACGAATAATTTATATTTTTGTTTCTTGAAGCATTGGATTCTATAAACATATTTCATTTTTCTTAAATAACTACACACATTTAAGAGTCGGGTGGATGATTTTAGCACCTACTGTGATGGCAAGTATTTGTATCAAACGTCTATTGGGCAAAAAGTTTATAGTTTACATAATGTTTGTGATTGTAATCACTACTGTCAACCTAAGCTAATATAGACAACGTAATTAAACTAGAAGACATATAGTAATATACGTAACAATTAATTGTTCATAATGAATTTGCAAACGACCTCTTCAGTCCAATCAGATAGTTTTTAAACTTTTAGATTATTCGTTTCCGACAGAACTGAAATTATTAGTTTATTCATAATAAATTCTTGTTTGTATGTTTATAATTTTATCAAAATTAAAGGGTTGAATGTGATTAAACACAACAATGTTACAATTTACTAACCCAAATTTTTAATTTTGAGTAACCTGAAATCTGTATTCAGACTGAAGGTATCTACAATCATAATCTTAATTAAATGTATTGTACCTGACACTTTGATCATTTTTTTCGCCCATTCCTTAAGGGCTGAATTTTCGTGCATAGTATAGCTTTAAGTTCTACCACAGGTCTCCTTCCAAGTCCTCTAATGCGTCCAAGGGTAAGGACAATTCTCTGTCTCTCTAAAAATTTTATCATACGACTATGCCTTTATATCTTCCGCCAGGAAATTCCTTCCCACTGGCCTCGTACGGTGATATCGCCGACAAAGTGAAGAAACAGGAGTAAACACCAGGAGCTTCAGCCGAACTTGAGGATATAGTGGGCATCTAGGGGGGTTAGAAAACCTTGTCTAAAGACCTTGGATGTATATGAGCTCCAGAACCCTCATGGGTGAGGAGAAGAATGGTGTATGAACCTATTTCGACCACCAGCCACCATAGGGACGAATTTTTCACAAGGTAATCATTTACTTCTAGCTTGACATTGTTCACGACTGGTGTTCCTTTTGAAATGTATCTAAACCTTCATGGTGGTTACTTTTGTGCTACATCTATACCGCGTTTCAGTGGACGGTAGATGCCCTTTCTTGGATGCAGTGATACACGCAAAGTAGCTACAGCTTCTCTAATAATCAATACTAAATCACGTTAACTACAAGCTGAAACTTTAAGCAAAATAAGTATATTAAGTATGTTTAATTTTAACTGAATTTCGTCTAAACAAACAAAGAAGTCGATAATAACGATTTAATAACTAAACGTTGTAATATTAAGCTTTGGAAGTTCAGTTGTATGGGGTTTGTGACAATAGGTTACATACTATTACAGTGACCCAATAAATGCAAAATCTGTATTACTACATTAACTGGCATTCAGATATATTCGACGACATTGTCCAGTTACAAAATCTTCAATAATACGAACATGAAGTTACATTGAAATTGAACATTTTGCACTTATCCGCCATTAGCAGAATATAATAAGCTTCTTAGTAAATAACTTGATAAAATTAATCCGTTTCTCACAGTAATGTAATATTTTTGTAACCCACTAATGCTTCTGTATTCTGCATAATGTACCTAGATAAATCAAGACTTTTCATGATTGGCTTCATCTGAGGCCCTGCTAAATGCGTTGCAGTACTAGAGAATAAATACTTCATATACCAATCAAATCAAATCAATCAGTGCCTGTTACCCCAAGTGGAGCATAGACCGCTCACCAGCATTCTCCAACCAACTCTGTCCTGGGCATTCCTTTATAGCTCTTCCCAAGTGCTATTCATTCTCTTCATGTCTGTTTCCAATTTCCGACGCAATGCTTTCCTGGGTCTTCCTCTGTTTCTTTGGCATTTAGGATTCCAAGTCAGTGCTTGTCTTGTGACACAGTTTGATGGTTTCCTCAATGTGTGTCCAATCCATCTCCAGCGTCTTTTCCTAATTTCTTCCTCGGCTGGAAGTTGATCAGTTCTCTGTCACAGAAGGTTTTTGTTGATGGTATCTGGCCAACGAATCCGAAGAATTTTGCGCAGACAGTTGTTTATAAATACTTGTATCTTCTGAAGGGTACTTTTCGTAGTTCTCCAAGTTTCAGCACCAAACAACAAAACTGCCTTCACATTTGTATTGAAAATTCTGACTTTAATGTTGGCTGAAAGTTGGTTTGAGTTCCAGATGTTATTCAGTTGTAGGAGTGTTGCCCTTGCCCTTTCTTGCCAACCTGTGCCTTCACATCTGCATCAGACCCTCCTTGTTTGTCGATTATGCTGCCCAAATATGTAAAGGTTTCTACGTCTTCCAGAATTTCTCCGAAAGTGTAATTGGGTTAGTGTTTGTTGATTTGCATCAAAGGATCTTGCTTTTTCCTTTGTGTATGTTAAGGCCTACTGCTGCTGAGGATGCTGCTATATTGTTCGTCTCCACCTGCATTTGCAGCTGTGTGTGAGATAGAAGAGATAGGTCATCTGATAAGTCCAAGTCATCAAGTTGCGTCGATATTGTCCATTGTATTCCTAGAGTGTCTTCAGATGTTGGAGTCTTCATGATCCAGTCGATGACCATTAGGAAGAGTAAGGGCGAGAGTAAGCAGCCTTGTCTGACACCGGACTTCACTTCGAATGAATCTGTGAGCTGACCTCCATGCACGATTTTACAATGTTGTCCGTCGTACGAATTCCGTATGATGTTGACTATCTTCTCGGGTACGCCGTAATGTCGACTTGACATATTACTAATAATAATATGCCACTTCCGTGGTTAAATTTCACAGATTAACCAATTTGTTTTAGTATTTTGTATTTGGTCTCAACTCATTAGTTGGCATAATTATATACGTGTACTGTTTTAAGGAAAATCACAACCAGATACCAGTAACCTAATGAAGCTTCTCACTCTCAAAATCCTTATATATCATACTCATAAATGAAAGAAAACTAAGGTCAAGTATAGTCATTTATTGAGAGACTGACTAATATCTTATCTACTGCCCAATTCAAGTAGTTCTACTACAGTCTAAGAATCTGCCAACTGATTATATGAATATCATTTCTACATCCGAACAACTGAAAAATATTTAATTAAAAATGTAAATAAAAATGATGAAAGCACAAATATCAATTAAGGATAATTTCAATTCGTATAACTACTAATTTATTCTTTTTTAAAAGATGAATGATAAAAAAAACATTATACAAGTGCCATTTTGCATTACATGTTGCTTCATTTTATTCTAAACATAGATACGGAAAGATAATCAAACACATTGAAATATCCAAAAAGAGAGAAGAAAAGTTTAATTAGTTGTTACAAATAATGTACAGCAACTAAGCTGAACTTGTATTTTAAAAAAAAATTACATAAGTTATGAGTTGAATTTATAAAGAGGTTAAGTGAAGAACTTTAATTCATTCACTTTTCTACACTGAACGTTTCACCTTATTGACCTTTGTTATGTAGAATATTTTGATAACGCTAATTGGTAATAAAATGTTCATTTTATGCGGAATATTTGCATTCCTTAAAAGATAACTGAAAGTTAGTTAATTATATGTTATTTCAAGAATTTGAAGCCTAACTGAAAGATAGCTATCACCACTGAAAATGGGTGACCGTTGAGCCACATAACTAACTGATCGAGGAGGGAATTCTATCATTATAAGCCGATTGGTCCAGTGTTGCTAACGGTAGAGAGGCCCGAAGGTTACGGGTTTAATTCTCTGGAGGAGTCTAGGGTGCACACTGATGAAGAACCGCAAACCACGACGAAACAACTGTCCAGTTCTCCCTGGTTCACAATGGTACTGAACCAACATCAATCTGTGATAAATACTAACTTAATACCTATCTCCACAAAACCACCTCAATTAAATTAATTAAGATAGTTAACTTAACAGTCTAATTACTCTGTCAAATAAGTAACAACATAAATGAATAACTACGTAGTTAGGAAATAATGATATTCTTTGATATTATGGCTGAGGTTATTCTGTAAAAATACACCTTTCTAGAGATCATGTATGCATGTATAAGTTTCTCAACAATATAAATTTATATCTACTACCACCTTTCTACTATTAGTGATCAGATATGTAGGCAGACTACAATGACAATCATTGTAATCCATTACATTGGGATTAATCTCTTAGGATATAATACATACCTAGGTAAACAATTGTAAAGGAGGTCATTGCATATGAATCAAATAATCAATGACGACGTATTAACATTAAACCTGATTATAAAATAACGAAAATAATCCCATGGAAAATAGTTGTCTTAGTGTAAATAAGCTGCATTTACAAATATTCAAAAGAATATGTGAAAAAATATAGAAGAAATCCCTATTAGGAGCTTAATTTCACTAATAAACTGACTTTATTACTTTGTTTCATTTTGTATAGAATAAACGTATCAATAAAACCAACTATTCATATCTAAAAAATTATGGAATATAGATGAACTTGTGGTAAATTAAAGTTTGTAGAATCGCAGAAAATGTAAACAACAGATAATGGATATACAACTTGAGTTTGTGGAAACAGCCAACCGACAGTAGTTTCCTAGTGATAAGATGAACTAAACAGTTAACTGATTAATCGTTAGGATGTGATTCAAAGAAATGTCATATACTAATGTATTATGTAATGATGACGATTGTTATTTAAAGAAAAACACAGCTACGTTCGAAGATACAACTGGTGAACATAATACTTAATAAATTATAAAAGGGAACTTGATATAATGCTTTCCAATTTGTTGTTTTTGGCTTTTTCTTCCAGCCAAGATTAAACTGTGATCACTTTCAAAGTGAGTGGCAGTGACAAATATGACCTCATCCTGCCCTAAATCAACATACCTTGATACAACTTAAAATTTTCCGTAAATGACTCAATATCTCTGTGTCTTATGTTTAAGTTAAGTCTTTGGATGTAATCAGCAAAGATCTTCAAAAAAGTTAGGCATTTCTTTAATGTCGAAGTGGCTTACAAGACAATGAAACACTACTCTAGTACATAAGAACGTATCAACATACATTGATATATTCCTTGATTTAGGCGAGTTGGTTGAGACAACTAGACGGAGATTATACACCCGATGTTAATCGTCAAACAGACTCTTCTGCAGTTTTGTTGGAACTGATATTCTTTCTGGTATTCTAACCAATTTTACGCAGATTCATAGTCCGAAGTATGAACACTGAGCAGATCTAGTCTACTGTAGGACTGGAATATTTATAATAATATATCCCACAGTAGCGACTTTCATGTTTAGTACTTAGTTAAATTTGAAGCAATCCACTTAAGGTGCACATATGGAAACAGAGACTGACCAGTTTCAGTTCATAACAAGTCAACGGAAATATCCAAACACATTAGAAACATAATATTATCCTGTAATTGCATAAACGTTGTCTTTTCTTATTGGTCCAATCCATGTATGTATATTAATGAATGAGTGAAATATAATTTAACTGTAGGTTGTTGGTTTATTTATCTTGTGTCTCCTCCGGCTAGTAGAATAGGATTCACGAGGCAGACGTGCGGCCATAGAACAATGGCTTTGGTGTCTGGGTTTCCTAGTATTGGTTCCTACTAAAGTTGCTGTCTCAGCAAATCGTGATACGCCATAGTCCTGAATCATAAAACTAATTCAATAACAAGTTATCAACACTACAATTTCTAAAATGATATTGTTTTAATTGGTATTGCCTTCGCTGAATTATTTTTTCCAGTCCCATTGTTAGTGTTTAAGTTCAATACAACATAGAGTTCTTACTATATAACTGGAATGTGAAATCTGATAAAAGTGAAACGAAATATCATACTATCGAAGTATGCAGGTAAATTCCTTTGAAAGTAATGCTAATGCTAGAGTGAATGGAATAGAAGGAACATTAACACCCAACAATACATTTTTCCCGTTTTCTAAATAATCAACAAATCTAATTCCATTCAACAATTTTTCGTAGTCATGTTTGTTTTGTTCTCATGATAACAAGGAAATACTTTAAAAGCTAAATTATGTCAACGTGAAAATTTATCTCAGTGCAAAACGTGAGGATTGTTTTCTTATCAAATAAATATACAGAGATAAGTCTCTTGAATGAATTAAAAATAAATAAAGGCTAAGATATTTTTAACACTATGTGATGCTAAGGACTGATTCATTGATGGATGGAAGGGTAAATGTTAAAGAGATTGAAAACATGAGTTATAGCTTTTAATGTTATATAGTCAATAAGGACAATTTATTTTGCTGTAACGTTTCAATAACAGGCGATTCAAGAAAAATGCTTAATCCTTCAGAACTTATTTTCGTAATAATATCTCTTATATATTTTGATTGCATGTGGATTGAACATTTTGTTCTTTTTATATTCTGATCGTTCTAACTTCCAATTGTACCTGTACACTATTATTATATCATTTTCCACTAGTGAACTAAAACTGTGTACTTACTAATCCAGTTTTCTATCATTACTGTTTACGTTTCGTATCTATATTATTATTTTAAATAGTTTTTGGTGTGGTCTAAAATTGCAGATATACATAAAAAAAATGTAAGAAGTAGGGGATTTTTAATCTTCATCTTTCCTATTGAACTGTTGACTCATTCAAGTGTTCTGCCCGATATGACTACCTGTGACTAATAGCTGTATTGAGGCAATCCTCTTAGAACGTACATATGGCAATAGAGAGTGACCAGCTGCAGTCCATAACAAATCAACAGGAAATTACAAGTTCATCTTAATTACTATATTGGGTTAGTACACTACTATAAATAGTAGTATTAATACTAAAAATTTGGGTTAAGTCATTATACATGTTTGCATCATTGACATATGTCTAAACAAGATTCAGAAATTGGTGATATTGACCGTAAGCATATGTCTATTATTTCATTAATTATTAGTTAATCTTATTCATATCGGAAGTAAATGGTTGAAATTGTATCAGTGTACGATTAAATCTGTCTACAAATCAAGCAATCAACCTTAGGAATAGGATAGTTACCCCTCACCTGCGTTGCAAAGGGATTTCATAGAATCATTGATTGACTGAAATTAAAAATATCACCATTATGTTTTGGAATTCGTAGGTATCAAGATCATAAAGAGAACCATAGGTTCTGTGTTTGATCAATGCAGAATTGCTAAAGAATACTACTTTTGGGTTGCGGACCCGAAAGAAACATTACCAGATATCTAGTTTTGTAACTAATACTAATCCATGATTACGAAATATTCAAAACAAAAATATATATATTCCTAATTATTTGTCACCAAGATGTCACTTTTATTTTTGCCATCCAGAGTCTTAACAGTAAAACAAATAGAATTCATCCTTAAAATCGGAAATAGTCATACAATGGATTGATTCATTAAGATATCTAACTAGTATACTACTTAAAAGTAATTAAATGTAACCCAAAATACAGATGTAAAAATGGATAAAAATACAGTGTGCTTTGTAAAGTTTGAAGTTCACTGGTTCGATAGATGGTTAATTCACATATACGTATCAAAAAAAGAATCTTGTATTAATAAGAAACGCTTATTCATCGTTTCCCAGAAATCATTGGTTTTTCAATTGAGATGAATTCAATATACAAAATTACAAAATCCCTATGCAACACTATATCCAATAATAAGAACTGATATAGTCGAATAGAAGAATGCATACAAATAAAAAAACAAAAATGCTCAAGTGAAGAAACCTTGATCAGCTAGCCAAATGATAAAGTTAAATCATTATCATTATCTTTTGTTTTGACCTAATTTATTCATTTACATATTTAGTATACGATTAATTGTTTGTAATATGATAAATGTTAAGTAGTTAATGTTGATCTCTGAAACCAGAAGAATTATCAGCATAATTAGTATCGTCATTATTGTTCAGTGAAAATATTGTTTTCATGAATAACTAGGGTGAGAAAAATTGTAGTGGATGACTAACTAAGACCGATAACACCTAGGTAAATATGTTCATATATATATATATATATATATATATATATATATATATATATATATATATATATCGCAGTCACTGAATACGTGACAAATAACCAACAATGATAAACAAAACCTCCCTCTGTAGAATATTTTTACTATTAGTAATCAGTGAAATAAATGGAAAATATTAATGATAATAATAAGAATCTCGTATGAATAATCGATGTATTATTATTATTATTACCTACTGTGACTAACAGGCTACAGTGTTTTCCAAGTTCAGATTAATTGTATATTTTGAAAAAGTAAGAACAATCTACATTGTAGAATAAAATGAATTCATATATTTAGCTGTATCTTATCAATTGCTTTAAAACTTCATATTGTTACAGTGGAAAAAATTTACTTAGATTAATAAAATGAATATTAAATATATTAAAAGGATTACATCATATATGATATATATGAGAACTCATCTACAATGACGACATAAAAGCAATTGATTATAAACTATGAATTCATACTACTTTGATTGTCGTTTATGTTTATTATTACTTTATAGATAGGAATAATTGTTATTGAACTTTGTATATTTTATCTATCTATCAACGTGTTAAAACTAATTCTCATTGTTTATCAAAAGCTTATGACGCCATGAACAAAATACATTTTTGGTGTAATTACGTCGAAACTATAAAATAGCTGAAAGTATTTTTCAAATTAGGTTCATTTATACTTTACAAATTGCAAAAGTTTGAACCTGCTGACTAATCAGTTTAAAATGTTCAAATGTCCTACAAACTCAATTATTGGCCATAGTTTATAAATTAAACTAATTCCAGAATAAAACTAGCATTTGTGTAAAATTGTTCTATAATTAGTATTGATATACTACTACAGAATATTGTGTTTGACGTAACGGTAACCAACGTACAGAATTTTATTTATAAGTTTGCTTCATTTACACACACTTTCCATTTCGATCGTAGCACAAAACATCCACCCCTCCTCGAAACAAGAATCTTATAGTCCATACAAAAATATACAAGGTACCTAATATCTCCAGATACAAAGTCCCTAACTTTTTTAACTAAGCCAAATAAATGTACGCATTATCTTTAATACATATATTCAACATAGACTGTAAATGTTTAAAACTATGAATCTATTCGAGGCTTTAGATACAATAACCGATCTGTAATTTTAGAAGTTTCAAAATATCTTACTTGTAGATAATATAGGATTTAGTGATGCTGCAATGTTAACTCGACACAGTATAAGCTATTTCTAGGGACAATGTTTATGTGAACTTCACTTCTATGGCTTCATTTCTTTGAATAAGAAAACGAAAAACTGAACAAGGTATATCTAATTATCGATATACCAAAACAAAATGTCGTTCTAGTCTTCATAGAAAAATTCCAAAATACTTTCTTTGAGGATAAACTAATTGTAATATTTAACAATCGTCTCTTAATACTTACCACAACTAAAGACAGTGACCTTAATCATTATCTCTCTGTGCTTTTTTATTTCAACTGCTCCTGTGAAGCCAGTTATATCGAGTTCACAAACCATCAGGTCTATCATGACATTGTCGAGCACAATTCGTCCCAGATGACAGTGACTCAGACAGATTTAAAGCTCTGTTCTGTCACACATGATTAATAAAGGACACCTAGTTGACTAGAATAGGACATTTCCAGTTAGTTATCAAATTTTGTCAAATATTTCACACAGATAAGCTAGCCATCGTCTAATTTACGAAAGGCAGCTACAAAGTATAGCTTTACTTATCATGAACGGTTGTTTTCTCTAATTAAGAGACGAAATAAGAGAAATGATGGGATCCCGTAACTAGTGACACACGATAACCCAACTGTGTTAGCTAACTCAAATTTAAACTAAGCTGAAAAACTGTCAGAATATTTCAACAAAATTTTCTATGCTGATCCGTATTCAATGAATACAGCTGAAATAGTTGCAATGGAATTAGTCCTAATTACCACGAAAAAATTTTATATTACCTTATCCATCTAAAACCAGGTAAGTCACTGGGACTTGATGGGATGCATCCCAAGCTGTTATCGTCACTCGCGGACATCAATTCAGAACCATTCTCAGAGTTGTTCAGGATGTTGCTTAAGCTAGAGCGATTTGAAGAGCGAGATTTGAAGGATGCTATAATCAGCTTCGTTTTTAAGGGTGGGAGTCAACAACTGACATTTAACTATAGGCGCATCAGCTTGACTAGCGTAATAGTTAAAATCTTAGAGAAAATAATCCGTGATAAAATATTGATTCACGTGAAGCCAAAAAATTTTATGACTCCAAGTAACATGGGTTTCGTAGATGACTTTCTTATCTTACTAACTTATTAATTGCGAGGAAGGCCTGGGTAGAAGCTACTGATATAGGACTGCCTTTGGAAGCAATATTCATTGACCTCTGCAAGGCATTTGATAAAGTATACCATATCGGCCTTATACGGAAACTACCAAACTTCAGGATAATAGGGCCAATTCAGAGTTGGATGAAGAATTTCCTATGAGAGCGGAGACAGAGTATGGGCTAACGGATCACTGTCTGGATGGAAGCCTGTACTAAGCGAGTTGGGAAGTGTAGTAGGTTTTGGTGGCCTGGGGATGAAAGAAAAGTGAGTTCTGATGAGTTGACGTCTCCACATACAACTGAAAGAGACCCACCAAGAGTAGCTGCAGCAAACTCAGTGAACTCATCAGCAAAGTGGGATAGGACAGATAATGTGCAGTCCGGAGTCACATAATCACCGGTAATATATATGTATTCATATTTATTCAAATGTTTAGCATAACATCTTAATGACAAACATCTCACATAATCTGAAAACTTGAAGCGAACATGGTTAGATTTACACCAGTTCGCGTGCACAAAAGCAGCAACACCGCCACCACCAATCATATTTTAGCGACAGACCGATCCTGATGAAAAATCTGGAAACCATTTATCGACATCAATGTGTTATCATACAGGTCATGTAGCCAAGATTTTTGAACTGTGATTAAACCACAGTTATGGTATGTGTCAAGACTAAGGAGAGATTGTATGTAGTCCACTTTTCCAACAAGGGATCTGCAGTTAAGACTGAGAATTTCACGAATAGTCATCTCATGAATATTGGTCCTTTTTAATGCATGTTGCCAGTCACTATGATGTTTGCGTTTAGATGTAACTGAATTACTCAAGATAGGCCATAGATTTTTTTATAAAGGTGTGTGAGTACACAATACGATTTTGGGACATGATTGGGCAATTAAAACAAAACGAAAAGCGTAAACGTAACTTGCTGAGATACTTGGCGAGAACTGGTAGCCCAGGATTTCAAACAGGCCGCCGTCTTTAGTCTATCATGGCCAAAGACATAGGCTGCATTAAAGTGTTGTATTGATGGTTACTTATTAAGTATTGCGTGACTACTATTTTGTTAACTCTATTATCAGTTCACATATGACTTATTACAAACACTTCTTTGCCAAAATTTTTCTACAAATTTTTTGAAGCCTGCCAGTTTCTTTTGTGTAAACATATCTAAATAAGTTAAATAACCTCTCTCTATCTTTACATATTCAGTATTTGTCCACTAAATTGATATTACGTAATCAGTCAGTTTAATGTCGACATGTCCCGCTTCATTCATCTATGATTGAATAGAAATTACATTGTACACATTATATTTTTGTCGATCATCCGCAATTACCATTCCAAACACATTGGTATTTAACTGGTAGTAGTTTATGAAGGTAGATGTTAAGTTTAGTTGCTGTCTAATGACCCCTGGTTTTCAGTGGTAACCAACCGACAGTAATCTGTAACCAATACAATCAATTAAACGTTGGTACTTGTTAAACATGATAGTCTGACATACCACTATGTAGTTGGAAATGATTTTATCATTGTAAATTATATATTTATATGCAAAAATGTGTGTTGGAGTGTAGATCCTTCGTAAAAAATTTATTTGCCTCATTGTTGCTTTCATTAAATGTTTAAATGGGATGTTAGGTTTATAATTTAAAAAAAACAATATAGACTGCCTTTTTATAGTGTATACGATCTTCATTTTGCCTACTAAATGAATTAATTAGCATTGAATTAATCACGTTTTTGAGTTTATCTTCCAATGCTCCCTAGTTTCTCAGTGATACTTAACCAACGTCAATCTATGACGAATATACGAAACTAGACCTAATACATGTTCCACGAAGTGTACCGAAAGAACCCTAATATGCGCCACTTCAAAGTTACCCAAACTTCACATTCATAAGAAACTAAGCATAATATTTACCCTATTGACAGTAATTTACATGTAATTGTTTACTGTCTGAAAAAAATAACTACATGGGCATTAGACAAAGAAATTTTATTATCCATTTCTTCACTGGCACTGCAAACTAATTATCGAAGCAAAAACTTGTCTGGGAATGTAAAACAACAAGGTTTCAAACTAAATGGATGTTACCGAACATAGTAAGCATTTTTCACATGTTTTGAAAATTCATTGTGTCCAGGTGAAACACGATATAATTTTCATTTACTTTGCAACTAGCCTCACTTACATTAAGACAAGACAGTATATACACTATAACAATGATTACATAATTTTTTCACGAACTTCTGATAATCTTTCACTAAATCTAATTATGTATCTGGCACACCAAATATATAACAATATAATCAGTTATGAGCATTGATGGCAGTACCAGCACATAAATAGCTAGGTCAAGAACCTTACTTCCAGCTCAGCGACTACTTCGTTAATAAATCATCGCCTTTCAGAAAGAAAATGCATAAAAGTAAGAAATGATCAAAATTGGTAAATTAAAATATTTATGAGTGCAGGGAATCAACATTATACAAAATGTAATCTAACTATACGAAGAATAGTTTGAATTTTTTCCCCACACATGAGTAGTCGGGATATAATTACCACTGAAATCTACGTGGATAAACTGACATTTCATCTACGTGTAGCGAATAAATTTTGAATATTATTATATACAACTTACCAGTAAGCAAAATAATTATGAATAATCGTTTGCTTTTCGAGAAGACGAGACGTGTTAATAACTACGTATCTTACCTTTCAAGACGATTAACAATAATTAGTTACTGTTTAAAATCACTCACCACATATAGTCAATATTAATAAGAAAGGTGTGCAAGAAAACTCTAATTTTTCTACATGCAAAATACTACCCATACATAACTTTGCCTACTAATAAGTAGTATAAAATGATATTCGAGATTTAATGTGCCTTTATTGTGATGTACTGCCAGGACATACTTTTCATATAAAGGCTTAATGGATTTAAGCTTCTAAACATGAAAACAAACGACTATTAATATCTACATTAGAGTTGTCTCATGTCGTTCTTAACACATAGCTTTTCTATTAAATTGAAAGCATAATGTTTGGTAGGCAGCTCACGTGATTAATACATCTATTCTCCAGATGCGAACATCAGAATTCAATAACAAGTTGTAAATTATATCAACATTATAAATTATGAATACTAAATCCATGTAGTCATGCTTTGCTCTTAACGAGTTACAGATTATTGTTGTGACAAATGCAGAAAAATCCTCGGAGAATAACTGCATTTATTTGAACTGACGAATATATGATGGATTGAGCAGGTGAACTGGTAGAAGACTTGTCACACTAAAGATACCAACTCTCGAAAACAACAGTTTCCTTTTCAGGTACATCAAGAAGTAATTTTCTTCCATAGTATGCGCAGCCATAAAGTGACAACCGCCCTCATACTTCTAACAGCCCATGAGACCATCTTGTTTGAGGTCAAATCCCACAATCAACTCTTAATAACTCACTTGTCCCCACGATTAACCTGTCTAGCCTAACATTATCACCTCACGCATCTAATGCTAATGGTTTGAGTTCACGAAATGTTATTCCTGGTCTCTTGAAACCTAACACTAAACTACATATCGGAGCTTTTAACGCTCGACCCCTATGCCAAATAGGACAACAAGCCTCCCTAGCTATGACCCTAGATTCTTGTTTAATCTATGTCTGCTGCATCTCTGAAACGCGTATACAGGATCCAAATAAAATCATTCGCTTGACTTCACCTTGTGAAAATAAAAAACCGGTCCGATCTAGCCTTCGTGTTTCCGGAGACCCCAACACTACCAGTCGAGGCATTGCTGGTTTAGGAAACGCACTAAGCTCTAAAGCAGAACAGGATCTCCTTGACTGGATTCTCACAAAGTCGCTAATGCGCTGTCCGTCTGAACGGGACAGTGAGAATTCGGAAACATAGGGACACACGCTGTCGCCTCTATGTTGGCTCTGTCTACGCTCCCACAGATTGCAGCTCAGATGAGGTAAAAGATGAATTTTACAGAAAGCTTTCAGATCTCCTTCGAAAAGCTAAGCGCACTGATGTAATGATAGTGGCTGGTGATTTAAATGCCCAAGTAAGTAGATTAGCTGAAACTGAAAGGCACTTAGGTGGATCCTATGGTGTCGGGGCTCAACGAACAAAGAATGGCGATCGTTTATTACAACTGTACTCAGATAACCGTCTATTTATCGAAAGCAACAACTTTAAACATAAGGAAAAACATCAGTTGATATGGCGACTTCTATAATCAACTCAGCTCAAATAGACCACATTACCATCAGCCACTACTGAAGAAGCTGGAGAGAAGGCAGCCGCTCATTTTGGAGTACATGTTTAGACTCAGAACATGCTTTAGCACAACCGTGTATTAGTCTGCGTTTCACTAGACGTAGAAGATCCACGGTAACGATCCCCCTCAGAGTTCAACTTAATGATAAAATGAATTCAAGAATGCATTTCAGGAACAACTAGAAAACCAATTAGTCAACTGTGTAAGCAATACCCATCCCGAGTCAGATTGGAATGATATCCAAAAAGCTGTTGAAATAGCAGTAGTATCTGCTAGTAAACTAAACCAAAAATGTAGGAAAACTTAGTGGATTTCAGCTACATCTACTGAGTTGATAGATGCTCGGTTCTGAACACGGTGATGATCGAAGGCAATTTAAACACAAACTGGTTAAAAGCTTACGCAATGATCGTGAGCAATGATGGGTGGCAAAAGCTAAATAGATGGAAAAGGCAGTGGCAATAGGTAACAGTAGGCAACTGTTCAGACTTATCAAGGAAACGGGTATCAGAAATCCGACTGTAAGTGAAAATATCTCAGAAAAAGATGGGAGCATTATCCACCGTCAATGCAGAAGGTTGAACCGATAGGCAGGACACTTTAGGGAACAGTTTAATTGGCCCTCGGCCTCATCCCAGTTGCCCACCATTCCCAAGCAATCTGAATGGTAAATAAATGTTGGTCCTCCAAGTCTTAGTGAAGCTGAGAAGGCCATAGGAAACCTAAAGCGAGGGAGAGCAGCAGGACCTGATGGATTAACCCCTGAGATATCTAAGGATGGTGGTCCAATTTTAGCAGCAAGATTAACCAGGATCTTGGCTAGAATATGGGAACTGAACATAATCCTATCCTACTGGTCTTGAACACTAATCGTCCCAATCTATAAGAAAGGACAGAAGTCCTCTTGCGACAATTACCGAGGAATCAGTTTAACGAATACAGTGTCTAAAATATTAGCTTCAATAATACTAATACTTCGACGTTTAACTAAAGCTCGTGAAAACCAAGGTGGTTTCAGACTTGGACGTGGCTGTATAGATCAAATATTCACACTTCGCCAGGTTCTGGAACATAGGCACACTTTTAAACGCCCAAAAATAGTTGTATTTCTTGACCTTAAGGCGGCATTTCACTCGATCGATAGTTAAGTTATGTGGAAATGTCTGTCATGGAAAGGAGTACCAGAGAGAACCTTATACAAGCTCTCTACTCGAACACAATATGTCGAATCAGAGCTTATGGCGGATTGTCATCAGAACTGATTACCTCAAGTAGTGTTCGTCAAGGTTGTCTGCTTTCCTCATTTTTATTTAATTTTATCATTGACATACTATTAGAGTTAACATTGTCATCGTTTGACTTCAGAGGGGTTGACCTCCTTCCAGGAGATAAACTTGCTAACTTAGAATATGCAGATGATATGGTTCTGTTGGGTGAAGACGGTAATAAAATGCAGAATCTCTTGACTACCTTGAACATGAATGTAAGGGATGCGATTCTCGCCATCCAAATGCAAAATGTTACTTTGGGATTGGCTTGATTTGGCACCCAAGTTAGTGATAGGGAGTGAAGCAGTTGAATGTGCTGACCGCTTCACTTATCTTGGCAGCCTCATCAGTCCTGAAGTTCTAGTATCTGCTAAAATCTCTGCTCGTATACATAAAGGCCGACTAGCTTATGGGAATTTGCGTCACCTGTGGCGTAGGCGAGATATCCGACTACTGACCAAAGGACGCGTCTACTGCGCAGTGGTTCGGTCCATTCTACTTTATGGATGTGAAACATGGCCATTAAGGATAGAGGATATTCGTAGGCTCCTAGTATTAGACCACAGATGTCTTCGAAGCATTGCTCGTGTTTCCTGGGACCACCGAGTAAGCAATACGTGGGTTAGGAATAGAGTACTAGGTAAATACGGTAAGTCTATTGAAGTAGTAAATCTTCATCAGCTAAGGTGGTTAGGACATGTGTTACGTATGCCTGATCACCGTCTACCTCGACGAGCAATGCTGTCTGGTGTAGGAGTAGGCTGGAAGAAAGCTAGGGGCGGCCAAACTAAAACATTGCACCAGTCCATGAAGTCATTGACAGTTGGGCTGAGCCATGTTAATAGGTGCAAACTAGCTGGTTGGGGTCCGCGTGACGCACGGCTAGTTATAGGCCTTGGGCGATATGGCTCGAAATCGTTGGCAATGGCGCAGGTGGATTCACTCCTTATCTTCCTCCAAATTCTAAGTTCCTGAACTTATCATAATTTTCTTTTTACTGAACCATATTTTCTTAAATCTTATCTCGGATCTCTATTCCTTTCCATTAATACTAACTCTGTTACTACCTCCGCTACTCTGTTACTACCTCCCTTACTCTGGGTTTTGATCAGACAAATTAATCACTACCTGCTAATTTTGGTATGGCAACTTGAGCTGATGTACGTATGCACCAAGTTCAACGTTGTAACTGACTGAGTGACTGATGAGAAACAACGAAATAAGAATGGATTCACATTATTCTGAGTCAATTATCGTTCTTGCTTCATTCAAATTTCTTTGAATAACTACAAATAGAATCCGTCACAAACTGCACAATACGCATTCATTATTGAAATTCCCCTGGAACTTCCATTATTTTACTATACACTGGATACTAACAATCATAATTAAGTGGTAATAATTGAATGTAAATATCGACCAAAGAGATGCTAAGCGAAAAATAAGGAATCATATGTAAAGCTGTGACGGTTAAAATGATATAAATGAGATCCATTTAGTCACACTAACGTTACTGAAGCATAAATATACAATGAACAATCATTCGTTAATTCATTCTCACTAATACATATGCATCTGGTATGCAAAAAAAACCACACGTAATAATAATTAATATAATTATTATTACTATCACTTCTAAGCATATTCAGTAGAGAAGTAACATCTTTCCGAAAAGGTAGATTATAATAAAAGCAAGAAATTTACATGATATCAAAGGAATTAAATAGATGGAGATAAAGTAAGTAACTTTATAAATGCAGGTAAAAAGTAAAGGTTATGTACGAATATGTAAATCGTTCATTGCAATAAAATATTTTTAAACATACTAAAGATCACTTAACATATTAAAACGTTTCCTCAATTCTAAAACATTTTTGTGATTCACTGGAATTCGACAAATTTCATTAATTGAATTAATGTGCTGTAGAATAAAGTAAAAGAAATAATGTCAACTTGGGAGAAAGAGGGCACCTAAAAATAATATATCGACTGAAAGATGCAAACGTAATGAAATGAGAGGTAAAGTGTATAAATCCTAAATGAAACATAAATTAATCACGCCATACTAATCTAACTGTCAAATATGCACTGTATGACCCTCATTTCCTAACTCTGAGCTCTGTTCTATTCATCAGTGTTCCCTCTTCGATCATTTATGATTGATATTTCATAAAAGCATTTTATTCCTAACCATAATTAGTTATCCATCTGTTTAGTTATTTCCTTAGATTTTACGAATGACCAAAATGGAGTGATATTAACCATTTTATTTAGCTCTTACATTTTCCGTCTATTGTTCTATTTAGTTGAGCATCGGTCTGTGTCGTAATATTCCGATCAATATGAATCTCTTGTGTTCAATGAAGTTCATTAATTAGGTGTCATAATTGAAGGTACTACTCACTTGACTTAATTGTACTTATTTCTTATAGTAGCGCATTTCACACACTTAATATTTAGGCTATTCAATTAAAGATAAGTCGTAACACAGAGACAAACTCCTTTTTCTATCAAATACGTAGTTAAAGAGCATTGTAGAAAAATATCTCATAGTTCTTTCTGCTTATTATTCAATGAACATTTTCACTTTACTTTATAATACTTCACTTTATAATACTGGTTAGTAATGGAAACTGATGAAAGGAAATATTTGTGTAGGACAAGATGAATTCATCTGTTTTGAAAAAAAAGAGAGATTTTATGAATGTTCATCAAGCCTAAACGACAATGATTAGATAGTACACCAAGAAAGTGATCAAGTAACAATTACTAAGGAAAACAATTCAAGAAAAAAAAGCATCCATAAAATGATAAATAGCACAATCTAAAATTACTAAGAACTAGTTTACACAATGTATAAAAAATATCTGGACTAGAAAATATACGTATGTATATGCGGTGGAAGAATCAATTAGTAAGTAATAAAACATTAATTCATACAAAAACTTACGTTTTTAAGAATACGTTTCTCTTGTTTACTAAATGATATTCGTCTGCTGTTAGTTAAAGAGCAACATGGAGACCCAATCGAATTACTATTATTTGAGGTCTAAAATTTCGAAGTGAAAGGTATTAAATAATGAAATATACGCGGTAAACAACTTAACAGTATAAAATACAGTGAAATAATTGATTAGTGATATGTGACTGACGCATGAAGGAATTCGATCTCTCTGGAATAGAGGGGGGTTCGCTGACCTTTTGCATTCGATAATCGTTTTTCCCGAAGGGTGACTAAAATCAAATGTGCGTTTAGGAAAAGTGACGGAAATTTAAATGATACTACCATCTTGAAACGCTGGTTTCGTTAAATTAGTAATGTATTACAAATATCATAGAAAATGGGATAATATCCATTTTGTTGGTCATTCATTGTTTAATAAATCCAAATTCGACTGTTTAGTTTAGTTCAACTCGATAGTGTCAAAACTACAGAAAAGATAATTAACAACGATGCAATTTTCTGATTGGCGAGTAGGAAAATGGTAGGTCGTGAATGTTACTGTACCACAGATATTGTTATTTCCAACATGGAACTACCACGGAGTAAAACAAATGGGGAAAGTAGATACAAAGAAGCATACACCTGCAATCATTATCACTCAAAGGAACAAACGTTACGCAACTATATTACAATATTATCTAACTAGACTTGAAGCAGATACATTCATACATAATTGTTGAAAAGAATGGGTCAAAATAAGTGAATAACCGAGTGTAGCTACTAAAGTGGTTAATAAGAGACATAACTAACTAGCTTTTTGATATTGGATTCAACGAGAGGACAATCGTTAATTAACAGAATTTGGGGAATTAGTCTGTACTTATCATTCCAGTTAAAAGTTTGGAGAATGTATCCTGTGGAAGATAAAATGATTTATTAGGTGGCTGGATACCTGACATAACTTTTGTAATGAAGCTCTTATTACCGTTAGTGTAAGGAATGCTAATCGCATAATTTGAAGTACCTCAATATATTTAACGATAATGAGAATGCTTGATAAAATTTTACCTAAAGACGATCACTCATCATCATCATCGGCAACTTAGAACCAGGCACATACAACCGTAGGTTCAAGTTGCCAAACCACATTAGCACTACGAGATAACAGAGGTAACAAAATAACAGAATACAAGAGGGTAAAGTAAAGGTGTGCAAAAAATAATAATAGAATTCAAGATATAGATGAGTTTAAAGAGTGAATAAACTGTGACCGATTCCAAGCCATGTCGCCTAGTGTCTCCAGTCATTCATTACGATTATCATGCGGACCACAACCAGGTAATCTGCATCTACCTATATGGTGTAGATCAACAGTCAAGGACTTCATTAATTGATGCCATGTTTTGGTTTGTCCGCCCCTACCCTTCTTCCATCCTACTTCAAACCAAGCCAACATCACGCGACGAGGTAGGCGGTGGTCGGGCATGCGCAATACATGTCCTAACCATCTCAGTCGGCGAAGGTTAATGACCTTTTCGACTGATTTACCATATTTCCCAAGAACCTATTGTCTAACCTCAACCTTACTTATTCGACTGTTCCATGAGATACGAGCGATGCTACGAATATTTCTATGGTCAAATACCTAGAGTCGACGCATATCATGGGTCTTCATGGCCCACGTCCCGCAGCCATATGTTACACCGGCAAGGATTGCTGTCCAATACACTCGGTTTTTCGTTGAGACACGGATATCTCGTGTGCACCACAAGTGGAATAAATTGACAAATGCCAATCGGGTTATCTGAATCCTTGCTGAGATTTCGTCAGACACCGACTCACCAGGGGCGATGAGACTTCTGAGATAAGTGAAGCGGTCAACGCATTCATTACTTCAATCCCTATAACTAATCTAGGTGAAGAAGCAGGCGTCTTGGAGTAACATGTTGCTTTTGGAAGGGGAGAAGTGTATCCAAAAAATGCCTGCTTGTTACTTAAGGTGTTCAAGAGACTCTGAATATTGTTTGTGCCTTCATCAAATAGGGCTATGTCGTCTGCATATTCTAAGTCTACGAGAGGGCCTCCTGGAAAGAGGTTAATTCTTAAGGAGTTAAAAAAAGTGAGTGAGATTCCTAAGAGTACATCTATGACGAAATTAAATAAAATCGGGATAAGGGGTAACCCTGACAAACTTCATTTGAAGATAAAATTTCTCGTGACAGTTCGCCACATGCTCTGACTCGACTGGTGGTGACCGAGTAGAGAGTTTTTATAAGGTTAATGTACTTTTGAGGTACGCCTTTTAATGATAAATACTGCCACAAAGCTTCATGGTCTGCAGAGTGGAAAGCTGCTTTCAAGTCAAGAAATACAACTATAGTCGGACGTTGGTACATATGTTTATGTTCGAGAATCTGGTACAGAGTGAATATTTGATTAATGTAATCTCGTCCAGGTTTGAAACCAGACTGGTCTTCTCGAGTTTGCTGTTCTCTAGTGTTGGATAAATGCCGAATGATTATAGAGGATAATATTTTAGATACTATATTAGTCAAACTGATTCCTCTGTGGTTATCACAAGAGGATAATTGTCCCTCTTTGTAAGTTGGAACGATCAACGAACGAGACCAGTCAGATGGGATGATGTTCAGTTCCCAGTATTTAGCTAATAAATCGGTCAACCTGCCAGCTAAGACTGGACCACCATCCTTAAAAATGTCGGTAGACAACCTATCAAGTCCTACTGCTTTCGCTCGCTTCACGTTACTTATAACCTTTTCAACCTCACTGAGTGTTGGGGACCCGTGTCAGTTTTCCATTCAGGTAGCTTTGGAATTGTAGGTAAGCTAATAGTGGCTGGAAGCCAGTTGAACTGTTCCTGAAAGTGTTCTGCCCATTGCTCTAATCTTCTAGACTGAGAGTGAATCATAGATCTATCTTTTTCTGAGACAATTTCACTAACCGCCGATTTCTTAATACCGGTATCGGAACAGCTGTCTACTATTGCCTGTCGTCGTCGCTGCTTCCATCGCTTTTGCTTTTGTTGCCCACCACTGTTGACGATCCTTGCGAAGACTCTTTGTCAGTCTACGTTACAATTGTCGTCGCTTTTCGTCATTCTCCAAGCCTACTAGGATGAGTTTCTGAGCCTCCATCAGTTCACTAGAAGTTCCAGAGATCCAATGGTCTTTTATAACCTTTGGATTGAAGTTAGATGAAAATAACGCTGCCGCGTTAACACCTGCTTTAAAATCGTTCCAAGCTGTTTCGAGGTAAATCTGTTGGTTGTGAGTGTTTAAATGCCTAACCAAACCATTTCTAAATGCAATCTTAGCATTTTCAGTCTCGATATCCAAAGGGTTTGTCTGACGTGACATTTCTGTGACCAACAAAACGCATACAGGTACGTGCTCTCACTAGAGCGTGGTCAGAATCTAAACACGTGCAACAGAATGAGCGGCATTCACCTATACAGCCTCTCCAACGATAGCTGATCTGTGTGTGTCGATCTGTGTCAATAGTTGTGTAGAGGTTGCAGGTCGCCAGGTTAAACAATGTCTCTCATTATGCCTAAAGTTTGTGTTAACTAAAAATAAATGGTAGTCTGAACATAATTGCATAAAGCAATCTCCGTTGTCTGTTCGCTGGGCTGGGATGCCGAGTGACCAACCTAAGGGTTTTTCAGCTTGATTTAGCCTACCGACTTGGGTATTGAAATCCCCTGCTATTATTACTGTATCTGATTGCCTACCTTTCTGAAGGAGGCTAGGTATCTTTATATAGAACTCGCCTTTCACTCCATCTGTGCTGCAGTCAGCGGAAAGTATAAGCAGAGACAACAAAAAGGCATCAACATGTGTCCCTATCTTTCCGAGTTCGTACTGTGCTATTTAGACGGACAGCACATAAACGACTGTCTACAGGAATCCACTCGAGAAGTGCTTGTCCTGCCCGTAAGCTTAGTGCTATGTATAGACTATCCAGGCCATGTGAACTTGCTGTAGGGTCTCCAGATAAACAGAATGAATTGCGCTGCTCCGCTGCATTTTTTAGGTAAGGTCAAACGGATGACCATGCTGGGATCCTGTATGCGTGTTTCAGAGACATAGCATACATTAAAAGCGGGAGATTATAGTGTTTTAGCTAGCGCGGCTTGTTGATTGGATTGACACAACGTACGTGCATTAAAAGCTCCAGCTTCAGGAGACCTGGTATAACATTTCAGGAACTCGAGCAACCAGTACAAGTGGCACGCATTGAAGATGTAGTAGGAGAAGTGCAAATAGTAGAAACCAGAGAAGGAGAACGTGTTTGATCGTGGACAGAGTGATCTCAAGTGCTATTAGAGGTATGAGGGCGGTTATAACTTCCCGGTTGCCCACACCGTGGGTCATTCTTGGGGAACCTGAAAACGAAAGTAGATTAAGGGAGATCTTGATGACCTGAGAGTGTTCGCAGTGCCCAGGGGACAAGTGTTTGAGGTCGGTCACCTATATTAGTTGTTGCTCCGGTTGTCAGAAGGGGCATCGGCTTCATTATAGTGATCACTAGTTAAAGGGTTTATTAAACTAAATCAAATTTTCTATGAATTAAAAATGAATGAATTTTAAGCTGAATGAGTGAAAAATCACATTGGATTACGTTATACAATTAAAATGTACTAAAATTCACACTAAAATAATTGTCACATCAAATGAAAACGTCGCATACATTAGATTGTTTCAGTATACTAAAAGTTTAATAACAAAGCTTGGGTAAAATCAATACACAGGCTTACATTTGATTTTTTGAGTATTTTGGGAATATGACATCTCGAAAAACCCCCTTCGATAAATGTTGGACTATCTGGAGTTTCACCAGAATCACACCTGTCAACATTAGTCGGACAATCTCATCTATCTAGCTCAGGTATTTAAATTATAAAGTTCTCTTTGCAGCCGGGACAGTTAAACATATGCACTAAGATAGCTTGAGGTTTCATATGCATGTATAACAGAACCTGGTGCACAAGTATATCCGTCCAAAATTGCCACACCTCAACAGCACAGCAAGATTAACATTAAATTAGTAGAAGTAGTAATTACGTCAATTGCAATATAAAAAGTGTGGATAGTATACGGAGAAAGAATTAGCTAGTTGGAAAAAAGGAATAAAGTAATTTTAAGCTCATAATTTAAGGGAAGCAAAGAGTCAATGAACCAGTGCTATTGTGACCGATTCTAAGCTATATCAACCAGTCTTCAACCAGTGACTACAAAATTCGTACAGATCCCAATCAAGTGGTCTGCATTTATCAACCTGGTATACAAACATGGAAGTCTATGAGAATTGCTTTACGTTCGGGACATTTGTTCGGAGTTATTTCGCTCTAATTACAATTGATTGTAAATATCATCAGAGCATTTAGCACGTCGTTCATATTTTCGACGATGTGACGATGAATCAGCGTGGCTTGTCACAGGATGAATAAGTACTCAGGAGGTATAGAAGCTTGTCGACATGATATCTCCCCTAAAATATGTCATAGTCATTTAGAAGACCAAAAGTGAAGTCAAAAAGTACACATCAACTATTTTGTTCCCCTTCATAAAGGGGAAAAGAGCCAAGTTATTGCTTTAGATCAATAGCATATGTATGTACATGAATTTCACATTCATTTTTAAACTTACTCTACATAGTGGATGACAAAAGCGATAGGAAATATATTTTCGCAGTTTTTACTGAATTATACACCAAGGACTATAATATTACTGTATATTATATTTCAAAATAATTCATTTTGCCTATTTGCTGGGTAAATTAGTACATTTGCACTTCATTGAATTTGAACTTTATATTCAAATATGGCGAATACATGTTATACATAGCAGTCAGTGAACAGAAAAAAAGGATCTGAGATAGTGAGGAATATTTGTAGCCCCGGAATGATGATTTTGTTGAAATTGTCTTCATTGAGCTGGGTAATTTATTCTACAGGAGATTGTCCACAAATGACAAACAGTCTGTAATGTTAACAGACTCACCAACAGATAAGAAAAAATATAAACAATCATGAGGTCATAATAAATGTACAGAGAGTGACGGGGTAGGCGATCACCAACAAACAATCAAATTCAGAGTCAATATATTATCTGGAATACTAACGAATCACACTAAATAAAGAAGATTTACACCTACTGTTTGACTAAAACAGTGCTAATTAATGAGATATAAAATTTAAAAAATCTAATCACATAAAATATCAACTTAATTATTGGATAGATGAAGGACAATATTATAGTCAAACAGGAATATACATTAAAACAACTTACTGCATTACCACTGAATGAAGCTATCTCATGTAACAGATTACCCCGCTGTCTTTTATAACAAACTACTGGTAGCGAACGAGGAGTACTTACACGGGCAGAAGAATAAGATTGTGATTTATCAAATGTGTATGATGAAAACTCTAAATTGTTATATGATGTGCTCCAATTAGTTAGCGAAGCACTTGATAAAATAGGAGACGAAGCAACTGATGAAGGCATCAAAAAAGTAGGAGATTCTGTTGAAGGTGATTGTAGCGGACGTTTGGCACTAGGCTTTAGAAAAAAATAAAATGTGTAATTCTACAAAACACAAAGAGTGAAAAAGGTGCTATGGATGAGTGTCACCAGGCAGTGAAATAGAAGCAAACATAAGGATTATTTAAGTTGGATTGTGACTAACAAATGGAATCTAGAAAGCGCGTTTTGTTCTATTTGGGACTTGTCGGCTGGGTGTACCTGCATCACAAAGTTGTACAAGTGTGACTATCTGGACTCAGAAGTCTAGTGGTGAATGCAGTGGCGTTTGGCACGAAACGGAATGAGTTTGGATCCCGGTGTGAACATCAACATTGTGATGCAGGTACATCCGGCCGACTAGTCCCAAATAGAACGAAACGCGCATCCTGGATTTCGCTTCCCAATCACAATCCAACTTAAATAATACTTTTGATTAACAGTTATATCGAGACAATCCGCTAATGATGCACAAATAGTAACAGACTGACCAGCATCAGTCCTTAATAAGTCAAAGGGGAAATACAAATTCATTCTAATTAAGATGCAATCACAGCTAGATAATTTGGTATCACGTTCAGAAAAGATCCAATGAATGAAACTGCGATAAACTGATGAACTGGAGTAGATGTAATTGGGACATAACCAAAAGAAAATTAACACTTATTTATTTAATTGTTTATTTATAATGTAAATTAGAACAATACACATAAAAAAACAATACTGTTTTCAATTGGATCTTTAACAGGAATCACTCCAATAAACAACTCTAATGTAAACGACGATGAAGGTAATCAACTTTTAGCCACTAAGTGGTGGACTTCAACTCCGCTGTACTTACTTCAATTTGAGAAACTAGCAAAAACATCATTAACCTTTACATTTAGAATTTAACTTGGAACCGAATATACGAAATTATAGGTGAAAATGATTGTAAACTCTTTACCTTAGTTGATGTTGAGTCATTCAAAAAAAAACTGCTTAGAGTATTCAATTAACCAAGTTTAAATAGTAAGGAAACTCAAACATACCGACTTATAAAATAGACTGATTCACAATATTGACAGGTTACTAGAGTTTTGATGCAAACAAATTTTAAAAACACTTACCTCATCTTCTGATATAGGCCTTAAAATACGATCAATTAAGGGTGTCACCCATGATCCCTTTGGTGAGAATTTTTCTTTGATTCTTTGGAAAAACTAGACAAGTATAGTACCAATAATGATAAAAATAGAATGAATGATTATGTTTGTATTAGTGATATTTTGAAATCTTTAATCACACTGCAGCGTCAATAAAAATCAGAGGCGTATTAACGCAATGGGAACAATAATACACGTAGTACGGAAATTTGTATTGGTTCAATAGAAATCTAACCAATCAAGCAAAAAATAAGGTGACATAATAAGATGAAAGTAAATGCACAGAATTATCACAATGAAGACAGTCAAGCAGTTACATATTTGTGTACCAAAAAAGAGCATTACATATCCAAAATGTTGTCAAGTAATTTAAATATATTTTGAATTTACTAAGATTAAATTTCGGATTGTCTAGACTTAAAACATTCCAATAACTTAACAGAATGCTGGACAACCAAAACCACAAAAGTTTGTATATGTAAGAGCTCAGAGATAGTCATATGAATAAGTGCTCATTTAGTTGTCATATGATTCTTTCTCATTATCATATACAGCACGTAGTAAATATCTGTATAGTTTATTTTGTAAATTTATCAGATTATCACACTAAAATTATTTGTAAAAAAAGAAAGGACAAAAGCAACTGAGTTTCAGGATCACATCAAAAACCATTACTTCTAAATGGTTATACGAAAAGTGTAAAAAAGATATTTTAAAGTTAAAATAGAAAATTATTTTACAAGCACATGACAGACACAAGAATCAACTTCAAATACACCTGTATATGTGCGCTAAAGTTTAGACAACATCAGATATCATCAGATATCCGGCATGTTGTTAAGCTATTCAAATTTACCAAGTCAAGAATGCCTGACGTTAAGTTCGAATAAATAGTAAATATAATTAAACTACTTTACACGCCAGATATTCAAAACCATATCAAACTGGACTAGACATAACGACAAACGTTAGCAAATCCTATGTGGAATGTAACATCCTCCTTTCGTATGTTAGTTAAAAATCCCGAAAATAATACAATATAGTAACAGGCTATTACTGTACTGAAACAAGAGATGGACAGCAATGTAAGGATTATACAGAAAGAGTGAACGACAGATTCATATTAATGCATCAATATGACTGTAGAATTTCATGGGGAGAAGATAGAACGAACATAAAAGCACATCTGTTTCTAATTATAGATTTCACTATTTTGAAAAACACTCATTATCGATGGGCACATGGCTTGGAAACAAGTGTTTAAGATCGTAGTGTATAATACAACGAATCTTCTGCTCATCAATTCGAAAATGTGCTCACACTGATTAGCAGTTGTAGATCCTAATAGTTCGAAAGAGCCACATTACTTAAATTTGTGGCAGAGCTACTGACAAAGCATTTGTGAGATGAGACACAGCACATTACGGATTTTTAATCGGAGACATACATAAACTGCCGTATAGATGCCTATCTAATTATTCCCAAAAAGAATAAATATAATGATAACAGGATCAGATAGGCGCTGAAAAAAAACGTAGCATGTTTAATGAGAATTAATTAATGGTTATAAATTTTACATAGTGGAAATTCGCTTAAACCTTCTAGGATACCAAATATCCAGAGCATCTCTAACAGAACAATGGAAACAAAGACAATAACTAACAACAGTGACTGACCTGTGTAAGTGACTCCCGTACACTACCTACGGATGGTTGCTTACTAAAAGCTGGTACATCAATACATCCACCTGAAAGTGCAAAAGATCAACATTAGTTAGTGCAATATATGCACTAGGAGCTTTAAACCACATCTGCGTTATACAATAGAAGCTGGTAATACCAATCATTAAATATGACTGCCTATCGAGGATACTAGAAGTTTGCATTTCCCTTCATACCATACTTCGCGTGACAGCTAATTCGAGAACAGATGAAGTGTTTAGGTTTAACCATCACTATCCTTCTTCAGACCTAGCATATTAAGGGTGAACAGAAGATTGCTAGCCACTATGACAAAGACGCACAACCCTATCAATCCAGTCAACACATAAAAACTATCAATACACCCGTAGAGTTAAAAGGAAGAACAATAAAGACAAAAGAATTAAATAACATTAAAAAGCAAAAGTGGAGGAATCAATTTACCAATTGCATTTTGTTCACCGCTACTCGAAACGGAATGATCTGGTAAGTCAATGTCACTGAACGACCCATAGGTTGATTCAAGCACTGAGTTAGTTATCTGAATAAAATCGACAGTAGTGAAGTACGATCAAATGTCAAATAAAATCATGAAACGTTTTGAGTAAAACACAATATTTAGACGGAAGATCTCAATGAGGCCAAAACGCTTAATAGAAAGTGAATAATCTTAAAAACATCATGTTTATTCAAACAAAGTGTATACTGTTTTACGTTTACAATGTTCACTGTCAGCTTCATTGTGTACGGATACTTTTATGCTTCAGAACTAAACTCCTATAACCTGATAAAGAATCAGGAATCACAACCTGTGGAGTATATTCTCCGCTGTATCAGGGACCCTTTACTTCCAAGTTGCATTTGTTAAACATATAGAAACTATGATATTTATATTGCCTAAATTGGAAGCTTATCATAGACTCATTGCCGATCGTCATTTCTGTTTTCTTTCCAGAGTTACGGTAATTTTTGCTACGGACCTATTATCATGATCTCTATACACAGCTCCCGTAGTTCAGTACTTAATGTATTTTGTATTTCTTATTACTGGTTGGTCCAGTATGTGATATATAAGAAACTCTGTTCCTACTCAATAAATGATTTGTTACTGTCTCCAATTTTCTGGTGTTGTCTCGCTCTCGATCTATGAAGAAGCCTTTGGTCATTCTGACATTGTACCAACCAATCAGTCTGTATAATCAGGTCGTAATTATGGTACAAGTCCCATTAGTTCTATTAGACGCAACATTAGTATTGACCTAACCCGGCTAACTTGTATCTTGCTTACATCAGTACATTCAGAGTTATTTTATAAACACATCAACAGTTAGTAAACAGAACGTCCAAAATTTCTTTATAAGTACAAAATAGTAACCAGAATAGTTGCAACTGTAATACTATAAACAGAAAATCATCGACAAATTTAGACGTAGACGGTGACTAAAAGCAATAATCACGGAGGCAGCGTGAAAAGATAAATTTTCAACACTAGCAAGCTATTAAGTGACAGGATAAGATAAATTTATAATTATTAATCCAAATTACTATAGTAAACACTGACCTGTACACTTGAATTGATTTCTACAGCTGAAGTACCAAATGTTTCAGGATTTAAGGAATCAGCTAAATGTACGGTAAATTGCAGATAGAATAAATATTAAATTGGAATTGTAAAACTACAATAGGAAATACATTCATATGAACAGAATATATCTGTAAATAATCTTACATTTATTTTCGATAATTTTTGATGTTGGTTATTTCCCTGAAGAGGCTCGGATCACCCTGCCGAGCGAAACGTTGAAATTTTCTTTAATTTCATTCGCTGAGATTATTTATAGATATATACCATTCATATACCTTACATACACTCGGCGCCTAAGTTATGTGAACCTTTTCGTTCTTCGTTGGACGAAAATTTCTAGGAAATACATTTAGTTTAAATTTCATGAGAAAAATACCCACTCTGCATATACGTTTATCTAGAAAGCACTGCATCAAATCCAGTAGCGATTCCAATATTTGATTCGATTACCACAGGTATTTAACCATGGTAGCAACCACTTTGGCTGTTCATTTAATGATAGAACAGTGGTAATCAGACATGACTAACTCCGTTTTATCTAAGAAATTCAGTAAACAAGGCAGATGTAAACTATGTTAAGTTATCAGTAAGTAATGTTTCAGTTAAATAAACGGTTAAATAGCCACCATGACCCTCTCACTATGGAACCTATAGTGTCATTATCCATCAAGATTTCTGGTTACTTGTAGCAAGCATAAATTCCCAAAGTATTAAGATGAATTGAGAGAGATCTCAAAACAAATATGCGCTGACTAATCCCTACTCAATTTTTAGTTAACAAACACATAGGACGTTCAATTAGAAGTCAAATATGAAGGGAATTTTCAAAATCATAACTTTACCGATTACAGAAATGACTAACCATTACGAAGAGAAAAGTACTGGGTACTCGATGGACGTAGTTCACTTTCCTGAAAATCAAGAAGCAGAGACTTTAAAATAGTCGGAATGTGTTAATATCTAACCACATTTAAATACACATTACATTAAAAAGCATGTAACAATCTAAGCTGCTTCTACAAATTTCAACAGGAAAACACAAGCTAGTTACATCACCAATCGTTCTTACCATAAGTGATTAAACGTCGCTAACACATTGCAACTTACTGGTAATACATTTTTATAACTCACATCGAAACCGAAACCAAAACTCAAAAGCCTTGTGGTGAATTTACTAGGTTGCTATTAACTCATTAAGTAACTTATGGAGATGGATATGAAAACAATATTCAGTCTAACTACAATATAGGACGAATGTAACACATCTTGTTGATTTTATTTAATTATTTTTAGAAGATCGCGCTTTCTCATGATAACGGCTTTCAATTATGAATAGCTACAGCTATGAGTGGCCAGCAACAAAGGCTACATAACCCACACTAATCAAATAGATCCTACTACACGGTCTTTTTGAAACTTAGCAAGTTAATGCAGGCTTGAGTACTATGTTTTGACTAAAAATTATGGTGTAAGGGTGAGAGACATTACACAGCCATAAAAACCGAAGTAATTAAAAGGTTATAAATGAAAATAAACGTAATAACCTAGATTTTAAGGGTAATAAAGCATATGAAGTCCTAAAGAAGTAATCTAGCTAGATCACAAAAGAAAACATCTCATGCAGATTCATTAATAGTCTCCTAAACTAGCCATTTACTAGTACATACACAAGAGGAACACTATAGTATTTTACGAATTCGAGATTCATTTATTTGGTCATCTGCTACTGCATATACACAGCTTAATCATAGAAGAGCAGCAGTGAAGACAAAAGAAGTATGCAATCATCTATCCAATAATATGTATTTAACCAGTAATTGTCGGAATAAGCATTCGTGAACATTTGTGAGATCAAACAAAATCCATGGAAAAGAGTGCGGATACTGCCTTTCAGTATAGACGATATGTAATATAATCATAATTTTATGGCTGCTGTTTATTCATACCCCTCGTTATCCTTGAATTACATGTGATCTAATCATTTTAGATTTAAACATATTACGAAATATTCACTCATATACGTTGATTGATTATTAATTGGTCAACATGCCACGTCTCGAAGATGGTTTTGAGGCAGTCGGAAGGAAGCACTGAGTGGATTGGGTTTCGTGACATTTCGCGCTTGTCAGTAGGTGCATTCGGAATCTTGACGGAATTGATACTTTCTGGCGGATTTGACACAGGATCACCAGTTTATTTATCATTTGATTTGTTTGCTGTTTTTAAAATGATATGGCTTTATTAATAACTTTCGTATTCGAGAGTTTACAAATAAAATAATAGTTGGTTTAGAATCCTCGAATGAAACCTAAACTAATTAAGTATTATTTACTATACACGAATAATAGAATTTACACCAATATGCCCAAAAACGCATTAAGGTACACGACACATAAAACTATAACGGCCTGATTATTAATAATATAATACGAAAAAATAAACACCAAACTTTGAAAACGAAGATTAGTACGATAACGAAACCTACCGAGGGAACTACAGAAAGGGTTATATTAGTGCTAGCATTCCGAGATACCTCGACATTAGACGTCAATATCTCATTAGTCGCAATGTTAGAGAGGTTTATAAGTCCAATAAGGCTATCTGTCAACAAAATAGGGTGAAAAACCAATTAGCAAATTTATTATGTTGTATTTAACTTTCAATAAAACATAAATATCATTACTGGTAATCGATGAGTAGTCAACTAAAATGATCAATTACGTAAATGTTCAAAAAAGTGAGGTACAAATCCAAACTCAGTGAATACTTAAGAGTCATTTTTTGGATTAAATCTTCTGTAAGACGAAAAGGATCTTTTGTATTTCAAGAACTACACGAACAATAAGAAAGTGGCTCCGTTAGGAGATTTCTTAAGTGATTTCATTTACAAAACTGTACAAACACAGATGCAAAAGTTAGATTGCCATCTTGCACATATATATAAGCAGCTGCTTAACATTGTAGTTGAAACCACTGAAAAAGATTGGTTGCGCTGAACCCATTCTGTTCCGCTTATGACTCCATGGGTGTCTTCCATTTGATCAAAAATTGAATCAAGATAACAGTGATAGATCAATTTCTAAACATGATGGAAGTCAAGTAACTAGCAGCACACATCATTCCCTGTAATTCGAATCAAATGATTACTAAATAATATTCAAAACCTTAGAGGCGATTAGTGAAGTTATCATTTCATATAGTTACAATCTTAATCATTATAAATACTACTGCATTATTTCGACTCCTCTGACATTCATCTTGACAATTTTATCTCGTTATGATGTGGCACGGCAATATGACTCAATGTACATTGCCTACGACTTACTGATTGACTCCTGCAAACGTTATAGACCGGAAAATCTATCCAGATACAGATAAAGTAATGTTAACAACTAAACTTAATTAGGGTGAATATGAGTAGCCAACTATAAATCCTTAAGCATTCTATCATTAACTTTTCTTAACCCATACGATACATAAATAATATACTGTTATACAACTTTTGATGCAAAGTACACTAAAGTAGCTAATGAAAAGCAAAACTGAAACGCAGAAGTTCACGAAACCAATATATTAGATAAAGGCTAATGCGGTAAATTTCTCACCATCATTGCTATCGAATAGATCCTTAAACAGTGATGAATCCTTTGAAAAAGGTGAAGTAGAATACTCCGTTGGAACGTCTGTGAGTGGGATGTTCTACATGAGCGAAAAAAATGGGACAGCGAATGTTCGAGTTTAAGTATTTTGAAATTTTGACCGATTAAGGGGGGAACAGAAAGATAAAGGTGTATAGAATAATCATAATAACTATGATTATTATTATTATTTAGCAAATGAACTGACACAAGTCAATGAGCTACATAAAGACTACCAAGCATTATTATTAACCCATTTACCAGGTACAGATCAGTATCCTTTGATTTGAGTCATACCATATGTGGATTAGTAACACTAAGCGTTTACCTAAGTGAAATAGCTCGGAATCGATCACTATGGCATAGATGTATTCACTATTTGCCTTCTCCTAGATCTTGAGTTCACCATTCTTTCGAACTTACGTCTGCTTCATTCCTTCCTGTTAAGTTATATTAATGTGTTAATCTTGTAAATTTGATCTCGTGTTAATGTGGTATAGAAACTCAAACTTATGAGCATGTGTGTCGGATTCTACGTTAATCATGACTGATTGACTGACCTAAGTTTCGGGACTTACGATTTAGTGGTTTAAGTCCAAAAGCTCTAACCACTAAGTGCGAGCTCCAATAAGAAAAATTACTGCTAAGAGTACTAACAATAACTATGGAGAAAACAACAAAACCAATGTTAACAACAATTACATGTATAAACTGTTGAAAAGTTTAATTTGGAGAATGTAGAAATGTAATAAAGAAAAATAATACATTGGTAACTATCTATAGTCTACTGAATAAGATATTGAGTCAAAATAAGGACCACAATGATAAACAAGTTAGCGAGGGTAACTAAATAAATTTCACTTGAATGTGAAGGTTTGACTATTTTAAACAAACGAAGAAACATCCAGCTATATGCGGTAGACTAAATGTATACGACAAACAAGTTCAAAGGTTGTTTTCACGTTATTTAATACATCCTGTCAATCAGCTAAAAGAAATTACTCAGAATCACCTATTACTATTCTTTCATTTTCAATAATGACAATTTTCGGAAATGATACTGAAAAAATACACGATATTAACAGTCGCATCAACAAATAATCACCAAGATTTAGTATGAAACTTAAAAGCGTCTGTTCGTAACTCTTCTTATCTAATCTAGTTACTTGCTGCTTCACATAGATGTCAGTTACAAAATGTTAACATTTATTCGGTTTAATAGTGACCGTAGCAAATATTTCAAACGTATCCAAAGATAAGCAAAATACACTGAATACGACATATTTCGCAAAATTCTTCTTCGATGTTCACAATCATGCCGGCAATTAGTTGCAGAAGTTTACATAACTGTCATGTTGGGCGATTAAAAAAGAACAACTAACTGTAAGGACTATGTTTTAGAAGACAATTCCAGTTGCACCAGTTGTATGTACAGTAGACATTTTATGTCTATTATCAGCATATCCCTTGCGCCTTATCCTCCTGTTTTGTACATTAGCAATTACTATAACACTTCTCATTTATGAACTACGGTTAATTGATTGTGTATATGTTGCTCCAGGTCACAGGCACTGTTACTCTTATTTTGCATTAGTGCTAATTTTCTAATTGATTGTCTGTGTAGCCAGGCTTTGTGTATGTCTGAAATATAGTTTGATTCCGTTTAGTAGTAAGATCAGTTGTCTTATCTTATTCACTCCGGCTTCATTGGACTAGCAAATACAAGGCAAGTGTGTTGACGCATACCGATTGGTAATACTCACCCATCATCACATCAGCCTTTTCTGATGTCATAACAATAGCTGCTTGGTGTTTATAAATCTAAAATAATGAGCAGTAATGAGTCGTTGGGTATAGAGAAGAAAAAAAATTAGACAAGAGGATAAAAGTCAAGTCTGAATATAAAGAAATGTGCAAGTAGCATACACTCACTTCCTTATTTTCTGTAAATGTCAAAGGACTTGTGGTGATATAATCTGTTGGTTTCTCAACAGCGAAAACTCCAGGTAAACTACCAACGACAAACGATGTCCTATATGATTGTTTAGGAGGAGAAAGATCTACTGTCGGAGTTATATTAAGGCACGGTTTGGGGCAATCACTAGAAGAGAGGAATCAAGCATTATGTCATATAACCATCACATCAAGTTACAGAGCACTACATATACTAAATGACGTACTTTTTTAATTCAATTAACGATCATAGCTACAGTTCCTTAAAAACGTAAATGAATTCAGTTAATTTGAAAAACAATTACGAGCATAACGCAGCCAACAGCCAAATCAACCAAGCTCATGCTCAGATAACATATTTCCCTCTACTGATTTTTCATACAATTAAAACCAAGGACTTAACAGTAGTAGTTACACTGGACGTAGTTCCACATTGACTCACTAACAGAGTTAATGGCGTTTTATGTTCCCCAGTAAAACCTCATGTTCGACAATGTTTTTCAACCGACTTGATTTTAAAGGCATCCGATACCACATCTATATTGGCGATATGTTACTAACTACACGCACAACTTACCTATGTCTGATGTAAATGTAGTTCAGAGTGTTGAACAAGTGTCTTTCGTGCCTAAGGATAACGCTACCATTTCATGAAGCATACTGGGAGTGAAAGGCTCTTAGTGAAAGTGAAACTAGCTTTCTTAAGCTCCTATGACAATCGATTGTTGAGAATGCTTATCATATGCCTTAAATATCACATTCCATGTAGTTTCATAATTTTACAAAATAATTTACCAACTTTATCTAAAACACTAATGAAAAACCGAATCACATACTATGACAGAAAATAAATTATCATTAACGACCAATCAAATATTGTCCATACCATTTATTTTTACGAACGCCACCACATTTCTTTTTAGATATTGTTTTTACCTGCACTGCTAACCTAGCAAAAAGATATGTATATATATATATATAAAGTACGAAAACTTACTGTGGGCGGACTCGACTTTTATTTGTGATATTGATAGCTTTCGTCCTAAAATAAAATCAAAGAAGTGTAGACGAATCTCACTGTGGGACATGACATCATGTATAACAAACTTAAAGCGTCAGTATACTGTGATTACTGTACACTAACTGACTACAAGATACACCGTTTAACACTGAGGAAATAATCTCTTAATAATTTAGAATAATAGGAAACAAAGTTCCCTAATTCTTATGGCAAGCAAGAAAACCCGAAACTGTTAACTTAAGCCTAAGTAAAAACAAGTGTGTGGCATCTGATAGCAGTTAACAGACAAAATGGGCGTCATAAACGTCATACATTGATCGTGTATTACGAATATAACTGATTTGCCAAGTACATGTTAACGAATCGACTTTGAGCTAAGCTCGTCTTTAATGTGACAGTTAGTACTACTACTCAGTTATCTAAACTGAAGTACATGAAACGGTGTTCAAATCCACTCAAAGTCTAGTGAGTATTGTAGATGACTGTCAGAAATATATGGGGGACTGGCCTAATGGAGAAAGATAGTATGAAGTGAATAAGTAAACAATCGCATTCAATCGAAATATAAATAACACGACGATATGCATTACACAATTCAAAATTCATTTATTTAACATATCACTACAAAGACTCACACTCCAATCATCTGAGAGAAAACTAATGCATCAGTATGGAATTCCTGGATAATGGAAAAGGATTCGATGAAAGCAAAGTGTTCCTTCTGAAAAGTAAACATTACTGGCAATAGATAAGACCTCTTTCTCAAGATATTGAATAGAAAATCCCAAAATTCTAATCAACCAAAAGCATTTTTCTGCAACACGTATGCGACGACTATAGATGTACTAATAGTAGCAAATGCTGGATATACCTGCATTTGGGTAAAGGATCGTGCACATACGATATGAACTTTACACTAATCCACAAGCTGCCGTCGTAAATCCTGGGATTCTATAAATATTAAATGTAGTGAAACCATTTACTTGACTAGATGATGTAGACAGTATAGCAAAGGGCTCCTCTAAGTCATAATTAAGCAGTCTATCAGGAGACGATCGACTTGCCGTAAAAATAAATGGAGTAACTCGAAGTAGTTGAAGTGCTAGTCGTTTATCAGGAACACATCTCGCCCAGTGCATATTTAGCTTTTTCCGAAGTGAGGCAGTCATACCGTTAATTTGGTCGTCCGAAATCTGAAATAGAAGATTTGGTGTTAGACACTAGAATGAGTTTATCTAAACGACGAAGACAATAGAAACTGAGGCAAGCAGACACAAAATATGTACAACTTGGTAGTTTCACTCAAACATGTAGAGTGCCAGCGTGTTTAGTACTTGGTTGTACGGAATAAAACAGCCAAATAACATGACAGTAGTAGAATAAAATAAAAGGAATCATTTAATAACAGTAATACACGAAATGGAAAATACACTGCAAAATATTCTCAAATCTCTTTACTATTTAAAAGAAACAACAGGTTCACACAACGATTGACACAAGTTTGTAATCCAAGCAACAAGTTCAAATTCGCTGAAATGAGCAATTATTGGTGATTCAATAACAGCCTTTTAGGGGAACCCATTGATCTAAGAGAATTGTTCATAGGTGCATATGACTATTACGGCCGAACCAATAAGGAACGGAGGAAGCGTTTCAAGGTCACGGCGGATACTTGAAGGCATCATGCTAACAATATAAAGGGTTCGAGATCTTATTAGTGATAAAAATCTCGTTTTTCGTTTGCAGACTATGGTATTGTTAAGAAAATGATTAAATTTTCAATGTGGCAAAGAAATGGCAGTTTTCTAAAAAAACAAGAGACACGAGATGGCTGTTGATTTCGTTGTAATGATTGCTGGTGCAAAAAGTCCTTCCGAAAGGATTCTTTTTTGCTCGCTCCAGGCTAGAATTGAAACAAATCCTCGTTTAAATAAACGGATTGGTTATTGGCATTAAAGTAACGGCAGCCGCTTCACTAGCGGATGTTTCTGAAAAGACAACAATTCAGTGATATGAATACTTCCGTGGAATATGTAGCTCTCTGGTATGTGGGATAGAGCATTAAACAAGGGGCATTGTAAGAGGGAGAAAATATAATAGAGGGAGATCTGTAAAAACAGAATAGGTAAGTAATAATTGCTTTAATCTTAATGGTAGGTTCTTGGTATTTAAACTTAATAATCCTGTCTCCAACCTCCAAAAGTTCAAAAATCATGGGAAAACAGTGTATCATGTTTAATTGTTTTTTAAAATTTCGTTTTCCATAATAAATAATGATTTTATCTACCACTGCATTTTCATTGGCTAAAAGGTACCTCAAGGTCAGCGGTGTAGTTTAGTTTCACCCATCCAAGGTCATTTTACAGTTGCTCAAGTTCGGCCGTAAAAGTCATGTCTACCTAATAACACAACACTACTTGCCTACTTAAACAGCAGTCGCTAGGCGACCATTGATATAGAAATATTAATTTGTCACAATTCTACAAGCATTTCTTCCAGGGCATAGATGCCCCACACTCACATTAACGTAGTAAATCGTTCTCCTTTGAATTGCTAACGATAACGTCATCATTGTCAACAAAACTGTGAGCAATGACCTAAAGATGAAAAGTCGCAATTTCATTGGTTCGTCCTTATATTATTGACCTGTTCAACATAGAGGTGAAAACGGCACAAGAATATCGTCATCGTGGTTCGAATTTACGCCACCTTAAGGTGACATTTTTGTGATATTGAGCGCACAGACTCGTGGTTGCATCTTCTCATTAACACCATGGCAGACCTCTCGTTCTCTAGTAGCTTCCAGAAATCGCCATAACACTCATATTTGTGCAGAAATATTGTTATCAATGGTTGAGTCTTCAGTTTTCACTAGTCTTCGCATCGGATAATAATAGCTTGGCTTGTTCATTACAAGAAATGACTTCATTTGAAAGCAGCGTTTGAAAATATAATGTTTGGTTGACGAGTTTTCAGTTGGGATGATTTAGGGCAAGCAATTGGAGAGTTTAAGTCTTTAGGGAAAGTGGATTCAACTTAGTCGTAGATCACCTGCACTCATTATGTTTATTCGCAGAGTCAACTAGCCTCGTTTTCGTCTTTAAAATACATTTGGTATCACAAGATCTCATGGAATTAGTCGGAGCAGCAAACCATACGATGAAGTATAACTATATGTTGCTGGCACATCCAAGGTGCAGTACCTTAAACTAAAAAGACTGAAATAGTCAATGGATAAATATCTCTCGAAGATAATCAATCATCTTTAGGTGCCTGGCATATCATAACTGAACACTAATAAACTCTGGATATGTTGCCTAAAGGTCGATATATATCAGTAAACTGGCTCTGGATATGAAGTGCACCCGATATATAGCCAAGTTACGCTTGTGGTATTACCAGGGCAACTTCTAACGACTGAACCCTCTCTTACGAATGAGAATAAATCAGAAAGCACGAATGGTGGAAAAGAACTTATATTTGGCTGTGAATATAGCGTCAATGGAAAAGCAACGTTTAGACTGGCAAACTAAAGAGAGAATTGCTTTCCACGGTACGGCGTGACGTGATCTGGTGATGATGCGTGACCGAGCGCCTTCAACTAGTAGTGTCCGCTAAAACAAACATGGTCAGCATCAATGTCGAAGACCTATGTAACTATTTACTTAGGGGATTATTTACCGCTACTGATCTCAGTTGTTAATACAGCGTAGGTTGTACACATTTTGGTTTTAAATTGTTGAACTTGCTTGGCACGTTTTCCTCACTCGTTAGTAACTCCATCAGGAACCCTATAAATCCTTCCAAGAATGATTCGGTATTGAGTGCTAGTTTGAAAATTCATCAAAATTATTACCACAGTCTCACTCACATTACTCTTATTAGTTTGTGCTTAACAGAAACTTTGAAATTTAAACAACCACAGCACCAACTGCGAATGTAAATCAAAAAAGTAAATTGGAGTTATACAACTATTGCGTGCAAAATATGAACATACTACATCGGTGATTTATAGTTTGTTCACTGCAAAGTAAAAACAACATAAAACATCAAGGAAAATTCCCAATCATGTCAACCAAACTCAGATTAACTATATGGTCTTAGATGACGTAATTACACTACAGTTCGTTCTTAACGACATCAAAATGTAGTCATTACCACTTATAAGACTCATAGTGACATATTTCAAAACAAGAAAACTCTACACAAACTGTAATTCTAAAAGAAATAAGCCTTAGGTTTATGTGACAGCAAGGCATTTAGGTGCAACCAGCAATCATGCAGAATAATTTAACATGCACGCACAGTTAAAATGTCTAAGTTACATAGTGTGAATTCTAACAATAGCTGGTTCCTGATAATGTTAGCACTGACACGGTATTTGATTGCGACATCACGGAAACCTTAAAATGACGAATAATCGGCCTCATGAAATCTACATCATGTAATTGATATTTAGCAGTACAAAAGTTCAATTTTCTTTTAAATATATCATGACAATTTATTTTAACGTTGTTCGGTAAAGTAAATCATGTTTGTCCAATAAATTCGTCCGAGTTCGTGTCGTTTGCTTCCAGTTGGTTTAATAACTCATATACTGTTAAACCAGTTCAACCATGAATACGTATGATTACATGAGTTTGATGAAATAATAAACTACCTACTACATCACACATGAGTTTCAGTCCGATTATCCAGCTAAGCATTTAGATTACAATGTACATAGGGTCTTAATTCATTTTACGTCACTATATAGCTTAATACTCTACAAACTGGCGATGGGAAAACATATATCGAAGCTCGAGGTCATCATAATTAAACACCGAGTCACTGTTAGCTAGAAGCATTACCGCGATAGATAACAATGGTTCGACGAATAAATTGCTTTCAACTTGCATACAAAGTATCGTCGAGTTGGCAGAATTAAAACATAGGAGTGAAGTGTACATGGTATGTGACCATGTTACGTTTGTCGTATAACCAAAGCAACTTCTGTCGATGAAACCCACACGTATGAATAAGATCAAAACAGAAGGCAGTCGGGAACGGAGAAGATGTCATATTTGACCGTGAGTGCAGCGCCAGAGAGATAGTGACGTCTAGGTTGGTAACTAGCGAACAATTTGCTTCCTATTTCGTATCATGTCGCGATCTAGTGGCGATACACGACTTGCAAGCCAAAAGATAAAAGGCAATGCGTTAAACATCAGTAGACGTTCTGCTGGTAGATTGTAATTTTATGCAGCTTCTGACCGTCTGTGCTTATGCTATGTTGTTGCTGCATGAAAAGTTTGTACGAAATATATTCCTTTTCTCCAGCTTGCCTATTTTTTTTTCAGTCAGCCTGAAAAACAAAAAAAATAAATATGTAAGAAAGATGAATATGGAAGACCAATGTAGCTAGAAAAGCGTGGAAAATCATGAAAACACACATAAATAAAACCTTCTCTTGAATATATTTTGAGCACCTAAAAAATACGTAAGATAAGCACCATGAAATACAAAATTATGGATCTTTAGGTGATATCCTTTTATTTAGTCGTGTTTGACGAGAATTCATGGTTCGCATCAATTACAAAAGCCTTTGCAACTACAGATTAGTGAATGATTTATCGATACGTGAAGTTTCTAACTTATCAGTGTCATGTAACACAATTTTAACTGATATAACCATTTTCTTAACCGTAAGATACTATTTTCATTGGGAATGTAACCATAGGCATTCCAAAATTTATCGTCACCAATTTTTCAACAGTACATTCTATTTTCACAACAACGATGGTTACAAAACTAAGCACCTTTTTCAGCATCATCTGACAGAGAAACTTATCGGCAAAACATTTTAAATAGTTTTTGGGATATACAATATTCATTTGGATTGTTACACATTGTTTTAAACAATCATATAAGAATTTTTTGTGCGTACTTATGATTACTTGTAGGCTTTTCGCGCCGTCGACCTAATACTATATGAAAGTAGTTCCATTGATGAAACAACCTTGTATTCAAACTGTGCAAGTAATTTTTTTATTAACGCGGAGTGTCTATTTATTTTTATCGTTATTTAGCTTTCTGCTAATAGTTATGTGACAATATCAAAATCTGTCATTTGAGGAATGGTTTCTGATTGCTGAATAACGTTCAGTGGTATGAGTCCAGCTGTTCGACTTCTATGCTGTGGTTATGCTAGATTAATAGTATGAGGGTTCTGAATTATGCAGGCAATCGAAGAAATATAGTATACGTATTAGTCCAGTGTTTACTAAGAGATGTGTACTACGACTGTCTAAATTCATGTAATGTTGATACTCATAGTTCGGGTTTGTAAAACTAAATAAGATTGGTCGTTGCTTTATGGTAAGTTTAACACGGTCTGGATTTAAAAAATTCTACATATAGCTATGTGACCGATGTTATATAGTGGGGGTCAACAAAGTGATTATTAGTTTTAACGGTTTATCTGTCTCATAACTTCAAATAATCATGATTAATAAAAGTGCCCTCAAGTAGCCTCTCACAACGGCAACTTAGTTATTTTGTTACGGGTGATTCAAAAATACCTTTTATTAGTTTACCTTTTATAACTTCGTTTTTACACAAAGTTGATTTTGGATACTCTTGTATAACTATAAGTTTTATTCTGTTTCTTGTATATTTGTGGGCAAAAGGTATAAGGCGAAAACATATTACCTGCTGTTTGTTGATACATATGAGTTGATAATAAATGTAATAACGTTAGTTTATTTGAAAGTCCGCAACTTGTATTTTGATGGCTGTATCCAAATATATTTCACCAAAATACAATATGTTAATTAACGATGGTTCCTGTCGAGCGAGGAAGCTCTAAAGCTTGTACCAAGACACAAGGTTTGAACCACAAGAAATGGGCTACTGATAATACTGTTGGTGAAATTTAATAATATATTTATGACCTGAGATATTTTTGTTTAGACTATTTAGATACCAAGATACGACAGCTGATGGTCAGTTAGATAATTTTGTTGGTAGGATTTTAACAGTCAATAATTAAAATTTATGAATAATTTCACAAATATGACAACGGCGAAGTGCAGTAAATTGTAATATTTCAACACATTTACAAGGATAATTAAATAGGTTTCAACATATCTTGCCCTGCACGTTGATGTTCGTACATTCCGTCTCGTTTTGTAAATTAAATTCTTTTCTAGTGGCTAAAAGATTTTCCCCGACTTCAAAGGTTATATCTTTATATAGTCTTTCCTTATTGCATTTTTAACTTGTCAATTGCAGAGTAAAATAGTTAATAAAAGAAGCCTTACCTCTTAAGGTTTTAGAATTACTTTACTTTTGTTCAACATTAGTCGTTATATACAAAATTTCTAGTTTTACTAATTCTTCGATTACAAAATGTTATAATGCAGTTGATTGCTGTAAGTAAATCGTCGTCATCATTAGTAACTAGTAATAGTGGTAATAACACCGTTGTTTAGTTATATATTTTTGTTGTGATATGAAATTATTAATACCAACTAGACTAAGCAAGTAGCATAATTACGTTAAAGTCAGGCTATATGTGCATATAACTATGCATAATCTATCCTATAAATTATTAAATAAATTCCAGGTTTTTTTGATCGTTCCATTTCTAAAACCCAAGTCGGTACTCATTCCGCATTTGTGTACTTCAAATTACAAAGTGCAGTCTATATTTAAAAAGGTCTTTAAGAAAACTAATGGGGTAAAGCTTACATTTTAATGTAACCAGATGTAATCAACGGGTGCATTTGATCATACTAAGTTTGGAACATTCCTTTCTATTATATTTCAGTGCTTCCATAATTGATTCACTTGTGTTTTTATCGACAAACCAGTAAGTTATTTCTGTTTATCACAAAATCACAGCCTAAATTTCTAGGTATTTGTTTTTCTTATACTTTCAGTAACATTCATTTGATTGCTATTGCTGTTGTAGTCTGTTGTCATTAATGAAGTCGTAGTTACTGACTTGGTAATACCGGTTAGTAAATAATCAATAACGTACATCCTAATAAAATTGCCAACACTGAATCCACATATGTATGTATAAGGTTGTTTGTATAATGATTTTTGAATAAGTGTCTAAACAGAGCCTCTTGAAACCTATTAATTTAATTTTTTCAATAAGTATTGGTCACAACAAGCAGAATAAGGGTGACTGCATCCAAAAACTGATTTGGTTTTGGTCGTCAGTCTTGTTAGGGGCACAGCTTACCAATCAAGCCTTGGGACACCACTTAGCGCAGATGTATTCACTCATTATCCTCCCTTAAATCATGAGCTTTAAATTATTGCATAGCTTCCTTCTACACTTCCTGAACCATCATCTATATGTTCACATTCCTTGTTACTATTATTATTTTACTTTATTGAAGTAGCTTCTACTAATGGTGGTGGTGTTAATCTTGCGATGCCATGGTGGTATGGCAACTTGAACCGATGCACACATGTGCCAGGTTCTATGTTGATTGTACATACGTACATACATACATACACCACTTAGTGGAAATGATGAAGTATTTGATTTATTTTGTTTAAATTGATAACACCTTTCATTTTTAAAGAGCTAAAGCTAATTGTAAAAGCTGCCTTCTTTAAGTGGATGTTAAAACTAGAGTATTCAAAGTTATGACTCTAGCCAATCGAATTTATCAAGATGTTTTCAAAACCATTCGTGATATAAAAGCGAATCACATCTCAGTGTTTTTTTTACCTAAGTATGTTTGATTGTTTTGCCAAAAATTTAAATTTTGATGTACTAATTTATAAGACCTAATCTTATTAGTGCCTTGATTTAAATGGTAAACGAATACGCTTACGAACAAATTTGTCGTTTTACAATACCATTCAAGCTGCAATCGCCCAGTTTGGTACTCCATACCAGCACTGACTTTAATATCGTGTACATTTTTAGATTTTTAGGGCTGTGTGCTTGTGTTACTAATGAATGAAACCTTCACAACACTTAGACTCAGGGTTTTTCTGCCCATTTCCTCAAGTTGTCTCACACTAATTAAGAACCACTCCTCCTAAGTGAAAATTGATAAATAAAACTGTCATTGCAGTTATTTAGTATGCTCATAGTGGAAGTATTCATCGTTCTCAATAACAAAATTGTTAGAAAATTATTTGTGTAATCGACTTCTGCCTTATTTATTTGTCTATGGTATTCGATTGCAATTAAATATACTTATAATATATTAAAAAAGAATATTATCATCTTTATTAAAAATGGTCAAGTGAGCACAAAACAGGTGAACGTTACACAAAAATATTAAAGCAGAAACATGGGCAGCGCAAAGTATAAATGAACGCATGTCACTTATGGTTGTCACAAGAGTCCTTAGTAATTAAATAAGAAACCGGTAAAATCAAAGGTAAATGAGTCTCCGGAATAGAATATCAATTGCAGTGAGGAATATGGGAGTCTCTGTCCAGAACATAATGGAATTTGTAAATAGTGAACAGAAAAACGCAGTAAATTTAAAATTTATAGAAAGATAAAGTTAGACTTTCTTGGCCACTCACTAAGATTATCTCTCGGACCTCTATAGGATAATCCAAATTTTTTGATGTTGTTGGAGTATATCACTTTCATTAGACCTTTACAAGACCGGTAGTTATTTGTCATAAATCCAAACATCCAGCACTCGCTTTACGCTTCAGAGATAAAACTGGTATGAAACCGTTGAATTTAGAGAAATGATAAAATTTACGAACAAGCAAAAACCCATATTGAGAAATGAAGAACAAGAATTTGTCTTAACAAAGAAATCCACTTTTGGTGGTTATATTTTTAACCTGTACAGTGACATATACATGCAATATATAAGCACACGTATATAGACTTATTATCTTATTTGATATAGATTCTCGTTTTGCTAACACCCTTATCATTAAAACGATCTGCTTTGTCTGCAAGTACATCGACAAGGACATGTTAAACAGTGAAGTTTTTAATACTTACTCTAAGGACATATAGTCAAGATACACCTTTGTTGTATAAATCATCTTCATGGGTAAAATTTATTAATAAAAGAACAAATTAGCAGTGAAACTTTTTCTGTAGGTCTCTTACCACCATACTGCTCCGTGGCTAGTCTTCAAATAATCAGTCGAAATCGACTGCCAACACCATTTTCACAACAATTGTTAACATGATATTTTTACTATTTGCGGTATGACAGCCAATATGAATAATACTACACATACCTTAAAAATCTTTATTGATCCATGGAATTCACTAGTGCAGAAAAAAATGAATTAAGCGTAAACCTCTTTTATGCTAAAATTAAAATTGAACCTAACAGAACGCTCCAAAGATTTATTTGTAGAAAACTCACACGGAATGGTCAACCATCAAGTTTCTATAACTGGGTCCAGGTTTGCAGGAATAGAAATATAATTATACATTCGGCCTCCAGAACCCAGTAAATCTGTTTTCCTGGCTCTGTAAATAAATGATTAACTGTTCTCAAGTATTGAGTGAGACATTTTTTTTGCCGGGATTTATTGCTACAAACCTTAGGGAAAAACTTCAGAGAGAACCAATAATCTCTTTATCGAAAACATTGTATCAAAACGTTGGCTTTAGAGGCGACACGGCTGATTCGTTAAAGAAAAGGGTTTCAAACGCCATTTATAAGAATCCTATTTGTAATAAATATATATAAACACATAATGAATAAGCTATGCATTTGGCCCCTCATTGCTCGTCTGTTAGTTTGGTTATTCCTGTGTGACAAGATGTATTGATCGCTCATTTAGCTCCAGTCCAAGAGAGTTCAAATGTACTATGTTACTCATGAGAACTCCAGTAACATCTTAATTTTGCATCAGTGAGTAAAATCACAGTATGGTTGCCATATAAAGAGCAGCCATATAAGACTAGTACACAACTCACCTAATATCATATAGAGGTTCCATACATTGATACACGGCGTTTATTCTGTTAGGTATGACTTCAATATTTCCTGGTATTTTTAAAATCTAAGCATCACATATACTGTTAATTTACATTTATTTGATCAAAAATCTGTTGACCATAGTGTCCATTCGATTCTTCGCTACAATAAAAATTTTCTCGTAAAGGTAACCTATACGTTCCTGCGCTAGTTCAAGTGAGTTATGAAAATGACCATGGTTGCTTATTAATATGGACTTATGTCAATCAGAAGCCAATAAGATTCATACCTGCGAACTGTAGCCAAACTGTACGAATGCAACAGAGTACATGACTAACCAAAACCTATTTATTGAGAAGGAGCATAGAAAATATGACTTCAAAGTAGTGAGTCATGAAACAATTAAGGACAATTACCTTTACACAACACATGCTGGACAACGGCGTGAGGGGATTTACAGAATAACAGGCAAAGATTAAAACCAACTACTTGGGAAAGTACGATGATAATTGTTAATAAGTCCATGGGAAGCTTATGATTTAAGGAATGCAAATATTTTACTTATTAAATGTTTAGGAATGCAGTTTAATAAAATGAATCTTATTAGAATAAAAGTAGACTCCACATTCTGGAATTCTTTATTATTTGACCTATTGTAATAGTGATTAAGCGAAATATTGATAAGTTATGCTGATATGAAGAGAATGACTTATTTCTGTATAGCTATTACCATAACAAATTACTTATGCGAAAGATTATATCGTTGTTGCTCCAGATTTTATAACATTATTTAAACAAAAATAAAAAATAAAAAAACAGTCTTTATTCTCCGAAAAACTTGAAGTTTTTGCACGCCTAAAATGGAGGGATTTTAAAAAAAAGAAGAATACTTTTAACGTTAAAATATCTTTAGTATTTATAGTTGGTAGAACTTCTTTTAGTGATATTCAAGAACGCCAAGTACATTTTCCTGTATGTAACATTAAATTTAAATTATATTGGAATATTGAGATGACTTTTATTCGTGTTAGATAGAAGCGTAAATATGTAATTATTTTTAAATTAGCTTAGGCATTTGTGGAACACAAAAAAATTAGAATTATCTATTATTTTACACAGTTTTAGCACTGCTGTGCATCAACAACCGTAAGTTGCGCTAATTTCAAAAAGTTTAGGTCCCACGGAAATTATTTTTTTGCTAAACAGTAACAAAATAAAGTGAAATGAAAATGATGCGAAAATTTTGAACTTAGTACTCAAAATTATGCGTTTGACATTGAATATTTAGTGCACAAATAATATAAATTTCAAGAAAAACATACTTATTAAATTATCTACCTTGACTCTGATTTTAAACAGGTTAATGAAAACACGATTCCAAAAATAATATGAATTCACTTTGTTTTGTGAAGCTTCTCACTAACAATAAACAGTTTTTAGTGACAATACACGATTTGAAGTAAGAACTTCTCATATGCTAGATAATGTAATTGAGATATAAGTTCAAACTAAAACATTATGTAATGCATGTAAATTCGTAACTGCATTTGAGTATTGATTGACTTTCACTTAAATAAATGACCATTTGATTTTGTATACGTAAAGTGGTCAGAATAGAAATGAGTAAAAATATTTAATTTTGTAGTATATTAGACTTGTGTACTTAAACACTAATCAATTTATCATAAGTGTTAAGTCAACGTAGTCGTTGTATGCAAATAATTTTCAATCAGATAGGTTTTAGTTTCAATGAGGATTAGTTTAACATTTTGGTAGAAATTTTCTCTAAAAATTCAGTTACTTGGTTAATAATATGGTTTAACACTGTATAAAATATCCCTTGGGCTTTGATTACCCAGGCTGTTAGTGAACAATTTAAACAATAGGAATTTACTATCTAATTGTTTAGAAGCATGCCGAATAATCAAGGTTAAATCTTCCATACAATCGAATTAAGGAATTTTATTATTAATGCAAAACTTGAATCAAAGTTTACAGAATACCGTAGTTTTAGTTTATTATATTATTATTATTATTTTCATTAGAAACTATAGTATGCTAAATTTTTAATTAGGTAGATTTCTGTACTTTTCAAAATGAAAACAATAAACACATTTTTTAACTTCAGGTTAACATTTGCTTTTGCTAGAAAGACATTTTGGCTTAGCGAATTGATAATTATATAATAGCGAAAACAAAATACTATACTTTGATTATGGCTGAAAACCAAGAATATCATAAGGATGAATGCCGGAAACAAAACAATACATCAAAATTGTCTTCAAACAATAGCGAAACAATTTCAAAACACTGTGGATGTCATAAAAAGCTACCATTATTCCTGTTTATTACTGTATATGTTTCATTTTGTTGTTTTGGTGCACTTTGTCTTAACTTACTGGAAAGACCTACGGAAAGATTGGAGAGACTACGTTTACATGCTTCCCAAATCAACTTTTTGAAGACGAATCCATGTGTATCAAGTAATATACATCTATACACATTTTTTTGTATGCTTCGTTTCACTTCGTATCCAGATCCAAGTCAATCTGATAGAGACTAAGAAGCCACCAATTTCTAGTTAATAAATATCATAAGAAATTTGAAATTAAAAGGAAATATGATATACAAACTATTGTTCGATTGAGGTACATGTGATGACATTCAGTCATTTTTCAAAGTTTAGAAACTGACGAATGAATTCACAACCTAAATTGTATATGGACTACAGTTCATGAGTCAGTTCTTAATGCACTTCATGCAAACTTGAAAGTGTGACAGTAGCCAGTATTTTGAATACAGTTAAAAGCTAACGTATATCTTGGTTAGTTTACATGACTTTAGCTAGCTGACTGAACATTGTGCTTAGGTTGTATTGTTTAACAGATGTATTAGTCTTTAAATTAAATAAACTAATAGTAATAATTTACTAAAAATTGCGACAGCTAACATCTGGTTCTTAATTTGACACCGGATGAGTTTTTCTTTACATCAAGTCGTATAAATTTTTGTTTTATTAGTATCATTGTTATTGCTATCGTTTTCTATTATAATTTCATAATTTAACGTTAATTTTCTAGCTTATTATTAGTTCGCTTTTGCTATCTAGTGGCTCTACGATAGCACTCTCCTAGTATACTATTCCCATAGCTAAGTAAAGATTATTAATTTCGAAATCTATATGAACATATGCATAGTCTCTTTAATTGACACCATTTGATTTTCGAACATCATTTCTCTTATGTACACTATTTTCATATAAATTTGTATAAATATACACATACTTTTAAAATCTAGGCAGACATTGCCATGACATCTGTAAATAATCAAGGGAAAATGTTCTAACGAGTACGTAAAGGTAACTAATAATCCTAACTCTCATTAAATAATCACCATATAGTGATCATTGATTTTTTATGATCAATAGATAAAAAAGATATATCTTAAGTTGCGACAGACATGATTTTTCATTCTACATTTTTATGTACTTGATGGCATGTGATAAATATTAACATATACAAAAATATTTTACTAATTGACATAGATTATATTACTACAACTATGCATATATATTAATTGTTTTCCTAGTTGAAGAACTTCAGAAATTTGTTAGTCATATTGCATCAGCTACAAAAATGGGTATATCAATGACGCCAGTTAGAAATCTTAGCAAATACGATGCATTGGGTATTCCTAAAAATTGGCATGAAAACTTTTATTTGAAAAAAAATGCTGAAGTAAATGCTCAACTTGAAGTAATCGCCAGACGTGTATTAAATGAAGAAGAGATAAATAAGAGTAGTTGGAATTTTTTTGAAGCAGTATTTTTTGTAATAACAGTTATTACAACCATAGGTAAGATTAAAAATAGTATCCTTAACAGTTAACATGCATAAATTATTTAACAGACTTTCATATTTATGCAAAACACTTAAAAAGTTAGTAAAAATTGACAACTGAAGTAAAATGTTCTGTTTAAAAAGATGTTTATTGAACGTTACTAGATGAAGACAAAAATGTTATTGATGAGGTGCTGCCTCTGAACTCGGTAATCTGACTGTAAAGCTTTCTCTATTTTTCTGATATAAGTTACCTATGGAAATATCTAAGTGACTGATAGCCTGATTAAACTTCTTAGCTAATAGTATATGTTGCTAAAATCAACGTACTGAGCTACACATTTCCTTTACCAGTACATAAATGTTATCTTCTCAACAAAAACTTGTCGGGTTTTAAAGTATGACATTCCCAGTACTATGTGTACTAAAATGAACGTTATGAACAGTCAGAATGTTTCACTAGCTGTTAGAGATATTCTCTTTTGCATTGATACATCGTTCAATTTTATTTTTTTCTTATCGATGTTAGACAGCTCGGCTATTTATGTTTTGCTAATAAAACGCTTTGTTTGATTAAACACCATGATTTTAAATGAATCGTTTGCTACAAATTTTGTTACCATGAAAAGTATTAACTAGATAACTAAACTGCAAAATACTATAGCGTTTTGGTTCAAGGTATCGACTGGAAAGTTTTTAATTATACACATTCATTACAATCCATTAATATATATGATAGAAATGACGAAATAATTGATTATAGACCAAATAAATATTAAATATTTTTAGTTAGATATATAATTTCTGTACTTAAAAATGTTAAACCAATTTTTGAAGTTGTATTATATTAATTACCAGTATAAATATGTATATCATAGAAACTGAACAGTAAATATAATTGATCTTTGTTGTCCACTAGTCATGGGTTCTGTTTTAAAACTTGGTTTTATTTTCTATGCTTTTACAATTTACTTCTAAGAATGAATATGCATTATAATTATGTAAATGCATCTTGATTTATTGAGATTAGACTTTATACTAATTATAGTAATCTTTCAGGATTGTTTGTTATTTATGTTAGAAGTTTAACATAAATCGTGAAAATGTTAAATATTTCACTCCTAACATAAAATAAGCCAACTACCTTTATACATTTTTAATAAAATAAAGAACATTTGAAATGTACTGCTCACGTCAAGGTGCTACTTAATTAACCTGCTATTTAACCAATTAACTATACTCGTGTTTATTATAAAGAAATAATTGAGAGCGAGAATGATAAAATCTACATTTAATTAAGGGAATAATAGTCAGTTGTCAAATCACTAAACTATGATCATTATTTCAGTTTTACGTATTTATTTATTCTGGCTTGAGTAGTCGAGTTATTAGGTGTTGCAAACAGCGTTTGGTTCACAGTAGATAATACCGATTACTATTTGACTTCTGGGCCAAATTGAATTAAATTGAAAATAACCCTTTAATAGCATGCAATTGTTGCCAGGTATATATCCCCAATATTATATATTGGGGATACAAGATATTTTTCATGAAAACAAATATCTTTATACAGAGTGTGCATATTTATTAGCTTGTATCTATCTCATCCAGCTTGATCACTTGATAAATTTGAAGAGTATGAGAAAAAGCAGCATCTACTGAATAATATGAATTTACCATTTTTCAGAACTTGTTATCGTCTGCAAGCACCTTAAAATCAAAACGAGTAATGTAATTACTTTATTTGGTAAAGTTTATATAGATTTTCGAGAAGGTAATGAAAATAATAAGTGTAACATTCCACAAGATATGCAATTAATCAAGTCATATTTGAAGTGTATTTATAAAACGCATAAACATAATTATGCAGTGGAGATGGGTTAGGTTATGGGTTGCTTAGTAAAAATAAGCAAAAAGAAAGGATTATTATTAAAGCATCAAAACGAATGACTACACAATAAATTGAAGTAATTTTTGACCAATGTCATATTTTTTCTAGTGCTTAGTGTTAATTGAGTCCATCTATCCGTTTATCCATTAACATTGTGACTACCAGTCTACATAAATTACTATGTTGTTGAATTGGGTTGGTTAAAGGCAATCATCAAAAAACCTTAGATCTTAGTTTTGTGATGCTCTGGATTTCCCGTAGTCTCCACGGAACTGATGCCCCCCTGACGCGTCTAGTGTCTGGTAACTAGACAATATGATATGAATTTTAGGAATAAACGGGAGCAAATATTCCTAAATATAGACATTTAAAATTAAAACTCCTAATTCGCACCCTAGAATTACTCAGTAAAGAATTTTCTTAGGTGGCAGAATTTACTAAACAGTTCCATTTCGTGATACCGGTTTTACTTCTGCCTTTAAGTATAGCCTAAGTTATGATAGTATACTTCTTGAACCATGTTGGTTTATAGTAAAGATTGTTTCTTAAAGATAGAAAAGGTTTTTTGATGCTTTGATAGAAATGTGATGGATAAAAAAATCGTGAAGTATTAGTGGGATGGATTCTTTCAATCAAAGTCATCGACAGACAAAAATGAAGAACTAAGTGATTTTTAGGATAAAATGAATTTACTGTAAGTTTTTTGACATTCACACAATTGTGGCAGTTCTTAAACAAAAGCTAGTCGAAATAATAATTCAGTAACACATGAGGACTGAAAAACAAAGTGATAAGCCAAATATGTCTCAGTCAACTCCCTGAAGTCAACTAATGTTAGCACATGATTCATGATCGTTCTAGGTAATGAAAAAAACAATTTCTTGCTAGGAAACAAGTTTATCGTCTTGGAATAATAAAGAAATGTAATGAATTACTTTTTTATTGGAATTTACCGACAAACCGATGACGTCACCATAGACTTGTTATCAGCTGGTAATTCTATGCATTAACTCAAATAGAAACTCTTTATCTCATTAATCAAGAAAAATTTATACTAAACGTTTCTTGCTTATATGATACACTAGTTATTTCAACCTAATTACTACTTTGTGAACATAAAACGCTTAACACTAACGCGGTTTTTTGATGAAGTCTTCAATATAGGATTTAGTTTTGTAATTTATTGTCAATAAAAATTATTAATATAGAGTTGTTTAGTGATGGTCTGTAGGGTACTCTCGGCCTGCATTTTGTCATGATAATGACTACTAACTAGAACTAAGCCTAATTACAGAATTTCCTGTTAACTAAGTTCAAAACACCTTGGACCATAACATAGATCAGGCAAAGTGAGTCAATTTGATTTGTGGCTACATTGCGATTTGATTAATAGAGCACAAAAAAACTAAATAAATATTACAATGGTCAGTCAATGTAGAAACTATCAAAAGGATGGATGTATATATTACACAATATCTTAAACTGAGGAGTTACAACCTTATTACACATAGGCTAGTAAAAGTGCAATACTTTTTGAGAATTCAGAGAATTTATTTTTAACATACCAGCTGAAAAAACTGCCCGTTGCTAGAAACAACTGTTGAGAGAAAAAAACACTGGTAATTTTTGCATTCCATTCAACGTATCTCTCTTTTTTGGCTTTTTTAAACAATTCACTTGGACAATTTAAATTTTATTCACATGGTTTACAGAATATTATTAAAATCTTCAAATGTTATTGATTTTACCATCAAACAGTGTAAGAAATTTTTAGATTAGAACCACATACTGTGACTTTATCACAAATGAGTGATATATTTAAGTTTTATATTGTTGATAATTAAGTACTTCTTTATGCTCAGGAATGTAGATTTCTAGTTTTTAGTGTAAATCACATCTAGAATGAATCTATTTATTAAGCTCTTATTTAATTTGTACAGGCAGTTTGTTTCCTGGTACAAGATAACTTATTCACTTGCAAAAAGCTTATTGTAATTAAACAAGCATTATTCAAATAATGCATTTTTCGTGTTCAACATACAGATGAAACTGTAGATTTAGTAAAATAAATACTAAAAGTGCTTGACCTAGTCAGGCTTCATGGTTCCGAAGTGTTCTATAGAAAGCATTTTCATAAAAAATCTCAACAAAAAGGTTTTTTGTAGATAAACTGTGTTCACAATTTGGATTGTACATCGTGAGCAAAAAATAGGCAGTACACTACTGGAAACCAGAAAGCACTAGACAACTGCCTCGTCTTATCATGGGGGGGACATCCACAACTTAACTAGAGATCAACGCCAGAATCTCCAAGTTCTACAGCTAATGTTTAGCCATAAGAACAATCAGATATCATACAATCATCAAAATTTCTAGCTTTATTGAGTTTGTAAAATACTGCCTAGCTCCACCTAATGTCATGGGCTGCTAGCTCCATCACAAGTGATAATAATTCCATTAGCTACGTTTTTTAACCAAAGCCCTAGGATAACCTTCGGAGTTTATTCATCTGTGACCATGTTTCTACAATGTTATTGATGGAGTCAGTCTGTGATATACATTCCAAATAACACAACCTCTACATAAATCAATACTATGTTCAAAGGTTTTAACAGAAACAACGGTTGTTTAGTCAGCTTTTACTTACTAGAATTCTTATCATAATAATAGATTTCTACTTTTCCTCATTTACAGTTTATAGGAACGTATGGAAGTCATTGAAACGTTTATAATTTTAATTAGTTACATTCCCATGTCATAGAGTCCAATAAAATTATCATCCTTATTTATTACAAAATTTATTTTGACTAGTATTGTTTGATTTGGATTGTGGCTGGCAAGCAGAATCCAGGACACGCGTTTCGTAAGATTTTGGGACTCACATTAAAATTTATAATGCAACTTTCATAATATTGAATTTAACGTTAATAATTAATGTTGTAAAACCAGTATCATTGTATCATCAAACTTTATAACTTATTAAGTAGATGAAACTAAAGTTATTATGTACATATTATGCAAAACTAGTATTGTAAATAGAGAAAACTAGAGTTATGTAAGTCGCTTGGACGGGAAGAGTAATCCACTTCAAAACTAGCTACACAAGTAAGAATTTAGCCATTACGTTTAATATTAAAACCATTCTATAGAAATGTTTAGTATTTATGAAGTTATTCTTTCAACAAAAAATAGTAACACAAAGTTCTTTAGGTATCTTACTTATATTTCACTCAGACTATTTCTTATAAATACACATATCGTATTTCTACAGCACTGTACAAAGTGGGTGGATCATATTTAGTATGGTACATGAAAAGGTCAAACATTTTGTGCAATTTCAATTGGCCACATACTCTTGGAACGACAAGATCAAATGGTCAAATGTACTTGAAAAATTACAACTAATTACTGACTCATCTAATACGTGTCATAAAATTCTTGTCAACTTTCGTTCACTTCGTTCTGTTGCATCTTCCATGGTAAATACTTAATATGTTTATCTAAGATCTACTGTCAGTGGAGAAAAACAGATGACAACATCTCAACAAGTCAATTTATATATATATATATATATATATATACAGCCTTAAACAAGGCATGTATTTATTAAATATATGAGTAATTAATCAACCAAAAATAATTATTAATGCCTCAGTGTACTATACTGAAAAAAATGACAGGCTCCAAAGCGAATATTATTGATGCCAATATTACGGATCTTATTTTAGCAATAATCAAGTGCTGTCTTCTTTTTCTTGTTTTCTCAGTGGTTGTATGAACTAACCGAATATCGTACATTAGTTAAATTATTTATTAAGTCTATCAAAATCATGGATTGTACTAAAATAACATATTTCTATAACTTCTTTAATGAGGAATGTTTTTCCATCTTATTCATTAATGCCAGTGCCGTTTAATAATAACTATTAGAACATTTTATGACATATATATATATATATATATATATATATATATATATATATATATATATATATATATACAGCATTTCCTCACATTACAAAGGCGAGCATAAGTTTTTCGTTTGGTATGTATTACTTGCCAAAAGATAAAGCTTCAGTTAACTGAATTTTTAAAATATAAAATGATAAATACATTCGCATGTCATTCACTACTAGACTTACGTTCTCCAAATTCATAAGAGAATTTTATGAGTTTTCTGTTAGTTCTTGAAAACACAAGAAACTTCTTATTAAGTGAGTATTTTTGCAAGTTACTAACATGAATTCATTCAAAAAAACTTCAGTATACTCGAGAATACTTCTTTCGTAGTTTAGTGTTTGTATTCAATAATAAGTTTGGCTAAATGTACTACATAGTTAAAATTTATTGTTTTATTTTATTGAACGTTATTTATTTAAGGTTTGTGATAATATTGATTAGTGCTTCTGCTACAAGAAAACGAATGACAGTTAAGTCTTGTTGTTTTATACTATTCTCTACCTTTATGAATTTGTATACATATACCTTCATCGGATAAAGAAAATGCGTAGACCAGACGAAAAAGTGTTACATAGTGAAAACTGACGAATACAAAGGCTGCAATTGATGAAGCGATAAGCTTCTCTTAATATGAAGTCACTAAAAGAGCGTCATAAGAAATTCAAAGACGGATTAATATAAGAACCGTCCAGAAATAGATGATTGACATGATGTGTAACTATATAACTGTACAAATTGTTGAAAGGACTCACATAGTCTTAAGGAATTTGTTGAGAGTAAATACTGTAATGAATTGTTATGCAACCTAACAAATAATTATGAAGACAATAATAATACATTTTCAACAAAACAATCAGGATATTCAATGAAGAGGGGGTATTAATAAACTGGTAGACGAGTTTGTGATTTTTGATACCTAATGTTTCATCAGTAAATTTTCTCCTTTATTTAGTGGTTGTTTTGAAAGACTTAAAATTACAGTGTGACTTTCATTGCGGTATTAAGGGCCGTGATGCCTATGTTTAGTAAGGTCAATACGAAATACAAAAATTCCCCTCTCTCTGTTCGTCAGTTACATATTCTCTGGCGGGTATATGCTAATAGATAAATATATTTGATGTCAACACGAAAGTAGAGCATATAGTTGCTATTATCTTATAAAAACATTCGTTCGACACTAGGTGGCAAAATTAACGATTTGATCTGCAGGTAAACTGTAAGGAAATTATTTCGCAATTATATGATCTAGTGGCTTCATTACTTCAGTAGAACAGATGTAAATGTAGTTGAACTCACAACTTCTGTGGATATCTAGTGGCTACAAATTACTCCCACTAACTATTAGTTTTTACCAGAGTTTCTTCTCACAGAGAGGTCTAAGTTTTTAACTTATTAGACACTGTTTGGTAAACACAATAAGATCACTGCATCATATTTCTTCTCGTTTACCCGTTTGTAACTTCTATTTCGTTGAATTTCAAAATTTAAAAAATAATATCATAGTACTGATATTCCATTTTTAAAAAAGTCTGATTTATTTATTAATGGTTTTGCTAATAGAAATGTTAAGGAATTTATTGTTATAAGATCCACTATTTTAAAATGAAAAGAGCTTCTTGACGATGAGCGTCATTAATATATCATTCTTAGTTAATGTAAATTCATAAACTCAGAGAAACAGTATTTAAATAATGGTTTAAAAAATTTACCTATTTTTGAGGAATGTTTTAATTAATCAATTTTAGTTTTAAGAAATCACTTCACCTTGTGTCAATTTGTTTATCTAATTGATTTTTTTTAACATTCTGATAACTATAAATGTAACTCAAAAATGCAGTATGTGATTTAGCATACACTGATTTTCAATGACTTTCCGTTGTCAATGAAAAAGTATTTTGTCACATTCAAATATTATAGTTTCATCAGGTATTTAACTTCTTTCAAACAAAATATCATGTGAAATACTTCGTTCTATCAACAAACTTTGAATTAACTTACATATTTAGCAATTTTTAATAACAATCATCATTACCTGTTCTCACTTTCCTTCCGTCATTCGTCCTAAATGAATTTTGTTGTGAACTTGTTCCTGAGTAGTTAAAGACATCAATTACTAGTATTGATTTTAACCATGAAACAATGATGCATTCAAATAATCTATATCAACATCTGCTACCATTCAGAAAATTCGATAGAAGACTGTCGTCACTCTATAGGTACTTGTTTGAATCATGAACATGCTTTAATGAAGGCATCCATTTTCGTGCATTATACTGAATGAAAAAAGTCACAACATCAAGATCACTATGATTTTAATTCCAAAATGAAACGCTAAATAATGTATTTAGTAAAGAATTAGATAAGTGCATGGTAGTTTATGAAGGAAAATGTTATCTTGAAAAGGCTCTGGTTGATATCCAAAATACTGTTGAATCAGAAAGTATAAATACAAGTCATCAAAATGGTAGACTATTTGACACTCATTCCTTGTGCCAAATTCACGACTGTTCCGATTCATATACTGCCAGGCTGAGTGGGATGAACTTGATAAAACATTTCAACTCAAACGTCTACACAGTGATAAATGTCGAGAGAAAAAGAGAGTTAACGCTTTACAGATGTCCAGATTTTTTAGAGAAACAGTTGTGAAAACTTAATTTTTTAGTAAAACTATCCCAAAAACAGACAGAACGGTGATCCAGTTTCATTTCAGGTGACATAATGATTAACAGAACATTCCTAGGACTATTCAAACTAAATTCCATGAACTGTTTAGTTAAACAAACCACAACAATAATTGCTAAATAACTTATTTTGGTTTCTTTTCTTGCCTCCTTCACCTAAATGCACGTTGATTCCTATAATCCTGCTACATTCGATTTGTCTACCGTCCGCTCTCACAACTTTTACATGACATTCCTCTTTATATTACCTATGAAACATTTTCCTGGTAGAATTAACTGTACAATCATATCAACAGTCACATAAAATAATGGCACTGTTTCTTGAGTGTCAAGAATATAGATGGCATTAGATATGATAATAATCTAAGGAGTTATTACTTAAATAAATATAACAATTCTCTTGACAATATTGTCTGATATTTTTGATGATTTTGATTTTGGTTATTTCCTCGAAGAAGCTCTAACTAGATTACTGGGTAGAACATTGGAATTATTGTCATGGGTGCTTATACTGTCTTATTGGAAAGTAATTTGTAAATGATCATGGCGTGTAACACATATTCAACCTTAGTACTTATCCATCATTATGCAATATTCGAGTGTAGTAATCTAGTTTATCTTTATATAAACCTCATTTACCTTGATTATTTTATTAATTATTTCTACAGACCTTGAAATCACAAGTTTTCTTTAGTTTGCTCACTGGTTGATCACTGTGTAGTGACCAGTTTGATGTCCGTTATAGTATTGATCGAATTCTTTTAATCTAGTTGTAATGTGGTCCCTAGTCTAAGTAATTTGACATCGTTAGCACTATGTTGAGACGGAAGGTGGTTTGGAGGTCGTCAGCCTGCTGGAAAGTGACAAGTAGTACAAAATTTAGGTATATGGTTTTCTCCCGACTACCCCACCTCCAAACCACCTACCATCCTCAGTTTTTCTTTTCTAGTTTTTTTGCTTTGTGATATTTAGTCAAATTATAAATCACCAACATTCAGCCAGTCACATTATTGACAAGAAATTTATATTTTACCTTCTCTGACTTTGTTTGTCTGTTTACCTAGTCTGTTGTATATCACATTGCTTACCTACAAACACAAATATGAAATTCTTCACTGTATAGTGAAATTAAATAGGTCATATAACATAATGCTCTAATTTCGATAATTATGTCTCATTTTACTGGCTTATAGAAAATAGACTTTATTATTTATAGTCTATGCATAAACAGCTTATATTTTAAATAAATTATTTAGGTTATGGCACAGTCAGTCCAGTTACCATATACGGTAAAGCCTTTTGTATATTTCTGGTTACTGTTGGAATTCCAATGAACGTGGTTCTAGTTTCTGTATTGGCTTCCTTATGCATGCCTACGATTCGCAAGACACGAAATGCTTTAGTCAATTTTTATTCGCATTCAAGAGACCATGGTACACACTATATAGAATGGAAACATCAGAATTCCTTTGCCGTGAACAAACATGCAAAAATTTCAGGTGACGAAATGTGTTCAAGCACTAAAAATGAGCAAACATTTTCAAAATTATGTTTCAAGCTTAAATTTCTTTTTCGAAAACAAGTCAATGATACAGTTCAACAAAACGAATCAAATGGATTTCGTAAACAGTCATCTAATAGGTTAGTTTTCAGTTTAATAAAACGTTTAGTTTTGTCAACCAGGTTATTTTGAATATATGCATTTACACAAAATAAAAATGTTAATTAAACACGTTAAAGGTGAAAATAAAATTCAATTACTGAACGAAACTCTAGTAAACGTCATTTTTATTTTTTTTCCGGGACGCATTTGTTGAGTTTAGTTAGTGAAAGCATTTTATATAATCTGTGTACTTAACCTGTGTTGAAAGGTGATCTAGGTTTTTCTAGAAAAATCCGAAACAAGAGAAAATGTCTATATCTATCACTAAACAGCACTTGAGTGATTAAGGTGTATCTATCGGTACTGCCAACGGTGGTTACATTCAATTTATTCTCTATTTTTGAGAAATATATTTAACAACTGATTTTTCATTCACAAAGGTTAATCATGTTGCGACTAGCCGATCGATACTTTTTTACAACTTGGGGATGTTTTTATTGCTTATCGAACCAGATAATTTCGTTGTGACATAAACTGCCCAACTGTGTCTACAAACAAATAATCAAAGTTCAGAAGTCGAGAAATTATACAAATTAAAACATTTAACGAAAGCAAGAACGACTATTCTATGAATTCTATGAATTCAGTTACTTTGCAGTTTCTCATTAACTACTTTGCAACCTAAAACCAGTAGTAATAATTACTCCTAAAAATGTAAATGTTTTTGTGTAGACTTTACATAGTGGAAAAGTCCTCATCATTGAAGAAATGATACTTGATACTCAGTCTGTCTGAATTTCAACAGATCGCGTCCAGTAAGCTACAAGTGAGCGTTAATGAAAACGTTATTTAATTTGGTACAGAGATTATGTTCAGAGAACAAAACAAAAGAATAATTGAGTATTGTTGTATGTTGTCTACGGACGAATGGTTATCGACGACAAATCATCAGTAAACATAGAAAAACGAAAATAAAAGTAATCAAGTGTTTTACGATTGAACAAAAGCCTGTCTTCATATGACTTGGCTTCGAAATTGGTTAAAGTTTTAGAGAGGGTAGAACCTATATTAAAGGATGCAACAAGAAAAAGGGCTTATCCAACTGCGAAACAAGCCTCGCTTTATCAGACTGATTAGTCATTGAAACAATCACAAGTGGACAATCACTCACCTCATGCTACCTTCAATTGTATTTACTAGTTTACGCGTACTTTCAAAATCATATATATCAAAAGTACTGAAAGGGGGATTAGTGTTGCATTTCCAAGCATATTCCTAAAAAAATTTAGCATGGAAGAGAAATCTGATTAGTCTAATTCTGTAATCCTACTTTGTAATCTTCTATCTTAAATTTTCTTATCTATCTCCACATATTTTCTCTTAGAATGTGCACATAACTTGACATATAAACATCTCTTTTTTAATTAATGTCTTTTTCTAATATCCTTTATGAATGAGTTCAGTTCACTATGGCTATATGAATTATGTACAGTAGGCCTTGTTTTCTTAAGAATAATGACTACTATTGATTTTAGGTTATACAGCATCTGATATTTGTCAATACATGCGTATATATATATATACATATATATATATATATATATATATACATATATATATATATATATATATATATATTACTGAAAGTACTTACTGACATTTAATAGCATTATCGACATTCAACAAATTTCACTTTGTTCATAATTATTTATTTATATATTTGTTTATCTGTCGGTTTGTATGATGTTTACTCATTTTGTCTTCTCATGTATTCGATTATTTATCATTTCTAATTAATGCAACAAGCGTAAATATGATATGATACTGAATTTAGTACAATAATCATTTTCTTGATAAAATGTACATTATAACTTAAAAAAGTTTATTGAATCAAAGAAAATATAACTTACATGCCGGAATATATTTAACATTAGATGTAATCGATTGTGTATAACACTAGTTGAAATAAATACAATTATTTTTAGTGATATTTTCTCTATAACTGCGGATGATATTGAGAAGTTCAATTCTTACTAATTTTATGTATCACATACGTTAGAGTAATCTACAAATGAAAGATTATTATTAAAGTCATTTGTTACTTAGCTGAACTAAGTAATCCTATCTTAATATTAAACATCTACAAATACTACTAATGTATGGCAATCGATGAGTATGATATACCACTTTCATGAATGCATCTTGAAAATTGGAAGGAATACATTTAGTGAGTGAAATCATACTACTACAATTGAAACACTGTTTATCTATTCTACATCTAAATTATTCATGAATTCAATTTCCTTGATAACATTTTACAATCAATTCTGTACTCAGCCGTAGGAAACACATTTTTAATCTTATTTTATGTTACTTATTAATAGGCAGAATTGTGGTTGTTGATATACGAGAAAATTAACGAAAGCACTTTAATTGTGTTTTACAACTTGATTTTAAATTACAGCTGACCATTTATACTCTTTCAGTAGAAATAGTAGGTAACAAATAAAGATCAGCTTATAAAGTATGATTAACAGTTCTATCATCTTTCTTGTCATTTTAATGGAAAGCAAAACAACTCAATTATAATGCTGTTTTTAGATAAGTAGAATAATATATCATTCTATTTTTGTTATATCCTACACGGTTTCATGCATTCAACCAACTTTTGGAAGCAAGAATAGTCAATACACTGTAAGATGATATCCCATGTACTTTAAACTACAAATATAATTCTGTATCAGCAGTAAATTAGCTTAATTAGAAATTTAGGTAAAGTTGAAATTAATTTTCAATTCCATAGCTATTCAATAATCAACTGACTTAGATGACCACAAAATTACATATTAAACCTACAAGCTAAAATTATACAGTACAGTACATAAGCTCATAACATATACATTTATCCTATTGTTCGTGGATGTGTATTAATCAATGTGTTATACAGTGATTTATGTATATATTGGAATCATACTATTATTGAACTGAGCTTGATTATGATCCGATATACATGTGCAGTAACGCTTAGTATTTCAAACATTTAATTGAACAATAAGTGTGGATGATCTATACCTAACAGACTCTTTCCTATTAGGTTGGATAAAATTCATTGAAATAGAAGTTCTGACACACCCTCTGTCAAATACGAGGTGGAGCCGGTGCTTAAGTATTTAATCTATATTAATCATAATTTCATCATATATGCTAACAGAGACCATATTGATTAGTTAATTTGGACCACTAAGCTTTGTTATTCATATGCGAGCGTTATGTTCGGTTCAAACCCTTATACATGATGTGCACTGAAGTAATCGATAATCGTCTTCACAATCTTAGTTTATGTATACGATAGCCTCGAGACTTATCTGGAGTTGTCATAATGATATAGTTTGCAGTTATCAACATTGCAATTATGTTTATTACCATCGTCATTATTCCTTACACCTTTTCACCTCCTATCAGTTTAGTTATCCATGTATTTACACTCTATTTTACCATTTTTTGTCACTATACTTTGCCAGCGATATACATCAGTCTACGGCTTATTGTCTGCTTGTAACTGGTACTTTTTGGATTACTTGTACTTTTCTGTGTATTCTTGTTACTTTCTTTTAGTCATCTATCAAATAATATTGCAAAAAGCAGTCTCCATTTAACAGCAGATAATATTGTTGGTCAAAAAAACGATATTGAAAATGAACACTTATCGAACAAAACTGCTTCACTGATATCATTGCCAACCAACAGGATACCTGAAAGTTCTCCACCAGTAGAACCCGTAAATATTCCAAAAGTTTCCGATAGTGAAAAAGTTAGTTATAATTTCCCGAAGCATGAGCAACCAACATCTATTATGAAACATCATGAACTGCAGGCATATAATGATAATCCATCGAATAGTCTCAGTGCTTCTTCAACAAAAACTGATAGACCTGCGACATTACCTGATCATACAGACTTACCAAAGAAAATAAGACAGGGGGGAGTTTTGAACTTTAACACAAAGAATCATCCTGATTTAACAGATAATGGTACGGGTCAGTTGAATTCAACTAAATCACCACCCGGTCAGATAAGTGAATTTAATCAAAATAAAGCGCAAAATGTATGTAGACCTGATCCTCATTTAATTGGCGAACCATCTAAAGAGACTACACAAAGTTTATGGATTATTAATGATTGTTTTTCTACTGAGACATCATTAGCTGATCGTGCACATCTTTCTTGTATAGCATTTCTACATTATTTGGTGAGCAAATGTTTTACAACATACATAACTTTTGAGCTTGATGTAACTCTTTTGTAAATCATTAAAATCCAATAATCTCTTATGTAATTTACCATGTACTTCATTTTTCATGTTGCATCTAAGACTTTTAATGTTCAGAAAAATATTTGCACAATAAAACTTAGATCTAGGAAAAACATAAGTGGGTAAAATCGTTGACATTTTCCAATTAACTTGCAACAGAATTTGTGTACAAAATATATTTATTGAGCCAGTATGTATTTATTACCAAATTATCTGTATAAATATGTATTTGTAAAATTATCGGGAGTATGGAGTTAGTATTGAGTTGTAAGTTGTTACAATGAATAAACAGTGCAGCAGATGATAGATAAGTACACTTTAACAATATGCTTGGATAATAACTATTTCCAAAAACCAAATTACTTAACCATTTCCCACCCCTTCCTCCACCTACTGAAATGGACGAAAATCATAACAAGAACACAAACTAAGTGAATAGGTTGTCTTATATACCAAAATAACATGGCTGTTAAGCTTCATTCTTACTCAGCATATCAGACTTTCTAGGAACAAACATTCGAATAATTAGATTTACTGATGTGTTAAAATCCAAGAAGTTAGATACAGTTCTTCAAAGAAAAAATACTATGTACGGTTTTTTTTCTAGAATGAGGATTTCCTTGTGACTGGAAATCTTTCAGGTTTTTTCTTCGAGATTTCATTATGCTTTAAACGTACTAAGTTATCTGGATGTATCACTGCACATCAAATAGCTTTTATGCTGTGGAGCTTTTTTTTCTGATAATATGGTAGTATGTATTTTGTTTAGAAAACATTCTCATTAAAGTTAGCAGTTATTTATATGGTAACCTCTTTTTAATTCATCTAGGACGCAAATGTTTATTAACTTTTCGTTCGGCTTAAAATCATGATTTGGTATAAGCTACTTTTAAATCCAATGTTTTGTCCAAAATTTCGGTAAACTGAAATTGTCATCTCCAATGCACCTGAATACTTTGTGCTCTAATAGTGTTTGTCTAGTTTAATTATAACATCAAAATATATAAACTACTAAGAAAACTTTTATTAATAATTCTAGCGTTCATTCTTACTTCCGCGAAAAATTCACTTTTGTTTTGTTTGTTTTTAACTTTATTAGCTGTCTCGAAGTGATTTGGCTCTAACTACACAAGTTAAACTTTCCCAATTTCGATACATTAATGTACAACATGGTATATTTCGTTTACGACTAGTACATTTTTTCATTGTATTTTGTATAGTAATGATATGTTCAATACTTATACCTGCGATTATATTTTCTCACTTAGAACATAATTGGACGTACTTTGATGCAATTTATTTTTGTATTATATCACTTAGTGCAGTTGGTTTCGGTGATATGGTGGCAAGTGAAAGTAAAGACACTGATGTACCATCATTAGTATCAATATTATATGTGAAAAATATATACAGAATAATGACTGCAAGTGAGTGCTAAATATCGTATTGTCAAATGATAATAAATCAATAATTAATTGTCCACATTTGTTTTCGATTGATCTCGGTCGAGTTGCACTGGAAACCACGGAGCACTTTTAGACAGTTGTTTCTTCCTAGTATGGAATTCTTTGGAAGTGTATATCCTGACCTTCAGGTCCAGTGGTGAACGCTTAATCATCACATTGCCGCTGTGTCGACGTCCAGTGGTACAATCTACACTAAGATCAATTTATGTTTCCTCGCAACAATCATCTGATGCAGCTGATTATAACCGCTTCATTCCCGGCTTTTCATAACTCTACCATTTGTGGCTTTCCATTGAAACTTCGAGTGACTTTATTTGGATTCTTAGTGAGCATAATGCCATTCCTTTTTTATTTATTTTGTATTTAATTACGGCAAACAGCAAAATGTTATGCCGTATTTATGTTATAATAAATAGAAAGATTGTATGTGAGTACTGGATGTTAGGTAGGTGGTCGATTGTTTGGACTGATTGTGTGATAGTCAACTGTTTGTGTGGAATGATTATTGTTGACGGCGATCTCACAAATCTTACTTATTATTGCAATCCCTTTTAACGAATTAACAAAATAACTATCTGAAAAATATAAATCGCTTTATATAACAAAATAACACTTTAATATGCAAAGAACTTCACACAAAGCATTCATAATTGGTAGTTATTAATCTTGTAGGTCGTTCACAAACTTATAAAACTAAAGCTTGGTCATAGTACTTAACTATTACCCGCTAGGCCATTTTGAAACTCATACTTGAATCATGCAACCTGATCCCTTTTGAAACTTGGACAACGCAACCACAATAGATTGTTTCCACTATATTTAGAGGCTTGTTACTAACTACAGACAACCATGAATTATGAAGAAAAATGCACAGTTAAGTGTTTGTCATACTTTATTTGTTGAAGTTGAATTATATATTCTGAATGGAGACGAAATTCTTTGTAAGTAGATTAGAATACACGGTATGGTAATAAACATAGTTGGGTTTGATGTATATGGATTCATTATATTGAGGCTTCATATCGACTTAAAACTTGCAAGCAGTTACTCCAATACCTTAAATTCAGCATGCAAGGTACAGATGAAACTAACTGAGCAGAAACGTTTATTAAGCAAATTAGGTTCAACATTTGGGATTATAATGAAGAAATGGATACAAATCTTAAAAGCTTGATTTATGTAATCGTGACAACTCAGTAAACACGGAATATTTGAGAAACAAATTACTGATTTTCTAATAACATGACGTTATAGAGGGGTTTTAAAGTATTTTTGAACAGCTTCTGATATAGGGTATTAATGAGCTCTTTAAGTTATGTAATATCTAAGTCACTTAACATCTCAAATATTATTTCCTTGTTCAAACCTTTGTCACCAGTGGTTTTTGGATTTTTACCATTCTTACAATTTTATTCTGTTTCTGATAAATCTCTGCTTCAACCAACCAAATCCTACTCACTAATTTTCTAATTTTGTGTAGCAGATACCACAAAACCTAACTGCTTGATGCTTACCAAGTATCGTAGCTCCATTATGTTGTGTTACTGTCATTATTAAATATGAAAAACATTTAGATAAATAATAAATATATTTTAGTAACATTCACCCCTTAAAGTTTATTTGGAATCAGCTTTACAACGCAAAACGAAAAAAACAGGATGACCACTTATAACCACATACTGCAAATAATTACTTCATCCGTATGTGCGATACCTCTACCGTGCTCATCCTCAACCTTTACATGAAAAAATCCATACGTTTGATCTGATACAATTATTGAAGCGCACTGATGAGGATGTATCATTTCATATAATTAATATCCACTTATTGCTTATTCCTTAATACAATTATGCTAATCCCTTAAATAACACAAAATCTCTTCATGCTATATTTCAGAACTAAATTTTGATATTCAGTTTTGTAAAGATTAGCTTAAAAAATCAAGAACAAGGAGTTGTGCTGTATAACATGAATGTATTTTACAGAGGATGCACTTGATAATTTGAAATAAACTGAGCATTGGTTTGGATAGCGTACATTAAATAATATATTTGTACAATTCTGATATGTAAAAATTTTAGTTTTCTGACGTTCCTCAGCTTTAATTGAAATTGTACAAATATATTATTTATGATGAATTTAATTTATTTCACTGGTTTACATGAGTTACATACAGCCTTAAATATGTTGAAAAATTAATATTTTAAACAGAGTTCGATGTATGACGTTGACTGGAATTACTAATACATTACTATAGTAGGCATACAAGCACAATTAATATGTTGGATAAAATGTTGCGAATATATGATGGTAAAGATACTAGAACGGTAATTAGAATAGTAGTAAGAAATTAAGTTGTTACATGATGGAAGATAAAGACGCAATTAGTAGAAATGTGAATAACGTGAAACGAACCCGACATTATATCTAAGAATATCATGTCTGTTAGCATAGTAAGGCGCAAATTAGAATAATATGAAGCTCCACTTCTGTAAATTTAGTAGATACAAGCTGTTCAGTGGACATCAATTTAGCATTTAAGGTTGTATACCGAATACCCGTGAATCCACTCACTATCTCCAGATATCGCCTCCTACAAATAACAGATGAAATAGGTATTCAATAAACCTAGTCTTTGTATTTAAAAGATGGTTATAAAGCTACTTTCTTTGTCCAGGCCGTTAAACTAAGCTCAGGTATTTCACCCTACTTTTAAACTTTGTTTTACTCTCGATTTCATTCTAACTTACTGTTATGAATTTATTTCTATTATTCAACAGTTTTATGTCTAAACTTAACCTTTGTATTTTGTTCCATGTAACCAAAGTGAATAACCAGCTGATTTCCAAAATGAAATTTACATTTCTCATTTTATTTCCTTAGAAAAACATTAAAACATCGAACTGATTCTTTATCACTATTATGTAATCAATTAGCAGTCTGTTGCACTACTATTATGATAAGTTGCTCTTCACCATTTTATTGATATCGATTTAGTAATCAAATGTACAAGTGTTTTAACTAGTGATGACCCATGATGTTAAGCTAAATGAAAACAAATTTCGGCAACCATGATATATAATTCTGACGGATAAACATAAAAAGGTGAACTGCAAAAGAAGTCAGATATAAGAAGGTAAAGAAAAATAACTGATTTTCATATGCACACAAATGAAATTATAACATTTTATGTGCATTAATTACACTAATAAATTGCTATTAACTGCAAATAGCAGTGGTGGAACGAAAATTGTATTGACTGAGACAAAATATACACCTGTGTAACGAGTTTAGTTCTAAAGTAACCTAACCCTAAGTGGTCTATGATCGGTCACACCGTTTAACGTTCTTCCCTCGAAACTATAAGTTATGCTGACCTAAATCTTTTCTTTCCATTTGCATTTATAATAACTTCATGGAAATATTTAAAGAATATCTTTTTAACTACAACTAAAAGGTAATATATATGTGGCCAAAAGTTGATATGCTAACGATATACCTTTGGCTTCTGCTGCAAATTTTGATATTTAAACAATTCATAAAATAATAGTAATATTACTTACTCTTATATTTCCAGTTTATTTGGTGTTAGGAACTACATTAATTGCTGTTTTAGTAAGGAGTTTCCAAGAAATTATTGACTATGAATTTTCGAATGTGATCGGCGGACATAATAATGACATGTTCCATGAACCTATGATACATAATTCATGTTCAGAAATAATTTTTGATAATGCCACTTCTTCTCCAATGAATATCAAAAATCAATCGAACCATAGAGATATACAGTGAAAAGTGCTTTTTGTCTCAATTAAAAAAAATTATTCAATAATTGTGTATATTTTTGGTGTATATAGAGCAAAAGTGTTTTCTAAATAATTTAAAATAAACATTTGTATATGATCAAACATTTTTGGATTGTACAACTCCAAGATTGAATGCAATACCTCTGTAACGTTATATATACGTTCACTTGTAATTTTACCTTCTCCCTCCATCCTTCATTACGTTAATTATATCATTTCTTGGCTCCAATCATTATTGTAGTAGTTATTTAGATTCACTACAAAATTAATAGATCGACGAGGAGGAGACACTTTGCAGATTGTTGCTAAAAATCAAACAGAAATTTAATGATGTCAGTTTGAAGTATTAATGTGCTTAACGCCTATTCACATGTTGATTCTTATGTTTAGTAATTTAGTGTGCTAGTTTCATTAATTGCAGTTAAGATTGTACGTAAGATACTTATTGAAAGTATGTTTGTCTATCAACACAAAACAATAAAATAGGAAGAAATAACTAAATGACCGAAAGTGACAGGATATGGTATTACTTGTAATTGGCATAATCTTCACTGTATAGAATAAGTAAATATATACAACTAATAAAAACGAAATGCAAGTTTCAAAGATTTCTCAAAAAAATAAGTGAACGGTAACCACTTATTCTAATTTTAAACATTTTGATCACGATTTGTTTCCTTAGTAAGCCGTTCTGGAGTTTTACCTTTCACTGTGCTAGCAATAGCTTTAATGTGATTGCATCTAGCTTATCTGGATAATAGACAAAAGGAATGTTTTGTATTTGGTCAAATAAAGGCTACTAATTGTCTGCAAATTGTTGGAATATAATTCAAGTTTAAAATACAACGCGAATTAAGAAAGGCATTGCAGAACTCATGTAACACAGAGACGGTCAACAATCACTAAGAACGTATGAAGCATAAAGTATGGGAAATATCAAAAGTGATAGGTTGGCAGCATTTACTTGTGATCATAGATTTGACAATAAATTTATTCAACAAGTAAACATCTTTCTTAGACATTGCAATAAAGATTGCTGCCTACGCATAGCATCACGAAAATACAATCGGTGCCAATCCCTAAATATGGAATGTTCTCCAAAGTGTATATAGTTTGCTATCAAGAAAAATCAAGAGTATTAATCACCATAGAGTGTAGTACAAACTCTTATAAGTACATTATTTCCTGTGCAAAATGCTCTATTGATTAACAAAACTAGAACATGTGCACATCTATTTAAAACTGTTTGACAATAATTAGGATTATAAATGTGCTGGTGAATGTAATCTGTCAAATGTCTACATTATTAATTCCATTCAGTGAAGCTTCAGTTCAACTATCCTTTCAACGATTAAGACGAATAATGTGAGTTCTATTATTTGTCAACTGTCGGTAAATATTGACTTCTCGCTTTTTTTTCTTATACAATTTTACGAAGTACTTGGTTTAGAAACTATTAATTAGAGTCAGTGTTAAAATCTATTTCGTATTAACTAAACTATAAAAATGTTACAACAAAATGTCGGCTGATACACATTTCATGTTCCTCGTAATGAATTTATGGTAACCAATTCTAACAATGGCTCTCGGTCTTCATCGAATTTCAACATTATGTATGCTAGCTAGTCTCCGATAATGCTTCTTTATTCAAAATTATCTAACATAATATGGAATAACAGTATATGAATCAAAAATATCGTGAAGCCAAACCTGTATGATGCATGTATTTATCTAGATCAAAATCAATAAGTGGCGTTAATCTTGCGATGCCACAGAGGTATGGCAACTTGGACTGATGCACACATGTGCCAGGTTCTGTATTGATTATACATACATACATACATACATACAATAAGTTGATTGTATTTGTAACTGATGCTTGCTTGTCAATCCGACTTTTTTTCTCATCGTAGGATGTGATTCCTTAGTATTTCACTCCAAGATCTCGTTAGGGGGCTGTGCATCACAATGGCACTACAAGCCTATACAATTTACTAACCCATCTTCTAGGCTCATTAAGTGACCAGAGACTGTGTATCCAGAGTTATGGAGAATATTGTCACAAGTGAGCGTTTTTCTTCCAACTCAACAACGTAAACTCTGTTATCAGTATTAGAATGAATGCAGCAAGTTGCCTCTCTACCTCATCATATCTTTCGATCACTATGTTATAGCTTCTACCAAAACAAAGTGAGCATGATGGAGTATTCGAGCCACCACTCTGGTACGTATGCTTATGTTGATATAAATTTACGTAAGTTTTCCCGCTTGATTCATATCAGTCAACTGTGACGCATCGTGAATTGAGTTTATTTCATTTTATGCATTCTGATCATATTTCATGCATTCAGGATTTTTTTCAAATTCTGAGTTTGAAGCAATATAGAAATCCTGTCTTCCAAGAACGTATACATTTATTATGTTACAAATGTCCACTTGCCTCTACGTGACCATGACTGTAAAATTCCTTTATTATGTTAATAGTTCCAGTAAATATTACCCACAGTAATCCGAATAGCAATGGTTCATTATATCACCGAATGCCCTTGTTAACAGTCGAATTCAGCTTACTTTTATAACTATTTAGCAAGCTATTTAAATTCCCAACCAATAATTTTATAAACTGAACTTCTTATTGATTTCATGAGTATGAAGTCGTTGTCGTTATCAATACGAGTACTCGTTAAAATAATTTACTGTTACAGTTTGTTATAGCAAGAATGTTCTAAAACCCACCTACAGAATCTTTCGATGCGTCCTGTTTTATGACTGATCTTCTAAGGGTATATCAGAGAGACTTGATTAACTTATTACAAAACTGGATATCTCTTATTTGGATGATAGCCTATCAGTATTACTACCACAGATGTAGAGGTTTTACAAAATAAAACTGGAAAAAATTTGATCAGGCACACAAAAGCAAATTACCACTAGAGTTTCGCGATTTGTTTGTGCTTAATAAATATATTGTATGCAACATACAAATGAATAGTGAATGGTGATTTACCTGTTAACAAAATATTCAAAAAACTAATGCAATCCATTTTGAGTTGTCCTACACAAATACTATTCTGAAATATTTTTACTTTCAAAAACTAAAATCAACCATCCATGATCTAACTGTGTGGTCTATGAAAACCTGAAAGAAACGAGGATGCGAAACTAAACACTAGAGTTCCTCAGATATCTTTTATTTTGATCAGATGCCAAGAAATCAGGATGGGAAAAAACTAAGATTGAACACTTTGACAATAATCATGGGGAGTTTGAAAGATTCATGACTACGAGTTAGTTTAAGTTCAGTTAAACATTTTGGTTATGGGTTTTGCTTTAAATATAGTGTTCATTTGTGTGTTACATGTACTTCGTAATTGACAGACCAACATAAATTCCTTGATAAGACGTGGCACTTATATTTACTTACAGGCCAACAGAAGATCTTTATATAACTAGATTACATCTTGAAAAGATTTGGACCACATTAAACACTTAATGCTACGTAGTGAGTGTAACTCCGTGGAGATTTACGTCTGTGACGTCCAACAAGCCTTGGCACAAACCTGCAATCCTACCCCTCCCGCAAAGAACCTGTACGAGTTCAAGGCATGAAAAAATATCACAAACTAGGGTTCTACGATGATCGCATCCCCCCAGGAATCTGTTCATTCCAGCAGCGAGGTCGTTGAAGCCTTCATCGACCATCTTCATAGGCAATTAGGACAGAAGCTAAAACACTAGGTTCAGCCAGTGACAATAAGTCTGGAATGTAACGCGTCAAGCAGTAACACGTGGACTGGAATTGAGAAAATTATTTGGCCTTATATCAACAGGTCTTCAGCTTTATTCCTCCGTTATTACGTCGATGACCTATTTGCATACTCGTTCTAGTGCCGGCAACTTTGATGAATAGAAAAAATCATTTCGGTTCCTCATTTTCAGATGTGGAAACGGAAAGAACTTGAGCTCGCGTAGGCCTATGGCATTCCATTCAATACTGTCAAGCTTATTGGATAGACTGACGGTTGATCATATTAGAGGAGATGTCGAAACACCAGATCTTGTTGTACCGATTCATTATTGACTAGGGAGAGCTGGATAGCAATTTGGGTCGAGGACACTGTTAAACAATAGTTTGTTTGACATCTCTAAGGCGTTCGACGCAGTACCACCCGAACCTTTACATGAGTTATTTCACTCCTAACCTACATGGGATTTGAAAGAAACTTAAACACATAGACTGCATCACCGTTTATCAGAGACAGCTCTACACTAAAGTAAAAAGGTTTCCTTCAAGTCGCAGAACTTCGTTACCTGAGATGTCACAAGGATCAATAATTAAGCTTCATCAGCTGCATCCCAGTGGCGGAAGCCCTTCTGACACTGGTTGAAGCTGATGTCATAAATCTATGGGAGGGGGCCGTTAAGTAATTTGAAAACGCACAGGAAATACAAGATATTTTGGTACTAAGAGAAGAGATGCAAACCAATCGGTTGGAGTTCAACCTAAAGAGTCGCCATATCATGTACCCTGGCATCCTTCATTTAGCTTCAACTACAGCTTTGTGGTCAAGATGTCATCGGTAGTTCCATTAAGCATAACCTAGTATACATGCCCACCTAGGACTTAAACACCTGTGTCGACTATCCAGAGGCTGCTTTGATGACCTGGATCATTTTCTACCTCATCCATAAAAGTTTAGACAAACGGGAACATGAGCTTATTCTCGCCTTCCCACATTCAGTACACGAAACAGACCCTATTCAGAAACATTTAGCGCCGTTGCATCCGGTACGCCTAGAAGATGCAACAATTACTGAAAAATATAACGAAGAGGAAAGATAAAAATGAAGACTGTAAAATAAAAGGAGTATTATTATGATGTAACGGTTAAGAGAAAAAAAGAAAAATTATGAATGATGACAAAACTTAAACAGACTATTGTCTCGTGATTTTACTAGGCCTTGAATAACTGGGCTGGTAACAAACATCTGCGGACAATACCGCAAATTCGGGACCAAACAGTAAACTAGAAAAAGCGAACACTAAGAAACTGTCGGTAAATGTTACCCCGCCAAAACGACACAGGATATTGAATAGGTGTTAAGTAAATTGGTGGCTTCTTTGTTCATGAGCATTGCCACTTCTTTTTCCACGCATAGAATTTCCTGTCTTCTGCTGAAGAATGGTTGGAGAACATATCGAACCTTACGACAAACGTTTTTAAGCCAGCACATTATGGCGTCTTTTAGCTCATCATGGTTTTCTTGATTTAGAAGTCTTAACTCGGCTAAACATATGTCATAGCTTAACAGTTGCTTGTTTGTTTCTCGTATTATGGACAATTTTCAGAGCTTTCAAACTTCACGATGAGTAAATGTTTGACCTGAAAGTAAAATATTTAAATAATCAAGATTAAACCCGCCTTAGCCTTGGGAAAACTAAGGGGGACTAGCCCAACAAGCCGCTAGGCTGCTGTAATATGAGTCCAGTGGTATAATAAACGGTGAGCCGAAGCAGTGAGCCGCCCAACCAGTAATCTATTACAACACTCGTTACATTCAAAAATGTTTCCAGGTGAATGGAACAGATGGAACTCTATTTGCTATAGGCCAGTGGCAGCGCTTTCTATAATATCAAAGGTTTTAGAAAGTATTGTGGATGCTCAAGTGCGACCTGCTACACTAGGCATAACAAGGCTTCTGTCAAAACAGGTCCTGCAACGCAAACATCCTTCTAGCCCGGGATGGCTGCACAAACTGTTGGGACGCCAACACTCGGGTTCGTAAAATATTCCTGGACTTCACAAAGGCGTTTGACACCGTACTTCATAACCTGCTTATCCACATGGCAGTAGCAATGGGCTTCATAATCATTATTTTTTTTACCTGTTGGGGCAAAAGTTCTGCACTAAGTTGAATATGGTGTACTCAGACTTCAGCCTGGCCACGTCAGTGGTATCCTGAAGCCACTACTTTTCCTGATTTTCATAAATGACCTCCATTTATATATATACGGACGACTTGGAACTGTTGGGAGCTGTGGGACAGGACGGGGACGCAAAATTCTTACAACAGGACCTGGCTAAAACAGTGACGTGGATAAACGACAACGGTCTGACGCTTAATATACAAAAATGCCATGTAATGTAATGTCGCTCCGGATGGTATTCAACCGGACTATTATCTAGTCACACGACAAGTAACTAGCACCTCCAAGGAACTAGATCTAAGCTAACTTTCACTGTCAGACTGGGGACTAGGGAAGACCATCAAGTGGATGCAACTAATGCACACGCTATGTTGCGCTTAGTCCATAGGCAAATGGGCATGTTGACTCCAGACCTGTTCATTACAATATTTAAGACGTACACAAGACCGCCTTTAGAAACCACAATACTGTAGCACCACCCTACTCCAACCCTCAAAATGGATGCTGGCATTTTGGAGGGATTGCAGAAAGGAGCAACAAAACACGTACCCGGAGCTCGGAAGAAACCATATTCTAACCAGCTACGACAGCTGGGGATGTTCACCTTGGGTTGCAGAGAGTTGACGGGAGACATAATTACTGTATACAACATATAAAGAACATCTGTGTATCCAATCAGAAGCATACTGATTAATTTGCATGCTCATAAATCTCTAAGAAACCCATGAACTGTTACCCATCAGAGAGCACGAACGAAGATGAAGGCAAATCACTTGCCACTCAGAGTTTCTCCCACCTGGAACGCGCTGCTAGAATAAGTAACCGCAGCTTTCACCTTGGTTCGTTTCAAAAGAAAGTTAGACGATCATGTGCACCTTTAAGGTGTACCTAAAGTCTTCTGTAACAGGGGCTAAAAATTTTAAATCTTAGCACTTCCAACTTTCATCGATTTTACGGCATTCATTTCAGCCTTAATCGGTAACCAGATTACCCAGGATGGAACGAAGGGAAGGAGGCTAGTGCACTGCAAGGGTTTCAAAAGAAGGAAGGAAAAAAAATAAAAATGAAATAAAATTTAAAAAGACAAACAAACCGGAAAAAAGAAATTTAAAAAATAGAACCAGGTGGAACTGCCGTGTCAAGAGTAGTCTTGCAGCAAGCCAGCTACTGCGAAAAGCCTAAAGTAAGTAAATGAAACCATGACACTAAAGATGCGAGCACGAAAAATCAGTTAGTTTGAAATTGCCTGTCATGTAGATATTGGATATGTTGGATATTCAAAAGTGAAAAGCGTTGCCATGTTGACACCACCTGCTGATATGAAATAGTACGGTTTAACGCGATCGAAAATATATTAAACGAATTCAAAAGTTCCACACTGTCATCTTATAGTTAGAACTGATAAATAATTTTTTGTTCCTGTGTTTCTGACAATTATTTTCTATTACTTTTATTATTTGAATGTAAATGCCTCTATGTGTTTAGGCACGTGCTCACTGTGTGTACACACAGTAATTACAGTGTTGTTGGTTCATTTTTATCTCTAGTTTTTTTGTATTGAACGTGTTTTATTCTTTTTCAAATCTTATCAGTAACATATCTTTATATACCTTTTTAGGACGCGGCATATTACTATACTAATCGTAGTCTGAACACTACTGCTGACTTATGCACTGGACAAAATGTCGAAAAAATCAGTCGGCAAACCTTCTGTTGTGTTCCAGTTGTCTATTGAGATGTCTAAATTTGTACTAATTTTATTTGCTTTTTCTCAGTTGGCTGTATTTATATATAAGTTTTTTAATCTGCCATATAAGAGTCTGGAAATGTTTTGCGAAATGTTAATACTTTCCTCAATGTTCCTGCTTGATTATGTCAGACTTTACATATGTTCTGTAGCGAACCGATCTCAAAGCTCTATGCTACTCGCTACTTCCTACTTGTTACTTGGAATTTGTGTGACATTTTGTGTGTGGTTAATAATGTGGCAGTTATTTACTATTAAACTCGAAATATACTTTATATCAGTCCTCCTCATATTTTACGGTTTAAATTTTTGTACAGGAATACATGGGTTCATTTCATTTACTTCAAAAATATAGAAATATAATTTGACTTTGTGATTCCCTAATCGTTATCATGTTATTAACATGTTTATATATTGTTATTTAAGAACAAAGAATAATTGTATAATCCTCCATATCTTTGGAAACAATCTAAGTTGACTAAACGTATTTCACTCGAGACTGATATGGCAATTTATGAATATATGACTGCATTATAAGCTACCAATTGTTCAACTCAGTGACTCGATTCTGTTTCTCTTAACTAAGAGTTATCGGGTCTGAATCATGGGACCACAGCACATTTGAACGTATGTGATTATCTTCATAAAACAGCCCTTCCGTTTCGTTGGAAATTATTTTGTCTTTTTTTCATTCATATACTGATGTGATAGTGAGCTCAAAATCTACTTTATGGATTTCCATGAACTAAGCCTTACCTCTTCAGTTGTACTCTGTATGCCAGACATTTTATGACCACTATTTTTGCTGCTAGTTTGCTGTTCACTTTGCTATGTTGGCGAAGTTTGCAACCTAAAACGGTGCATACATTTGCTGGGTTATATTTTGTTCGAAAGGTAACATATCATTTCCACAAAGCATCCTGCAATTTACATATGTTGTGCATATCTTCTCACCATTATACCATAGTCTTAAATCTACAATCTTATTCATAAATAGTCGCTTTCTTATAATAGTCTGATTTTTTGAACAAATTCAAGTAAATGACGCTTAAGATCCGTCCTTCTTCACAATTGTTTTCTTACTATATATGTCAATAAATAGGAAGGTTTTTATATGCATAAGATTTCTTCCTACCGTCTGGAAGTTTGAACTAACAATCAGATACTAATATCGGTCAGTCACTATTACGAAACTATGAGCTGAATTTGTAAACTCAGTGCATTATGTTGTATGAAACCAGTGAAAAGTATGTGAAATCAGTGGTTTGATATGTATTTTTCTCAGTGTCTTAATTATAGGATACTGAGTAAACATTAGTTTTCTCACGTGAAGCTTGTTACCTCTCAACATGATTCCTTTGCTTAACAGCTTGTAACTAATCTTTTTACTAAATAGGACTACGTGTATCAAGCATCGTACCTTAAATGCATTGAAGGTTTTGTGACATTATATCCTGATGATTCATAATGAATCAAACAGTATATTTCTCGTATGCTATATTTGCTTAAGTCTCCTAGTTTTGTATTCAGATAACAGTAGCGCCGCTCTAAAAATATCACTTGATCTCACAAAATAGAAATTCAACGATGAAACTAATTTGGTTTTAATTTAGTAGTATTATTGCTACTCTGGCCGCATGGAATTACCAGCTTTAGTCCTCGTAGTAACAATTACGTAGCTTCATAATGCTTATCCACCGTTGTTCAGGTAGTGTTGAATGGGGAGATGAGTATAACGAAATTGCAGTTTCTGTTTTGGACAGTTACTGAGATCTTGAAATCAAGAAAAGTGGGCATCTATCAATAAGAAATTCTTCTAAGTAATGATTCTTATGTATTTTGTAAGTTTGAATCAGGAAAGTCTATGTTAATGACGTTAGATTGTAGGGCTCAGTTTGGTAGAAATTTACTCACACATACAAAGTGTGGCATATCGAAACGCAGCTCGTATAATATAATGTGGCTAATATTTATATGATAGCATCATCAAGATAAACAATTTTTTCCTGGAACATTTTATTCTCCTAGCTAAACTATAATGTTCTCTCCAGCCTTTTACGAGTAGTAACTTCACCATAACTAATACAACGGCAGAGAGAACAACGACTTAGTGTTTTTTGCCTGTAGTTCTGCTCCAATATTGTATATCTCTAGGCCAGAATAAGAAGAACACAAGAATGATAAACCGGCAAGTCGACATACAGATACAGGTTTTATATTTCATACACTCGTTTGAAAATATAAATACCAATCCAGACGGCACAACAGCCTGCTGAGAACATTGTTTTCAATCCAAGATAAAGACATTAATAAGATACTATTAGGTACACAAATAGTTAGCTGTAGTTTATAAATGAAAAACAATATAACAGGAAGCTCGTTAAATATGAGGTTATAGCTGACGACAATACAGAAATGAAGCAAACAAATGTTTAGTACATAAGTAACTAAAATATATAGAGTAATCCCCAGGGAAATGTTTCCTAGAGTTCGTTATCTCTCTTTAAACCTCATTTTTTAAAACTCACAAGAAGTTCTTTTGAAAATGTTCGTCCATTTCTTCACATAAGTTTACATGATTATTAGTTTAGTTACTCAATAATCGATGCGAGTGCTGATTCACGTTAATTTTCATTGTATGCAGATCAAGCGTCAAAACCTACAAACTCCACTTAACCAAGTTTCTTGTTTGGAACTATTTGAAATTCATTTTATGCCATAATAAATTGTTATCACCCTTTTTTGGCTTATAAAAATTATGCAAAATAAATCATTTAATATACATTTAGTGTTTCTAATAAAAATTTCCTTGCTAAATGTACTCTTGTTTGACTGGTTTGCGTCATCTAAGTTTTCTATAACATAAGGTACAATACTATCTGATAAATTGTGGGTAAGCAACTTAAAGATATTTATTTCGAGGAAATATCTCGGGCTTTCATGCTTGTATTGAAAGACCGCCAACTGTTATTAAACCTGTCAGTTAAAATGAGAGGCCCTTTATCGAAGGGTAGATACCAATAGAGAAGTTGGTTGCAATCTTAAATCACTAGTTGGCCTAGGTTCGACAACGACTGAAAACCAGGAAGTACCGGACAGCTGTTCTTCACAGTATGGGGCTTTTCGATTGTGTGTACCCACAACCCTACTAGCGAGTCTAGACCACAACCTTTAGGCTTTGCGACAAGCGCCTGGCTGCCACACCACTGAGTCGGTCAACGTCTAATAGTTGATATATTTAACCTCAATCAATTCTGTACTTTGTTAGTTTGACGTCATGAATCGGTCTAAATTAGGCAACCATTGACCACCAGACAACGGTTCCGTCTTAATATGGAACTCTCCTAGAGAATGCATCGACGACCTCTTCAGAGACCAACCCACGATTTACTGGCTCCGCTGCGAGCGCCTTACCACTAGACCACTAAACCGACTCCCAATGGTTCATATTTTTATTTCAGTCGACTCGTGGTTCGTTTGCGCGATCAAATTAACATTCAACAATCTCCAAAATACCCAATTATAATTAATTTTAGGTCATTAATGACTAACTTCTCAAGGTAATTCCTGGAGTACTAGTGAGAGTATTGACTAGTGTAGTTCAATCGTATCAGGTGTGAGGCAATCGCCCACCAATGGCAATGGGTTCGGTCGCGCAAACTTATTATAACTTGGCTAAATTAGAAATACCAACTGTTGGAATCCTAATCGGTAGTCTAATGGTAAAGCCTTCGCCTCGGGACCTGAGGGTTCCGGGTTAGATTACCGAGTGAGATCATGGATGCACACAGCCAAAGAGCCTCATACTGGGAGAAACAGCTGTTTGAAACTTCTTGGTTTTTAGAAGTTGTCTAACCGAGAGGATTTATGGTGTCAAATCCAGTGAACTCTACACGACCTAATTAAAAGAAGTTATTCAGTAAAACTTGAATTTTGTTGTCTCATTTGTTGTGATACATAGAACAGTCTTTCCTGATTTGTTTTGTGTGATTTATTAACATTAAATACAAACTAGTGATAAAAAAACAAGTTTTTTTTATCGAATGTGACTTTAATAAAGATAAATAACTTCAACGAATGGAGATAAAACTTAGATTATATACTGCAGAATGCGAAGTAAATTCCTCCTTTATCAGTTTTACTGTATAATCAACGACTAAAGTCTTAGTCTCAAATGGTAGTTGTCGAAATGAAATGTAGATAACAAAAAAGAAGCATTTTGAAACATATAAATTAGTACTTATTTGCAATATTACATTGTATATGTGTTATGTTAGACGCCTCAAGTAGAACAACTAATTTTCAGAAGTATTTTTGAAAACTTATTTTAATTACTTAAGTTTTGTCTAGAGTACATATTTTTATCCTATTATTATCACATCCCTCATCCTTATTGACTAAGTCCCGCCCTTGTTTTAAACTATGACGTGTGACCACCACAATAATCACTCCCTATACTAACAAAGTACTTACATTGAATGTCGCAATGTGTAAACATGTTTACTATAATTTCCATAACAGATAATTTATCTTTATTAATGACAAACAGTTATTTACATTGAAATGGAAAATTAGGGTTAGTATTTTTTTAACTGGACAATATAGGTTTAGAAATATGTCATGCAGCTGATAATCAAGAAGGATTATCAGAATTAAAAATGCTAAAATACACAATACTTAGTGGAGAAGCAAAGAAAATAACACTGAATTTCACAGAGTAGAGTTGTAAACACAAAATATGATTTGTTTTTCGAGTATATCATTACATAGAAATGAAAAATATGGCTTCAGTGTCAAAGTTCAGTGATCATCACTATCTCGAAATTAAATGTTCCATTTTTCGTCAAGTTTTAAAATACGTTGATGGTGATCATTCTAGTCTGATTTTATCACAAATACCTGTCAAGTTATTGTCAAAAGGTATCAGTTTTTTGTAAAATGGTGCTAACGGTTATTAAAAATTACAATGATTACATGATCTCCCACACAACGATGGATGAAGTATATGCATTTCCGTAAGGATTCTTAAATACAGTCAACTCAAAAAAAAAATCTTGACTCAAAAAATAGTAGTTTCTGTCAATGATTCTATCAAAAAGGTGAAAACATTTTATGTAGAACTTGTTTAATATACATCTTTTAAAGATGATTGCTCTTAAACTATGCATAAGGTCTACAGATGTAATTTCTATTTTCTAGCTTACAGTTCTACCAACTCATTTTCTACTTCACATTATCCTTTTAAATTGGTCACTGGCATTCTTTTTCAAAATGTTTATTATCTAACTCCAAAATGTCTTCTGATTAATTTATCTATACAAATTGTTTGAAGTTGTAATGAAATTGTGGTTATTTTGGTAAAACATGCTTTTGGAATTAAGGACTTTTTGACAGATACATTTTTATCCACAGACGCTTCGAGTACAAAAGTGGTTTAGTCCAAATAGTTAATTGTGATCGTTTTTTGAAGTTTCTATTTTGCATCAATTATCGCCTACTTAATATACGTATCTGTTGCATCCTTCGTTCTCTCTCGAGTTTCTGCTGTCAAATTAATTCTGGTTTATTGCTGTCGCTATGAAATCTCCCTTTCTGGTCATATCTTACGTAGTTTCACTATTTCTCTAGATAGTGTTTACAGTCATTAATTCAGCCTTCTGGTTTCAAGTTGCAGCTTGTACAAGTAACTTCATTCTTATGAACTCTTAATTTATAGTAATGTACTTATATTGACTTTTAATATACAGATGTTGGCATCTAATTTGGACTGTTTACAGACAAGTATTACTAAAGGACATTAAGTGCTCTCCATAACGGTTTACAAAAATAGTCATTTCTTTTTAATTTACTTATCAGTCGATAAAATAGAGTACGTAACAACTTCTGGTTACACCAACAATCATTCTACTCTTAAATCACTTTTGGTAGAGAGTTGGTAGTATGTTAGGTGCTTGCAAAGTTTGGCATACTGATGTTAAATTATTAATACACCATATATGCACTGGATTTTTGTCATGTCAATTTTGGTTAAATACGTCAATTATAATGTGGTTTTCACTTAAAATAAACTAAATTTCAATAAGTGTTTGTGATTATGATAATTTGTAATCCAAGGTTCTATGTGGAAATTGCATTAATATGCCTTGGTGTACAGATTTATTCCTCTAGTTTACCATTTTGATGGATAGTTCCAATTACTATGTGGCCTTATTTATGATATTCAAATGTTAATAATAATACATTTGACATTCCTAATATATAAGACAAATTTTTTATGTCTTAATCAACTATGTTAAATGTAAATGACAGTTAGACGTAGAATGATATGTTGTTTAAAAGTTCATATGTAGCGCGAATATTAGAAACTAATCAAACTTTAAAACGCCATCAAGTTACAAGGATGTGTCAGTCAATCTCTGAAGAAGCAAGCAAAAATTTAACATGAAAGTTACTACACTACTTATCACCTTGACATTTGTAGCATACAATTTAACTCTGAACATAGTATTTTACACATTCAATTTTTTTCTAATGTATGCATACTCAGTGTGCGACTGAACTCAATTTTGAAAACCAATTCTGTCCGATCCTTCTCTCAATTTTATGCTTGTTGGATTTGTGCTGTGTTCATACATAATTCTCATTAATTCATCGTCAGTGACTTCTAATAGTTACACTTACCTGATTGTTTGTGGATATGTATTAGACATTTAGCTATACGGTGGCTTGTGGATAACGTGGAATTATATTATGGTGCTATCATTAAGAAACATTAACGATTCATATTCCTAACAATCAATCAATCGTACAGCCTAAAATAAATCATGTATTTCTTATCTATAATCATAACATTAACTGTAGTTAATTGTTTTCACTAAACACTTAGTGATGGATGAATATATAAGCAAAAATACGGACGTTTATGTATTCTCTCAGGCATTAAACTTCGCTACGTTCATCAATGCTAGTTGAGGTTGTATGTCTCTAGGCTAGGCTAATACTTGATTTGATGGATCCAAAAGTTTTGATGGACAAGCAAATGTTTGGTAGGTGATTGAATAATGTACAACCTTAAGCACAACCATCAATACCCGGCCTATTGCTAGTCTATCTGATGGCCTTAGCCGTAAACCGGAGGAGTCAGAACAACTGAATTAGCTAAACTGTTCAAGTATACGGACCAAGATTAGGACCATTATTTACTTAGGTTTAGTCATTTATATATCAGATAAATCACAGGGTAAAAAGAAATCATAAACCGTATACGTTTCAGGAGAATTAATATGATTCGTTTCACTAATTTAGTCTGAAATTTACATTTGAACCAATTGATGCGATTAAATGGTATAGCATTTACTTTGGAATAAAACTCACATAGAATTGAACCAATATGATGCAAGCTAGCGATCAAACTAGCATACAACAATATCAAGTTAAAGACAATAATAGTAGAAGAAAAAGAAAAAGTAACATATTAATTCTGGTTCACAAAGTGTAAACTAATATATTGACAGTTAGTAATTTCACTGGTGGATAAGATGGCTAATATAAAAATAATAAAATAGTATAAAAATGAAAATAAAGACATCAAACAATAAGGTGTGACAAGTCCAACATCACCTAAGCCAATTAACAGAAAATGTACTGGGTCCCTTATTGTTCACTATTTACCTAAATGGCATAAATAACGTTATACAATGTGGCCGACCATATTTATTTGCGGACGATCTCAAGATAGTATATAGCCCTAAACCGGATGCTTTAGAAGAAGGTATGACACTAATGCAAAAGAACATCGATAGCTTTACTGCCTGGAGCCAAAAATGGCAGCTACCACTTAACTACAGTAGATGTGAAATCATGCACATAGGCAACTAAAACCCGCATTTCGCGTTTTATCTAAATGGGTCCAAGGTTTAAATACTCCACTTAACAAGCGACTTGGGTATTAAATCATCATAATCATCAGCCCGTACCCTTCTTCCGTCCTACTTCAAACCAAGCCAACATCGCGCGACGAATTAGGCGATAGTCTGACATGAACAACATATGTCCCAGCCATCTTAGTCGATGAAGGTTAAAGACCTCTTTGAGTGATTTACCGTATTTCTCATGAACATTTTTTCTAACCCCAATCTTACTTATTCGACTGTTCCATGATATACGAACGATGCTACAAAGATCTCTATGGTCGAATACCTGAAGTGGACGCATATCTTGGGTTTTCATGGCTCACGTTTCGCAGCCATATGTTACAACGGTGTGGACTGCCGTCCAGTACACCTGGCCTTTCTTTATGAAACGGATATCCTGCCTGTGTTACAACTCGTGTAAATTGGCAAATGGCAATCGAGCTTTCTGAATCCTTGCTGAGATTTCTTCAGACACCGGCCCACCAGGGGTGATGATACTTCCGAGAAAAATGAAGCGATCAACGCATTCAATTACTTCACTCCCTATAACTAATTTAGGAGAAGAAGCAGGCCAGTTCTGGAGTAACGTTTTGCATTTGGAAGAGGAGAAGTGCATCCCAAAAATGCTTAAATTGTTATTCGAGGTGTTCAAGGGACTGAATATTGTTTATGTCTTCACCAAATAGGACTATGTCGTCTGCATATTCTAAGTCGCCGAGAGGGCCTCCTGGAAAGAGGTTAATTCTTGAGGAGTTAAAAGAAGTGAGTGAGATTCCTAAGAGTACATCTATGATGAAATTAAATAAAAAGGCGATAAGGGGCAACCCTGATGGACTCCACTTGATGATGAAATTTCTCGTGACAGTTCGTCACATGCTCTGACTCGATCGGTGGTGACTGAGTAGAGAGCCTTTATAAAGTTTATGTACTTTCGAGGTACGCCTCTTAATAACAAACACTACCACAAAGCTTCATGGTCTGCAGAGTGGAAAGCTGCTTTCAAGTCAAGAAATACAACTATAGTTGGATGTTAAAGCATTTGTTTATGTTCGAGAATCTGGCGCAGGATGAGTATTTGATCAATCCAACCACGTCTAGGTTTGCAACCAACCTGGTTTTCCCGAGTCTACTGTTCTCTAGTGTTGAATGAATGCCGAATGATTATAGAGGATAATATTTTAGATACTATATTAGTCAAACTGATTCCTCTATGGTTATCACAAGAGGATTTCTGTCTTTTTTTGTAAATTGGAACGATCAGGGAACGAAACCAGTCATATGGGATGATGTTCAGTTCCTAGACTTTGGCTATTATATATTGGTCAACCTGCTAGATAAGACTGGACCACCATCCTTAAAAATGTTGGTAGACAACCAATCAAGTCCTACTGCTTCCCCTGCTTCAAGTTACTTATAGCCTTTTCAACCTCACTGAGTGTTGGGGGGGACCTGTGTCAGTTTTCCATTCAAATAGCTTTGGGATAGTAGGTAAGCTAATAGTAGCTGAAAGCCAGTTGAACTGTTCCTGAAAGTGTTCTGCCTATCACTGTAATCTTCTAGACCGAGAGTGAATCACAGATCCACCTTTTTCTGAGATAATTTTACAAACCGCCGATTTCTTAATATCGGTACCCTTGATAAGTCGAACAGTTGTCTACTATTATCCGCCATCGCCGATACTTCCATCTATTTTGCTTTCGTTGCCCACCACTGTTCATAATACTTACGCAGACTCTTTGTCAGTCTACGTTTCAATTGTCGTCGTTCTTCATCATACTCCAAGCCTGCTGGAATGAGTTTTCGAGTCTCCATCAGTTCACTAGAAGTTCCAGGGATACAATGGTCTTTCATAACCTTTGGACTGAAGTTAGATGCAGTTAACGCTGCTATGTTAACACCTGCTTTAAAATTGTTTAAATAATAATAATTTATCCTCAAGTAACAATTTGTACATGAGAGCATGCCAGTTTACAGGCACGATCTGAATGATATAAGTTTACATACATACAAATATTTCGACGAAGTGTTAGTGTCAGGACTTTCCTAGGTATAAAGATATGCATTGAGAACCAAACCAATTGCAACAAATTTCACAGTATTAGGACACCATTTATATGTGTTGTAGCATGGTGCATATATGGCAAAGTCCCGCGCGCTCCTTCACCAATGCGTTACAGTTCCAAAAAACGGCTAAGGGTTAGCAGATTGGATCACTGTGCATGTTCAGACGCGAGATAGGAGCAATGGTACTTGAAACTTGGGTGTTGAAGAGAAGGCAATAGTTTTGTGCCAGTAAGTTCCATATTTATCTTGCACATAATTTTCTGCAACTAGAGGAAAGACAAAAGAAGGAAGAACACAAAACAACAGCACTGGTATTCCGGGGTTAACAAAACTAATGGGCAGGATTAGTAATTATACTTCCAACATGCCACTTATGCTTATAGGCTGATTAAAATGGAAGAATACTATCATATGACCAAGACAGGTGAGTGGTGCTCACATGGGATGAACCTGTTGGTTGTGGGCGACTAGATGCTTAGCCAAACCATTTTAAATGCAATCTTATCATTTTCAGTCTCCAATTGATATATAAAGGGTTTGTCTGATATGACCTTTCTGTGACCAGCAAAAGGCATACAGATACGTGCTCTCACTAAAGCGTGTTTAAGATCTAAATACGTGCCCCAGAAATAGCGGTAGTCCTCTAAACAGCTTCTCCAACAATAGGTGATGCCAGTGTGATCGATTCGCGTCCATCGTTATGTAGATATTGGAGGTCGCCAGGTTAAACAATGTCTCTCTTTATGCTTAAATCTTGTGCTAACTGAAAATAAACAGTAGTCTGAACATAACTGATTCAGACGATCTCCGTTGTCCGTTCGTGAAAGATTCTTCTTGTGGCACTTGAAAAGAAAGCGGATTAGTGAATGTCTCGCTGACCCGATAATATGACTGCAGTGCCCAGGGAACAACTGTCTGAGGTCGGTCACCTATGTTAATCGTTGCTCCGTTGTCAGAAGCGGCATAGACATGACTTCCAAAGGGGCTTGGCTTTATCATGAGGTGTTAAAACTCATCAAAGTGAAGATCTTACAACTCCCAGGGCGGAGTTTGAAGGATCCAAGTGGTTTTTTGATTTGCACATTTTAGCGGGGTTGTTGTTTTTATCGGATAAGGTTGGCATGGTCCGATCCTCCTTCTTTAAATGGGCCTGTGACTAGCAGTTACCTATGTAGAGTTCCAGGCGGAGTCTGGGTATTATATATTTCGGAAATTGCCCCCTCTAAAATAGCTAAAACTAGAAGATTAACAGGCTTTTTTCTTAAAAACTTTTATATAACGAAGGCCCAACTTAGTTTGTTTAAGATATGTGTAAGACCTATACTCTAGTATTGCTCATTTGTTTTTCAAGCGTGAATAACATAGAAAAGATACGTGTAGAAAGTGTACAAAGAAGTTTCACACGTCTAATTCTGGGAACTAACTGTAACATGGACTAAACGACTAGGTTCAAAACACCCTCTGGAGCCCCAGCGTCTGTGCTGACCACAACATGACTTAATATTCTTCTATCGACGACTTAACAACTAACCTCTAATCAATTAACAACGGCTCATTAAGGTTCTAAAACCGCAAACACTAAAATCATGTACGTTGTAGCAAAAAAATCGGAAAAAGGAGGATCCTGGTTTAAAACCGATTATTCTGCTACTACTATTTAAATTCGTTTCTGCTTTCCGTTTCATATATTTTTCGATGTCACTGTCTCCCCGAGTTTGTAGCCTGCTCTTGTAGGAATTTAGTCTCCTTTAAGCATCTTACTCCGAACGCTGGCTAGGAACGTAATTAATGCACCAATTACTCACCGTTCAAGACCAGTTCACACAGGCTCTCTAAACCAAATTTCAAATACTCAGCCTTATCCCGTTTCTAGATAAATTCTTTGCTTCGTTATACTTACCCAGCAATTTTTGGGTATTACAGCGATGCAGACAAAAAGCATGCGGTTGTCTGTTAGAAGTGGTCTATAATACAATATATACCTCTAGTACCCCGGTACTGTAAAATGTGGACCTTGTTACCGTTGGCTATGTAATTAATATTTTTATGTAGTATTAGTTTCGCAACCGTGACTCACGATGAAAACCCTTTCACCAAATACGAGCCATAACATTTTGATCATGTCTGTAAACTGGTATGTACTCGTGCAAAATGCTACTTGAGAATAAACCATTAATGATGTTAAAAAGAAAATATTCGATTTATTTACAACGGTAATAAGCTAAATAGTATTCTGAATAACACTTCTGGAAGTCACTATTTTACTTTCCAGCCATATTAGGAGTCTAGCTAGCTGAGAAGCATAGTCATTAGTCTGTCGAAACAAGTGTCTAAGTCAATCGAAAGTCTTGAACCGGTACTGACGCCTATTATTCAGTTCTTTTATACACAACGACGTCTGGTTGTTTGCATTTTATTTACATACTGTTATTTTACTTTGTTTCTTAGGTTTCCGCTTTACTAGTGTTAAGGACTAAAATCCCCAAAAATACAATTGTCCATTTAATCAAGCGAAAGATAATGTATCGATTTTTTGCACGATTGATACGCAAACTTTCATTAATTAATTCAGTTTCAAATGTGATATATATAAACGTTGTTTTCTGGTCTCGTCTCGTATTTTGCTCCACAATACAATCTTTCTATTAGTTCACTATATACAGAATATAGCCCAAACACAATAAAAAACTGTAAGCTTTTGTGACAAATGGTAATAAAAAACTAAGACGATTGTCTGCAGGTATGATTCATACATTATATATATATATATACTTCTGATATTGTCATCGATCTCACGAAGATGCCAAGGATTTGCTGCTACTATGACAGAGCCTCTGGGGCCACACGTGGTTTAATACCCTCCTCAATGTTATATAAACTTGCACTCTGTCCAACGTATCGCAGGCTTGGAGTTAGTTCCCGGCCTTCAAGGAAACAAATAGTATGCAGTTGATGTAGTCGTTTTTCGCAAGGTGTAGGGATTTTGTTTATGACAGTCTCTTTAAACTGTTTGCAAGAGTTAACTTCTATTAAGTAGTTGGCTAGGTCTCCAATTTAATCTTCACCCTCCAACGGAAGTAAACTAGCCATATAAACTTAATCTGTGGTCCCACTTATAAGCCTCATGTCTGCACAAAGTGGATTTTAGGGTAGTGGACATAGTAAGCCTGCATTCAGTGGTCCTGCTTATTGGAAACAGTAGGTGTCGTTTGCAAGAAAAGCTTGTTGCCTTGACTATCATTTAGTCACATAGCGTGAATCACACACTGCGACACGACTTAGAGTTACCTTAATTAAATGATAGATTAATAACATTATATGCTTACCTATTATGTCAGTATGTTAGTTGATACCTATCTTAACTATCTTTGCTTATGTGAATCAAAATAACATACCACATGTTATGACGTGAGAAAAGTTTGGTCGGTTGGGCAGGGCGTCTATTAAAGTGTGCCTAGTTGATAATGCGCGCTTGCTCTATGCCCACTCAGTCCCAAGCCAGAGATAGAAGAATAAGCGATAGACCAACCAAGCAGAATCGAAATCAGATTCAGACTCGTAATATATTTCACACATTCCTTTACATATAAAAAAAAATATTAGTGATTATTCATCAAATTGAAATTATCAACATTTATAATAATACAATTAAATGTTGTCCAATGTGCTCACATAAAAGTGATGAAAGTTGTCAAACCATGTAAACCAAAAATCAATACAACTCGATAAAATGGACAATTGTATTTCTAGGGATTTCGAATCCCTAACACCTCCCGTTTTTGAAAAATGAGGATAATGATGATACGTTTCTTGAGATCAGTTCGGCTTTGAGGCAGTCAAGTAAATACTACAATTTACTGAAGAAACAAATAAAGGGATATGATTGGTTACATCGGAAACTCTGAAACTACAATCTTCCTCTAGGCTCCTCCTTCATGGAATGTAGTAGAATTTTTATGTGGTAACAGGTACATCGCTTCATTGTACTGAACACATATGGTCGTTAAGCCAGTATTGTTGCAACTTCTCAGGTGAGTTGAAGAGCCAAGGGCTTGACCATGTCCGGAGCGTACTTTGGCAACAGTAGGAGTTTTCTTATGCTTGATGCTTCTCCTTAATGAACGATTTGGGCTCAACAGAAGGTCAGGATACGGTTTTCAAGATAACTTTCTGATTTGGACTGGCTGCAATCCTCCCTTCACGCCTAATGCAATGACTACTTGGAAATTTTTCAAATGGTTGAGGGATAATAGTTTGATTGTCAGCTAAGTAACGACCAAGATCTTTCAAGTTTTGGCGTGCACTGATCTCTCCATTGTCAATACCAGTAGCTATCTTCTCTGATAATAAGGAAGCACTCATATACAGACGATTATATTTGTTGGGAGACTTTGGCAAGTATACTTCGTTTGAATCTTCTGTTACTGTCTCTCAATATGAAGCGACTGGATCAGTCTTTTTCAAGGGAATACATGCGTGATCCTCTTCCAGATCCTTTAGACAAATTTCAAGATGTATCTCGCCATCACCAGCAATAATGTGCTCGCCTGACTCTTCCATCATTATCCGAACCATCGGATCACTCAGCCAACCGCTTCAATCCTTCGATAAGCTTCGGTAAATCAGCGGGACTGCGACTCTCGACTGCAACACGGACAACAGAACTGACTCTAAACTTCATTTGTTGTGAGCTTCAGCAAACGTTGTAATGGTTTCGACGATAAACTGGTCTGCTCCCACTAATCCACAGATATTTCCTCATGGAACATCTTTAACTGCCTCTGTAAAACGACCTAACATTAAGTTAGTTCGTTGGATGGATTTCTTGTAGAGATCATCTCTCTTTTCTGGGACGTAATTAGGGCCGAGTATTCTTACTTTTTGTCCAGTGGTGACAGTACCGGAAAACACACTGCCGAATGCACAAAATCTACCCTTATCTGGAGCACCATTTTATTAATGGACATCATGAGATTATCGTTTTGGTCACCGTTCTTCATAGCAAGGGCTGTTTCGTCTTCCGTAGGTCCTTCATAAAGCGTTTCTATCCTGTACTGTTGTGAGGTTACAGGGCTAGGAAGGTGAATACATATCAATTCTTAAAACGTATCGAACAGGAGGTCACCTATGCATGATCGTTTTAAGTCTTAATTTGTCTGGGAGAAATGATTCTTCTTCATTAAGTGCTAAACCCATGTTTTCAAGCCATGCACTTTCCTCCTTTTTACTTTTTTTAGTCACGGTCTCGAAACCTTGTAGATGGAAGCCAGTATGCACTGGTTGAAGCCACGGACAGCACCTGTTAGCTTTTCCTTAGTCGATTTTTCCTCTTTTTAGTTATAGAAATTATCTCCACAGAATCGCCCTGCCAACTTTTGCCTAGGCATCTTTGATCCAGATTCACACAAGCTAGCAAGCGTTGTCACTGTAAAAGCCCAGCTTTGCAAACCAGAACCAAACCCTACTGTCCCTTTTACAGGATCGAACGTTTTATTGCCATTTATAGTATTGGCCCACTCAAACTCAGGAATTATTACGTTGATGCTTTCAATTACTCGTTGAAACCTTTGGTACAACAACACTGGCTTGACACGTTTTGCGAGAGCCTGGAGCAAGACTGTTTGAATCTAAGCACGAACGCCTGACACGCAATCAACAACGACTAGAGGCCCATTTGTTTCACGTAGAGCTACAGTGATCTTTGAGGAGAAATCAATATGGCCCAGTGAATCTATGAGATTAATGAGAAAACCCTTCTTCACTTCTCCCTTAGAATTTACAGCAACAGGTTGAACCGCCTTGACACACTCAATATCTGCATCAGACATTTCGTAATATAAACTGATAGCTGTTGATTCAATGGTGATGCACCTTTCTTATTCATCCTTCCATGTGTCTCTGAATCGAGCATCTCCGGCGCAGGCAGCAGCTATGAAACCAGCTTTGCAAACAAATGAATCGGTAAGTGATAACTTCCCATGGTCCATGTGCGCAATAACAGACATATTGCGGATATTTTGCGTATAGTCCATCATCTCAGGCATAGTTTCTACCGTGAAGTTCACCATCGTGCTGACGCCCTGTGGATGCAAGTAACTAGGTGGACGCAACCCTTCCCTAACACTACCCTGGACTCCAGCCTCGCAGTGGCATCTTTTCCTTTCGCCAAAAGTTTAGCTGCGCCAATTTCTTGTTACAGTTGTGAAATTATTAGTTACAATTATTCAACGTTACAGTTCTATTATGGAATTAATCTCATTCATCATCAACCGCAGTATGCTACAATCTACAAATCCTGGCCATAATATGCTTGCTTTCGTAAAGTCTGGACATCCAAGGTCCACTGTAAAATTGCAAACTTAACTGAACGTAGTTCATCTATCCTAGCACTTTTCTATATGCCTCATAGTTCTGTCAATTAACATAAAGCCGGATTATATAAACACAGTGTTGTAATATCAGATATTTGGATATAAACATGGGAATATAAACCAGCGTTATTAATCCAAACTTTTGTCATTGTGTACTAATATATATATATACTTAACTGTACTGCATTTTCATATACTCTTATACTCGTGTACCGATATGAGTTCCATTTGGCCGCCGTAACAGAATGGCAAGCCCTAGCTTTATGTCAATATTCCCGTTCATTAGTAACTTTTTGGTTTGTGTACGGTTACCTTTTAATATTTGGCAAATAATAAGTGTCATCACCAAGCCAGTTTTTATTGACTGAAGTGGCAGAGATAGCAAATGAAATATTTGAAGCATATCCTACAGCGCATTTCGTTTCTCTACATGAGTCCAACGTACTGCCAGGTAATACCACCGAAGTATAAATATTACTGTCACTGTAACGGTAAACCAAACGTTCGGACGCTAGCTTCTGAAGATACAACTAGGCAGATTTGCCCTTTAAAGTCCGATTGAGCCCAAACCAAAAAAAGAAGTCCAAATAATGTCAATAACGTAGTCCACATAGAAAATTTCGTCGAAATATTCTGGCAATTTTTCAGCTTTGTTCAAATCTAAGTTATCTAACATAGTTAGGTTATCACGTATAAGTAGTGGCAGAATCATATCATTTCTCATATTCCGTCTCTTCATGTGAGAAAACAACCGTTTAGGACGACTGAAGCTGTCTTTTGCAAGCTGCCCTCTGTAAATTATACGAGATCCATCAATAGTTAGTTTATAAAGGTTTTTAATCTTCCGGTACCCATGTTTTACGGTATCACAACTCGTATTAATATGCAAGTCCCAAAGACGTTTTCCGAATTGTAGTAGTTAGAGAGCGTTTTTGGTAATCCATGGAGGATAATGTGATAACTAACATGAAGCTGACCATGGAATAAATAGGGTTGTTACTTCTTGGAATGTTTCTTTAAACTTACACCAGGCCTCAATTGAATTGCTTTTGGTAACTGACCAATCCGCTGAAGCATCTAAGTCCCTAATTTTCGGGATGTTTGCTCGCCGCGTATTTGAACGGGATGAAACGGATTCATATCTAATATCATAGGTTTTAAGTTTTAATGGCAAGACAACGTGGTTGCTATTAACAAGTTGGATTAGGAGCTTAAGATTTGTGACATCGTCAGAGTTATGTGTGGATACAAGGTCAAGGAGTGGCGGATCGTGGTCTTCATCGAAACGTGTCTGTTTTTCGACACCTCGCACTAAGACGCGCCAGAGACTAGTTAACAACAAGTGTCTATCAAAATCTCTGCTTACACATGTGATCTCCGTCCGGTCGATGTGAGGTGCATTTAAGTCACCAGCAATAATAAACTTACTAGCTTTGCACCACTCACAAATGTGGCTCAAAATAAAATCGTCCGCTATGTAGCTAGGACTATGGTAAATCACTCCAACAAGTACTTGGCTACGTGTAGACTTGACAGTGTAGCTGATTACCCTATATATGCCAATGTGATGTGCTACCGACATCCTATGTTGGATACGTAAGTCATCCCAAATTTATATGCTTATTCCCCCCCACCACCACTGCGGCTAATGACAGTTAAAGCAGGAGAAGTGGTTAAAAGTAATTTGAAAACACACGATTTGTACACACAAAATTACTCCGTGTAAAATGAAAAACGTTATACAACCTTAATAAACTGTATTATACCTTAAGTGAACTAGATTAAATTAAAGCAAATATTAGTGTTTGGATGTAACAGACAATCAGAACCAGACAATTTATCTAACAGTTAAGTTAACGCCGCCATTTTCGGTAATTGCGCGATATATAACGGTTTTGGATGCCGTTTCATATTTTGCCTATGAGGCTATCTAACATCCACTGTGCAGTTGACATACTGTTTTAGCTGGTGAAAAACGCCTGGTCCACTTATTAGCAGTGTTACGAGGACAAATGAAGCTTACCGAATCTACGATTCGCACTTTTAAACCTGTAAAATATTTCAAAGAGAATTCAGACCGCATTAATTCCCTTAGTTACTCCAGTAATGGGGAGACGCTTATTTCCAGCAGCGATGATGACCAGATGGTGACTTACGATTGTTCTAGTGGAACGTAATTATTACATTTAACATGTATTTATTCCTTACCATAGACCTAAACGTACTCTTAACAGTAAAAAGTACGGGGTAAATTTGATACAATTTACTCACAGTCCAACAACTGCGATTCATGCTTCTACTAAGATTGATGGTAATTGACTTTTGATTTTTACATTTGTAAGATACAATACGTTATCTTTCTTTGCATGATAACAAGTACATCAGGTACTTCCAAAGTCATACCAAGAAGTAAGTTTTCAAAAGTCACCTTTATATGCATAGGGTCGTTTCTTTGTGCATGTCACCCATTGACGATACGTTCTTGTCTGGTTCAATGGATAGCACAATTCGCCTGTGGGATTTGAGGTCACCTAACTGCCATGTATGTTTCACACTGTGCTAATGTTTAGTATACTTCATAATCCTTGTTACCCATTCATCATATTATACAGCTATTTTAAAACAGGATCATAATTAATCTATCATTTAGTAGCTTTAGTCCATCATTTCCCAAAATCACACTTTAGTTGCCATTTGTTAAAGTCTAACGCTGTGTTACTGAGAGTTGATTGCATTGACCTCTATTTTGTTAGTTGGTTGTCTGTGTATTGATTTCTCGGTGGTTTAATAACTTAATTATTCGTCTGTAGCTTTAGCTCTTACTTTGCACTCCAGAGTCTGGTAACTCTAAGAGCAACAAATGTTGATTGTGTACTAACTCTCTCGTAGTAATGCGCACATATCTGCTCGTTCCTACCATAATCGAGTTTCTCTAGTTACTCTGAACACGTAGGCAAGACAAATGTATGAGATGTTTGTAGTTTGGCTTCTTCATGATTTAGTAATCAGAACACTCGGCTACCAACCAATTTCTCCCAAGTGCAAGTCCACTACACTCTGGTTTAGGCTACTAGATAGAATCAATGTCGGGTGTTAATAGGGTGGCATTTTAGAGTACACCCATTCTACTCAAAACCCTCATGCGCTACGCAAATTCAAACTAAGTTCATTTTTATAGTTTTGCTGTTAGACCTTCTGCACCCCCTATAGGCTTCAACAAGTTGACCTAAAGAAGTAGAAATAAATCAAGGATTCTGAATCATACGAACATTATCAACTTACTAACTGCACAGTAAGGTGTCTAGAGACTTCACCTGCATATCGAAACAGAGGTAGCTGATGTTTTACGAGATAATACTAAGTACTCACGTAAAGTATTCTATCAAGTCATCATTAGTTACATTGTCTAACCATTTTGTAACTAAGAAGTAGGAGTAACCAACCCTGTGTAATTGCATGTTTTGCTTTCTAGTTTGAAGGAAGTGTTTATAATGTGATACAATCTCTGTTTCTTTTCCGAACTTAAAATTTTGATCTGGGCGTCGTATGCGAATATTTGAATATTTTACCTAGTTCATCATAATATTCTATTTTTTTACGATCCTCCCAAGGGTGTAATGCATGTTTCTGGCCGGCCAACAGCTGCTTTCGATCCTGAAGGACTTATATTTGCGGCGGGCATTAACTCGGAATCTGTCAAACTCTACGACCTGAGGTCTTTTGATAAAGGACCTTTCGCCACATTTAAACTTGGCATGGAAACAAGTGGATGCATTTGGACTAGTTTACAATTTTCTTATGACGGGAAGGCTCTCTTGATAACAACAAACGGGACCCATATCCGTCTAGTTGATGCGTTTAAGGGATCTCATCTACACATGTTGACTGTAAGACTAAAACCGTTACTTTCATATGGACCACTATTTTTTGTGATAGGATATATTTAGAAACGTATACCTTTTTAATGTGAACACTGTGGTTAAACAAAGCCATTTCCCACTCATTGTAAACATTAAAGCTGTGTATTCGGTTAGAAGTTAACACGATTTTACTAATTATCCTGAGGTATCTTGCGTGTTAGAGGCGCTAATTATTGACTTATTGATCATTGAAGCTAATGAGAAACACCATATTTTGCTGTAACTGTGGAAACAAGCTACACTAATATTCGTCCGAGGTTAATATTAGTCCAACACTACTGAGAACATGATGAAGAGTCTATCCAGCTTACGAGCTAAGCGTAAATTCGTGTACCTAATTTTAAGCCACACTTTGCGAGAGCTACAAACTACCAGATGATCTAAGTAAAAGTTGTTGGTGCAACCTAACTTTTCTAAGTCTAATGTCGTAGTCCGTAAACCACATTTTGTTTTGATTAGCATAGCTTTCAAATGTCGGCACAGGCAAAGGGAAATGATTAGAAATCATAATATCAGTAGTAAAACTGCTTTGGTTGCATAATAGAGAGGCTGAGTAAGAAGCATGGTGGACGCTTGTGCTCTATTGAAACAGATTTCAAACCTCATTAGTTGTAGTCTCCCTCCATAGACTAAGTTGTCTTTTGAAAATCCATTTGAAGGCCTATGTCAATGCCTATTATTAAACTTTGTTAACTAGTAAAACTACGTTTAATCTTCTGTAAAAATAATTCGTTGATTTTCACTAATTTTGTACTGTTTTATGCATGTTTAATTGACTCGGTCTAACTTTATCATTTTAAGTTTAGTATAGTGATAGATTCATCAAAATTTATATGACTTAAGCGTTAAAGAAGTTTAAGTTTTTACTCCTCTGGTATTTTGATTGATAGGAATTAGAACCTTAAGATTTTATTTTACATTAAGGACTTAGAAAGTAAATCATTAACTGAAAGATAGTTTCATAATCTATCTGTGAAACGATCACGGGAACGAACATCAAAATTCGCTCTGTGTCAACTTGTTTGTCATCACCTTGGGTCTTTGTTATGATCACTTGAATTGTAGCCAACGTCTTGCAAGTTCAAGTCTTGCCATCCTTACTAAGGTCTGACAACAAGGTAGCATAATTACGTTTCATGCAACAGATGTGACACTTGTACAATAGCCTGTGGTTAGATCGTATTTTTACTTTCATTTTATTACCAAATTGTATATTATTAGTGGATTTGCTAGTTATAGTTGTATAAATATTTTGTTTTGCAGATTTTGATTTTATTTGAGTAATCTGGTTTATACCTTTTAATATTACTAATTTTCCGTTAACTAGAATTATCTTAACTTAACAGGTCATGCCAAATACTGATAGACAAGCATTACAAGCCAGTTTTACACCTGATAGTCAATTTGTGCTCATTGGTTCACCAGATGGAATCGTACATATTTGGTCTGTTGACACTGGAGTACGTGTAGCAAGCTTACCAGGTTACGAAGCTGCTACCCAGTTACCAAACGCAGCTATTCATAGTCTTGCTTTCAATCCCCGGTTTGCAATGCTAGCTACAGGATCGAACCAAACATCATTCTGGCTTCCGGCTCTTGAAGAGTAAAAGTGATCTATTCCCCTCTTTATTTGCGAATATATGATGTTCTGACCTCCTTGCTCTTCATCACTTTTGTAAATATGTTTTTGTTCTTAACTGTTTACACAAGTTTTAGACCTATGGTGATGCTTAGTGTAGCTTTCGAGATTAAGAAATGTGCGGTGTTTATCTGTGCTGTGGATTAACATACTAAAATAAATTAATATGCCGAAAAGAAGCTTCTTCTTAGTTGACTCACTTTCACATCTAAATACTTGTCCTACTTTATGGATTGTTGATGCATCAATTAACTACAAATTATTTACCCTAACGACTTTCTTGTCTGGTAAAGCTTCATAGGATCCTGCGGAGGGTGGGGGACGGTATTTTATTGAAAGTGAAATGAAATGATCTCCTAGTAAACTAGATATGTATCTTAGTTCCTGTTTGACTAAGTGGTGCGTTCTTGAAACATGCATTATGTAAGTACTATTTGGATCGTTGAGTAAGTAGATTAACAAATAAGTGGCAGCATCAACTTATTCTGTAAACATAGGATAGCTTGCGTGCTTGGTGTAAGAAAGGGGATGCATATTTCTTAATGGTATTGCTATTATAGTTGTCAGTAGAGAAATGCATTTGGTTAGAAGGGAATTGTTGATCTTTGTCACATTTGCTTAATAAGACGGCATACTGATAAACATATTTCCTATCTACTACTTGAAGTAGCACGTAGTCAATAAATGTCTGGCAGTTGTATCTACCTACAAAAATATCCACAATTTCAGAATCCTAAAAACAAGGTTTGTAATGGGTTTTCTGCAGTCAGCGAAGTAGTTTCAGTAGAAAAGACTACTTCGTTGGTTAAATACCTCAGACAAAAACTGGCTGAGTCATGAAGTTCTGCAATTCACACGTAGAGACATTGTTAAGTAAATAGTGTCCTTATGTATACCTAGGGTCAGTGCGGACTTGGTATATATAAACAACTCATAGGAAGTGCTCATCCATATGCATGTGGCTTCAAATGACAGGATAATCGCGAATTAATTTTGCATATTCGTAGTTATTTATACTATCCAAATAAGCCTTACATGGGCTTGGACGGCAAGATAACATGGTACCTTATGCGGTAATTTGTAGTTGTGTGCTTTGCTGTTATATAATAGTTTGGTAAGTTACTCACTGATTGTATTGTGATTGAAATCCGGTTGGCAGTTGTATTTCATACATGTAGTTATTAGACCCTAAAATCATGTGATTACTAGTTGGAGTCGACCTAATCAAAACTTCTATGGAAGGTGGTCATCATTCTCAAATTGTCGTAACGTACAAAACGATGAATATGTGTTTCATTTCAGTTCAAGCTGTAAGCTTAATCTACTAGAGATTAGCTCATATTTCACAGTCTTGCTATTTTATGATGAGTAAAAATGTGCAGAGAAAGCGTCGCAGGTATATATATTCTGAAGAAAGAAAATTAACAATCATTGCAAGAAAGCTTTTAAATCAGTTCTAAATGAAAATAGTAATCTGAAACCCCGAACTTCAAACTACTTCATTGCATGATTATTCTTGACACATACTGAAAGTAGTAGCTTATAAAATGTCAAGAGTTTTATCCGGGAAATAAGTAGGAAAATTGGGAAAAGATGTTAAGGGGGCAATAAGGTACACTTTGGATACATTAACAGCAAGTATGCATACATATAGAAGAGTTGAAAGAGTCAATGTTAAAGGTAACAGTAATAAGCTTTTATATTGAAGAATGTAAATAGGGTAATTATTTCGAAGTAAAATGCTCTGGCTCTTAAATGCCATGACACAATAGTAAGTAGTAGGTTTCTCTTTGATTGTTTTTAAAGAATATTTGTTATATGGAAATTCACTTTTAACTAAACATAAAATATTCGCACTTTAGATTCACTTACTAAAAGGTTACCATCATAGAAATGTGTTACAATAACAACATTCCCACTAGAAAAGTGATAAAAAAAAATAAATCAGTTAAATTGTTGCTAATTAGAATATATTGACAATAAATGAGTGTAGATCTTTTTTAAAGCTAGGATAAATGTATGTATATAGGTATAATGAATATTGTGTTTGGCAATGTCAATTTGAAGATGGAGACTAACGTTTAGTAATTCAGGACGGACATATTACCCCATTTCGGGACTCGTCAGTTGTATGTGCCTCCTAAATTGTTTATTTATCATATTAATTGAATTTTACAGGAACTCTAAAACAGTGATATTATGCATTGCTACATAATTTAAAAATACTATTCGCGAGAATTTGGTGTGGACTTAATCACTTATTTTTTTTCTGAAATTCAGTATAGGTATATCATTGGTGTAGTTTTAAGTATGCAATACTGAGTGGGGGGGGGTGTACACAGACTAATTCATTAATTCGAATAAGTACTTGCTGAGAAAATATGAGTATTATACAACTGGAACTTTGTTTGTAATGAAGATGTAATGCTTATAATTTGGGTTGGATTGCACCTGACAAGCGGAATCCAGAACGCGCGTTTAGGCCTATTTGGGTTTTGCCAGCTGGATGTGTCTGCATCTAAGTGTTGATGTCCACACCAGGACTCGAACTCAGTTCGCTTCGTGCCAAATGTCACCGTGTTCATTATTAGTCTACTGAGTTTAGACAGCCATACTTATGCAACAAGTATGTATACATAATTTGGATGTGAACTATCTCTTCATCGAAGCGATCTGTTCAGGCTGCACATGTGGCAACAAAGAGTAATCGATTGCAGTCTATATCAAATCAATGAGAATATTAAGATATCCGAATAGTAATGCTTATAGTTATCCACGATTATTAGGGCTATTTTCATTTTACACTATTATCTAAGCATAAGTCCGTATTGAATATTTTACTTTGATTATTATAGATGTTTAGTGATTACAAAAGCTTAACCACAATTCAAGTTCATTTTGCTATCCTATATATAATAATAATAATAACAGTTATTATTGCTATGTCGGACCACTAAAGAAGATTGGAAGAACTAGAACTGTATTTTAGAGGACTAATTCATTTATTCTGGTCGTGTGTAATGTAAACATTACATTTTTATTATTGTTATGTTCCTCTTACTCTGTCCTCCCGTTTAGTATATTTGCTGTTATTATATTGTCTCTTATTATGGACTACAGTTAATTAGTTGTGTACAAATTACCCCTGTTCACTACCACAATCTCTTCTGTTTTGTATTAATGTAAAATCCCTAATTGGCTTGCTGTGTGGTCTGAATTTGTGTATATATATAAAAGCATGATTAAAATACAATAGAACCGGAATTGGACTGGATTGGATTGTGTCTGGTTGGCTCGTAGCTGTTGTTTTCTCTATTCCGACTTGGGGGGCTGGTAGTCGTGGGGCTGACTTGTCCGTATTCTGATTGGCAGTTATCAAGCTCACTGCGTATTATTTTTCAGTACATAACAATTATTATCACTATACTTATTAAGAAGTAAATTCTTGTGCTAGAAACTTCTGAGTTTAACATATTTCATACAAATTACAACTGATTAATCTGTCATTAAACAAAGCAGGAAAAGCGTAATATTCTCCTGTTTCTAGTCGTTATCCTTCATTATGATCAATAAGCGAACCAGAGTCTTATGATAATCGAAAATTTTATTTTATATTCAGTAGTGAGAATGCTTGACTAACGAGTTTTAAGCTCCGATAACTCTAATGTTCAGTACCCTCTAGTTCATTTCATAGTTGTATAGTTGGTGCTATTTCACTATGGTAATGATATTATCATCATACTTTTACGATTACACAATTAATATTCTGGTTAACCATGAATCAGTTATTTTTTACAAGCCCTTCCGAATTACCGGCACAACTGAATAGCGTTGAAGTTATTGCAGGATCCAAACATTTGTTCAATTATAATTTTGAATTAATATTTTATAGAGGGGAAGTAGCTCTATGGTATACTGTTTATATTTTATTCTATTGAAAATTTATAAGTGGAGGAGTTCAACCATGTCAAGAGTAACTAGAATATCGTCGATGACTCAGATGGTCGTTTCGCCATACTACGAGTTGGGTGAAGCTAGAAAAATGGATCACTGGTTTCTACCTCAGTGAGATTTAAGGGTGCTGCGTTTCGTTTCTATTAGGGTTGTGAGTGTGACGAAGTATCTACCTATTTCTCTCCAGTATACAATGATACCCCACTTGACATAGTTCTGTTATGAAAGCCATATCAAAATTATGTTTTAAATCTGAACATGTCAAATCTCAAGGAAATTTAAGGAAAAACGATACTATTCATTTAGACTTTGTATTAAGTAGACAGCAAAAATGAAGTATGCAAAAATGTTGGGTAATTCACAGACATTAGTAGCGTTCAGGTGCAGGAGGAATCGCCTGGATTTAATTTGTCCATAGTTGTCCGTTTGACTATAGGTGAGAGTAAGTCAGTTGGTTTCAGACAAACATTTATCAGTAGTTTATCGTCTAGACTTAAATAATTGACCTTATAGTACATATTTACTAGTTAAATAGTTAAATATGTATCATTAATAGCTTACGGCTGCAAAACATTCATTAATTGAAAAATTTATTGGTTAAAAATGCTAACCTTAATACTTTAGCTGGAATCATCCGATCAGCTGTGTCGGACTGTATTAACGACTGCCATGTATTTGTAGAACCCGGTATTACGAAACCGAATTCGAAACTCCAATCTACCATTAAATCAGAGATCAATACAAAAGCAATTTTAACATACAATATTTTAAATTGGTTTAATAATGCAACTGTGAGCAACCTCTGGATTATTAATGCTTGATAAACGTCATAAGATACACTCAAAAAATATTTGTTAGACAAACAACGTGGGATCAGTGTTGTATGTTTTACTCATAAGTGTTAATAGACTAGATGTGTTTCAATGAAATTCATTTGTTCATCGAGTATTTCGATTACCAACGTTATTCATTAATATATTAGTTTGCTCCAATTATCGGTAATATTCAACCTAATGATAAGGAGAGATATTTTATCCAAACTCATTTTTTAACCAATTTTATGTTTCAGACATTAGTATGGGAAGCATATGAGGAGGTAAGAATTGGGAGCTTGTAGGTTATTGTAATTAATGCTTAATGGTTGTATTGAAGGCAGTTTAAGATTCATAGGCCAGCTAGTACTGATACGACTAATAGCGAAACCTGAATCAAAAGTTTGTTTCGCAATGAAATAATGAGATGTCTCAGATTAACAGCTCCCACTGTTTTACTGACATATTCCAATTGCATATTTCACAGTAAACAATCAATTGTTAAGTAAAGCAAACGTCCAAGCTAAACGTAGTTGTTGTAGGCTTACAATCTAAACAAACAACTTACTTTTCGTATTTAACAACCGAAACTCTAAACTGTTTACTCAACAATTTCACATCACAGTCCCACAGAATATAGCCGACAAAATGACCTCCTACGTGACCATTTCATCTTAAATATACTAGTTTTAGCTTATCTGAGAAACAATTAAAAATCAAAAAGTATTAGACAGCTGTTTCCTTTCATCCTGTGACCCACGAATGCACACTTAAGGCGGCGTAATCGAATCCTAAACAATTAAATCTCTCAGAGACCATTGTATTTTTCGCTGATAGTATTTAATGTTTAAATCACAAGTTAAAGTTAATGACGCATTTTGAAGATTTAATATGCCTTTGGTGATTGTTAGCTAGTTGGTGCATCCATACTAAATGGACAATGTCCTCTAAACACCGGCTAGAACTTTGTCACAAAGTCCGCTTAACTATAATTATTGTTGTATCGAAATAGAAACGAATATTTTAAAAACGTTAAAAAGATATTATCAATAATATCAACAGTTATTAAAAAGTGAATAATGTGCTGACTGTTCAAAGAAAAGTTTCCATCTGATATTTTTATAAGCCGAATATCAACACTAGGTGTAGATACATACAGTCGACGAGCCTCAAATAGGACGAAACGTGCGTTCTGGATTCCACTTATCAGTTACCATTCAAATTAATTGATACTTGATAATTTTATGTTTTTCAATATCTGACAAATTTTATTTACAAGACTAAAACAACAATATAACTTCTTATAAAAGAGTGGAAGGGAAATTATTGTTTATTTTTAAAAAGTATGAAAGGAACAACTTAATTTACTTTGTTATCATGTTAGGAAATTTTCCTATTAAACAGGTTTTATTTCTGGTAAGCAATAATTACTCATCGTAAAGTAAATTGAGTAAAGTAAGTATAACATATTTTGAAAATTATTACAGAATACACGTCAATTTACAGGTAATATGAAGTTGAAACAGTAACATAAACAACAATATAAGTGGAGAATTTCTGTTAAAGATTCAGTTGTTTACTAATCTAACAGACAATTCATTACTCGTAAGTTGGATGGAACTACATTCTCTAAGGTGAATGATTTATCAGTGATGTATTCACATTCCTTCAAGAAAATATTATGAGCAGGAACTTTAAATAGAAGGATATATTATTTTGTAGATCGTGTTGTCCAGAATGTTAGTCTAATATGTACAGAAAAGGCCTCGGCGGGGAGGTGGAATGAACTATTGATAATATTAAATATTTTATCAGTATGAAAAAGTGAAGTTAAAAGATTTGCCTCACACAACACTGGAACTTTGTACCAATTGAGTATGTTCTGAGTAATGTGTTTTTATCAGGTAATGTTTCATTATTTTGCTAAATCTGCCTATTAGCATGATACTGTTATTTTACCTTAAACAACTTGTGTATGTATCTTTTAATTGATTGTGATAAGGAATGCATTTGTTCAGCCTCCGTTGCCGCATGTACATTTTGAGTCGATTGACTTGAAATTATGCTAATTCACAAGTTCCATTAATAGGAATTATGGTTAGCAAGTAGAATATAACAAGCACATCTCGTCCAATCCGGAACTCGTCAGCTAGTAATACTTTGTCAGTGATCGGCGTTTGTTTATGTGACTTCCTGTTCTTATAATATGGTGGTTGTGGAATGTAGTATGCAGTTTGGCCGCACTAAACGTATTTTACTACACTTTTCTAATTCGTTGCTTTGTGATTTCACTAATGTTGTTATGTAAGAATTGTGATTTGAGAAAAATAGGTATCTTACGGACAGCTACGTTTTCCGATTTCGTTTCTGTAGGCATCGTGTGTTTATTTATGAATTTCAGCGGGTAAGCGTTCATACTGAGCATGTTGCGAATGGTGGCTAATTCTTCTTCCACAATATCCTCAGAGCATATGCGTCTATCGCGGTGTGTCAGACTTCTCACTAGATTTCTTCTGCATCTTAGTGGTAAACAACTGCAGAAATGAGTATACTGGCAAACCGACGTTGATTTTCGATATATGCTTCTTTTTAATGTAACATCGGTTCTTCAAATTAATAAAATGTTTAAGAATAAAATATTATCATTATGATCTTTTACTAAGGTAAAAGTGATTGATGGATGAACGTTATTAAATCTTCCAAGTATTCCAATCCTATCCATTTCATCTGTGAGGACTATGAATGTATCAACTACATAGCGAGAAAAGAATGTTAGTTGGCTGATCTCATTCTTGGAAGGACCATTTTCTAATTTTGATAGAAAGAAATCTACGAGAAGTGGGCCTAATGGTGATCCTATTGCAACACTATCGGATTGTTTGTGGAACTCATTATTAAATTGAAAGTTTGCGTTCATTGTGCATCTAAGCATTAACTCTTTTAGCGTTTAAACTGGAACTTCAGTTTTTTATTTGTTCCAATAATTTCGCTGTATATAAAATCTATTGTTTCTAGTAGGGGTACGTTAGTTAATAAGGATGATACATCTAGTGATATCACTGGTTTGTTATCGACTCTTAGATTTTTTATTTTGTTGACAAACACTAAGAGTCCTTAACGCTATGTTTGACAATCTCTCTGTGCAATGGATTTAGGATTTTCACTAGTCATTTTGCTGTAGCGAAATAAGCAGAGTTTGTCATGTCCAAACACCTTTGAACGTGTAAAATTATTATGTAACACCGCCAATCATTTGATAATGATTTTAAACCTATTGTAAATAGGTTTATATATATTAGTGTAGAGATTTGATGAAAAACTAATCGAAAAGAAATTTCTTCGCTTCCCTCGTGCTTACTTAGTAGGATTTTTTTGGAAATTAAACACATTATTTAGTGGAAATGAATTTTCAACTAAATAGTTTCTTATTTTAAATTACCAGGTTATTCTTCATCGAAAAGTGAATACGAATGGACGACAGAATAAATGATAACTAACTGTTATGCCTTCCGTTCTATCTTTGATGATAACACATGGGAATTCATCACTCATGTTGTAAATTCGATGACAAAACAGCAGGAAAAAACGCTAACTCAGCAAATGTAAAATGGGTACAAAATGACATGGGTAATCCAGATATTATCTAACAGGAGTATCCTATGCCAAGATACTAGAAATTAGGATGAACTTGTATTTTCCCGTTGATTTGTGTATAGACTGAAGCTGGTCAGTCTCTTTTACTGTATGTACATCTTGAGCGGATCGTCTTGATATAGCGGTTATTCACAAGTGTTATTTAAGTTGGATTGTGACTGGCAGGTGGAATCCAGGAGGCGCGTTTCGTCCTATTTAGGACTCACCGGATAGGTGTACGTGCATCCTAATGTTGATGTTCACAATGGGACTCAGTAACCTAGTGGTGAACGTGGTGGCGTTTGGCATGAAACGAACTGAGTTTGGATCCCAGTGTGAACATCAATATTGGGATGCAGGTACTTCCATCCGATGATTCCCAAATAGGACGAAACGCGTGTCCTGGATTACACTTGCCAGTCACTATTCAACTTATGATAGTCGATAATTCTACTGGATATCGGTCAAATTGAATATCTCTGGCTCTTTCAGAGCTCCAGGTGACGTCATTGAGATTTCTCGAAGTCATTGCAACACCTTCACACTTATGAGTTTCTAGTGTACGGCTTTGTGCCTAGATCCGTTAGTAACTTCGTCAGTTCATTTCGTTGACGATTTATTACTGTAAAAGGTTGAGCTATTTCGGTTATATGAGTTCTGAATCAACTATTTCCTTACTCATTAGAGCCTCTTTGGAAGGTATCCTCGAGTATTTCAAGTGGAAGTCGGTTCCATGTAATCACTATTTTCTCATCCTTGCCAATCTGATTGTCGTATCTTGTCTTCATGACAAAATTCCTCGCATTAAGTACAATACTTTCGACAATTCCAGGTTCCGCTTGTTGTTATCATGACATGGTATGATAAATACCTTTTCGTCTACCTGGAAGCTAAGAGTAGATTTTCGATGCCTCTCGCTCTTAGGTTCATCAGTTTATTTAGATAATAACATGAAATCAAAGATTATATGAACTTTCCTCTCAAATATATTCTTCTGGTGACTTTCTTTCCTGCACGGCAAAGTTAGGTCAACTCAATTGAAACTTCAAAAATTTATATATCACTTGTATCGGTATACTACTTACTACCTAATAAATACATAGTTTTGTCACGTTAGATATTAAAGACAGAAAATAAATTATCCATGATTAGAAGTAAATGTATCTTTCGTATATAAAATTATTATGATCATAAGTAATATTAATGGTGCCCAAAATAATTATAAGCCACTGTCCAATATTCATTATATAATGATACAATGTGAATGAAGTAAAGAAAAGAAAAACAGACGAAACCTAACCTTAAGAACTACTTTTAAATAAAAGTAAAAAAAATTAATAACAAAGTAAGTTAATTATTACAGTATAAAAAAATAACTGTAACTATACTCAAATATTTTTATTCATAACAAATAAATAAACAACTATGTTTCAAATTTTGTGATAGAAAATATTGACTAAAAATCTCATACTAAATTACATCAGTTACATCAAGTTAACATACTTTAAAGTGACAAAGTAAAATAAAATAAGTAGTATACATATTTAAAATGGAAGATGATTGTTTAAACATAAGATGACAAGGTTTGAATGTATCAATGATCTTTTAGTTAATGTTGAATCATATAAGCCGTTTATATAAAACAAACGACATGTTTTTCAATTATTGGTACATGATTCAAGCTAAAAATAAGTGACATTGTATACTAATGTGTAGTCTCTGGTTGATCATATATGAAGGCAGATCAAGTACAGATGCATACAGTTCATTATGATTTCGTACTATTCGTCAATATTAACATCAGCTCTGATAAATAAATTTTTATGCCATATTTATATTTATCGTTACGTATAAAATACATTAAAGATAAAAAAATTAACTGAATAGTTGCCTTATACATTTTGCTATCAATGCAAGCTCAAGCTAAATGTAATATTCCAAATATCCACTCAATGTATTATACATAGAAATTTTCAACTATTTTTCTCATTCATGACTGTTCTATAGTAGAAAGAATCTTTTTTATTAGACATTTCAATTTATTCATCTTTAAAAGTCTACATTTGTCTTCTATGAACGATTTACTGATGAACAACTTGATGTGTTATGATAACACATTTAGTTTATGGTAAAAACATCGTATATAACCTTAAACATTAAAATTTCCTACAAACTACTTACAATCTGTGATACAGTTAATCAAATAAAGTAACCAATCTCCACAAAAATAACCATCCTAATTAAACTATAATAATGAGCTCATTAGTGCCTAACTCCAGGATGTTCCTGAAGCTCTTGTGAGAAGTCGTGTCTGGTAAAGTTCAGACTAATCGGGTGTGAGACAGTTATCACCAATGACAATAGATGGTCGTCGCGCTACATATCACAAATTGGATGCCGACCCAGTGGTGCAAATGGTTAGGCATTCGCGTCAACTTGAAGCCCCTGGTGTGAAATCTGGGGTGCACACTGCTGAGGAGTTCCACACTAGGACGAAACAGTTGTCCAGTGCTCCCTGGTTTTCAATGGTACCCTGCCAACATCAATCTGTGATATAGTCAATCAAATAAAATAACCAATCTCCACAAAAATAACCATCCAAATTGAACAATAAGTATAAAGTTATTTTATATCTATGAATTTATTTTAATTTTCACAAAAGTATAGCTAATGATAATTCTTATTAACAATTGCTATATACAATTTAATAAACAATAAGCATTTATTGTATAGTATGATTTACATTAAAATAATATAGTTTATACAACTAGAATATATATGAAATAATTAATTAGATCATATTCTCTTTGTTTTATATTATATTATATAGATTATGTAATTGAGAATACAATTTTCAGAACACAATATTCAATGAAAAAAAGAAAGAAAACATAAAAAAAAATATAACAAATTTTGAATCACATGCAGACATATAAAAAAAGGTGAAATTATCTTCACTAACTTAAAACATCATCAGATGTTAGATATATATATATATATACATAAAGGTTTATTTGAATGTTATCATTAGTGTATTTATGCTATAAATACAATTATTACATAATAATTTGCATTAGTGATTATTTATTAAAAGAAAATAAATTGAATTCAATTAGTTTTAGAAATAATAATTATTATGAAGAAAATGTATAGTTTATAGACTATAATTTTATAGGTATTTCAATTTACATTAATTAACTGAATAGTTCTATGTGATGAAGTACAGACTATTAATACTTAGATAATTAGGATAAGCTTGTATCTTCCCGTTGATTTGTAATGGACTGAAACTGGTCAGTCAAATCAACGGGAAGATACAAGCTTATCCTAATTATATATATATATATATATGCCCGTTGCACAAGTGTGACTGTCTGGACACAGTAGCCTAGTGGTGAACGCGGTGGCGTTTGACACGAATCGGACTGAGTTCGAATCCCAGTGTGAACATCAACATCGGGATGCAGGTACATCCAGCCGATGAGTCCCAAATAGGACGAAACGCGCGTCCTGGATTCTGCTTGCCAGTCACAATCCAACTTAAATATATTAATACTTAGTTTACAAAAATTAGCTTATCGACAAATTTGTGTAAATTTTTAAGTTGAAATACTTATTCAAATAGTTAAACATTCAAACATATATATATATATAAATGTTCTAATTAGTTTATCTTAATTATAAGTGAGGTGGCTTGTAATGGTTTAAATAATCAATACGTGCGTTGTATCCAGAACATTTTTTCCATTTATAATGAGTACTACATATTAGAGTCATTGAATATTTCACCTCAATTAGCTAAAGTTATTCGCTGCTAATTTCTGTAAAAGTGTCAGTATATAGTAGCTTGGTATTAAGGGTAAAAAAATACAGAATTTGTACAAATTATTGGTTGAAATAAAAGCTACATTATAATATTCAACACGTACAAACCAAATAATTGGAAAAATGAATATAAATTCATATATTTAACGTTTAAAACGTCACTGGTAGTTACGTCTATTAGTTTTACAAGTGAAGTATGACAAATAAGTGTATGGTACATCAGTGACCTTTAGTTATTACTCAGCTATGAGAGAGGAAAATGTTTGTATTAAATGGGTGATGGATATATCAAATTTGAATCGGCATGTTTTCTGTCACTTAATTGTCATTTCACATAGGTTCCAAACGCTGAAATTCTACCAAATATTTATGAATCTACTACACGAATTTTCGTTCATTGTTTCTGTGGCACTGCAACAACGTGTGCATTCATGTTTCTGGACTCTGTTCTGATGAATAAGCAGAAATATTGGAAGTGACTACTTCATTTTCTGTGTTAATGTTTGGTACTGTTTCGTTCAAAAGTTGCCGGATCTCTCCATTTATCCTGGGTTCGTTCAGTTGTGGAATTAGTTGCACTAATAAACTCTAAGTAAAACCTAAAATTTTATTGATTCAATAAATTTGTAAGTAGTATTTCGGGAAAAATTTAATTAGGATTTGATAAAGTAATTTTCTCTGAACTGCAAAAGTAGTTTCAAATCACTAATTAAAATTGATATTGTTTTTCTCTCAACCTTGTTTGCCTCAGTTATACAGGAGGAAATAATTGTATTGAGTGTAGTGATTAATAGCTTGAATTGATCATGACTGAGTGATAGTTACCCATAAATCTGGCTAACTGATGTAACTTCCCACATGAACAGGTATCAAAAGACACAATGGCAGCTCAGTAGATGTGTCATTTTAAGTAACAACTATATAGTACGATTATATATAAAATATTTTATATAAAATAAACATGATCAAAGTTCACTAAAAACATCAACAGTTTCAAGATATTGACTTTGTAGAACATTCAAGAACCTATGTAACTGAGATATAGGCATTGAACTCCTTATTTATCGTCACATCAATTTAACTATAAAAAAGCACTACAAATTATGCTTAACAACACTTATTAATTTTTCCATATTATATTTTTACTTAAAGCAAGGAACTTTATATTTGAGTAGGGTAGATGATTAAAATGTATAACGTTGAAAATTTAAACGAATTGCTTCGCCGATAAAAAAAAGTATATTAAAAGAACATCAACAAGATGCTTATGATAAATTATGATAGTACTGTTTCCCAATACATATGAGCTTGACGTGTAGTACTAAATAGTCTCAGAATAGAAAAAGTGTATTGTACAATGTTCTTTTATTTTCAAAAACTCTATGATAAACTTATTTTTCACCAACGTTATTTATTGTTAATAGAAGTAAACGCCCTATTGCAACTTTAAATTAATAAATAACATTTACTATATAGTTTTTATTTACTTGTTGTGATCAATAAAATTATGAAACAAAATTAAGTTTACTTAGTGAAAATACCACGTATTTTCGACTTCATCTCTTCCGTTACTCTTATCATATAACTGTCTATCTAGTTACCAAATTATATTCACCTGTTCATCTTAGTTGTTTATAAATTTGACCATTTGCGTGCTTTACTACCTTCAAACTAACAGACACAAAAGGAAAAATTTATTTAGCCAGATTTATAGAGAAGTCTTCTATGTAGTTAACATTCGCAAAGCCAGAACTGAATGTTTGTTTTACGAAACTAAAACGACCTCACTACCATAAAATTAATTTAATATAGTTCTTTCCTTTTGATGCTCACTCTTTCACCATTCCTTAGTTGTTTCCTATTTGGTTACATAACTGGTTTTTCATACTTTTTATAAAGTAGCAATACGTAAAATAAACATAATGATGGTAATGGGGGGAAAGTCACATGTTATTAATAATAATCTGTTTCGAAGAATTCAAAATGGATTGAAAGTAGTTTATGAAGCGATGGTTTCTCTTGTGGCTAGATGTAAGAGTAAGATAAGTGTTAATAGCAACCGCACACAGTCAAATTCAAGGTAAACGAAACAAATCTTGCATCTCACGTTTGCTTGAAGTTTGTACTGACAGTGTTATTCATGAAAACAATAAAGTCTTCATAGTTAACCCACCTAGTACGTGGAATGTGGTTTTAACAAAGTCTTTCTCCTGAGCTGTAACTCTTATCTGTTATCTAAAATGCTAACTTACACATGTAGACTTATCCTTATCTTGTAAATAATCATACAAAAGACCAAAAGGTTTCTCTAGTTATTATTGAATGCTCGACAGTTATAAGCAGTCAGCATATAGCCACCTATCCATTTTATGCTAGCTAGGATTTATTACGAAGCGTATTTTCATGTTTAGTGAATGTGATTATCTTTCAAAACTTTGAACACGTATCATAGAAATTCCCAGTTACAGCCTAATTTTGTTATTGCGCCTGTTACTTTGGTTAAGAATATACTATGGTAATAATCAAAAAAAGCACAATCACAGCTTCCAGGGAATAAACTTCAATTATTCACCAGCACATAGAACTTTTGTTTTTAAAGAGATAATTTAATTTGAATATAACATGCAATACGAACTAACTACATCTCAGCGTAATGACTTTAGTTTTTTGTTTAATCTATAGAAGAAAACATCTAAGGTGAGTACTGTCAAGGAGTTCAAAACCAATGTATTTCCATGACTTTTAGTTGTTTATTTGAAGTCAGTTAGTGATGTAAACTCCCTTTAAATAAAATTAAGTGTTTCATAATGTTAAGTCAATTAGTGGCCGCATTACAAATTTGACAGTAACTATCCAACCATTATTAATGCTTACAGAGCATAATATTATACACTTACCTCTGACAAATTATTGCAGAATTAGTCAGTATCAGGATACCAATACTTGTAAATAATTAGATACTGATTTAAATTGCTATAATGAGTGAATAATCTTTCAGTGAGCTTGATGCGGCATGCTCAAATATATAAAACTACAAATATATTCAGTATAACTATTTGGGATTAATGATACAGTTAAATGATCACTGAACGCCAAAACAATTTTACATATGTTTGATACAAAGATTGTTGTCTGTATCGGAACTAACAAAAACTAAATTTATTACATTTTCTTTGGATTACTAAAACATGATTTATCATTGTAACTTAAAGATTTTTAATGTTATTCCGATCTTTGAATTTTTGAACATATAAACAGAATATTTAAGAATAGTAGTTAAAAGTAAAAAGTTTTAACCCAACTCAATTTCTGATACTGAGTTCAAATTATTAAGTTATCTAGTCGTTTGGTTCAAAGTTACAATAGAAAGGTCTTTTACTTATTAGAAATGTGCTTATGAACTTAATTAAAATGTTTGAAATAAATCTTTGAAACAAATAACGACAATTTGTATGAACTTTGCACAAAATATATTTTGTTTTTTGAAGTACTGACTATTATGAATAAAGCTAGAAGAATGTCAAAAATATGTGTGTGTATCTTTGAAAAAAATTAAGTAGAACATCCTAATTTTATTATCTAAGACAAATTGCTCTTGCTTTTTTGCAGTCATCAAAATTGTTCGTATAATTTGCAACTGAAAGTGGATTTCTATAATCGAGGTTAATAGAGAAAAATATATGTAGAAATAATGTTCACTTATCTGATACAACACAATATTTTTTAAGTAAATGTGTAAGAAACAAACGCTTGCGCAAAATTTGTCATTAATTTAGACGTCTAGATGATATGCATTACTAAAACAGACTAAAGAGGAGTAACAATTCATTAACATCAATTGTTCACAGGAATAAAACACTTTTTATGGCACAACAATATTCGCTGTTTTAAAGAAAAATAGGATTGTACAGTCTAGTAAAAGGACGTGAATCAACATTGTATGTAGTTGAATGTAAAAGAAAAATAAATTACCAAAACCTATGAGCAAATAAACAATAATACACCATTTACAAAACAAAGAAATTAAAACGTCGTAAGTTAAAACTTAGAAGCTGTAGTAGTTTCTAATACCCTTTCGAGCATAATAACAAATTTTATTGGTTGTGCATCTATTATTTTATGGTTTGGATGTTGTGGCATGATTAAACATGGAAATTGATATAAATTTACTATCCCAGTTTTACATTCGTTCCAAATATAATTCTTCCATGTATTAATCGTTACTGAATTTTTAATATATACACTTATTCTATCAGTTGTGGATGTGTATGAGACATTATAATATACAGTGATTTGAAGACAGTTCGAAAGTGCATTATTACAGAACAGAGTTAGATCGCAATCCAGTAGAAACAAGCAATAACTATTCGTATTCCGAACGGTTAATCAAACATTTAATCAACATAAATCATGCGCTTTTTATCTGTAACCATAGCACTAATTGTAGTCAGTCGGTCCCACTAAAAGGCAGGTGAACAATGCAATGGTTTAATCCATTTTTTCACTCTTCCATACAATTTAAGGAGTTGCAGTCAACAAATTCTGGGATTTCACATGCCATCTAGAAAAGACCACATTTAGAATACTACATACGATAATCCAGTCTACGTATAACTAAATATATCTATATGCTTTAAGTTGTTCAGCGAGTAGACACTAAGTTGGTGATAAAGTACTTTTATCTTACCGATGAGCAAGATATGAAAAAACGTTAATCCATTTGTCTTTTCTTGTAATACAAAACAAATTTACGCCAACATTGCACATTGATAAAGGAATTCACTGCTAGAATAATTCATGTTTTCATTCACTTTGTGATTTACCCTTATCCGTTTATACAGAACTCCTATTCAAATCTAGTTTCAAAACTAAGCTCGCAGAGAACATTTAGAAGCTACGGATGAGATATAATAAGTTGAACTTCAAGTACACTTTTTTCGCCTTAAGTATTGTCAAATTCTGGAACTCCGTACCAGTCTAAGTGGGTAAATGCATTCTAATGTGCCATCCTGAAAGATATTTGGTATATTCTTAGTAACCTAGGCCCCAACATGGAGTTATATGGGACCCACGAAAGCCCATCAAGCTCCTATTCTTTCCACAATAATTTGAACAGACACTGACCTCGAAACTCTCGTAGATATTAATTTTGTAAATACTAATAAACCGACATACTTGCATTATAAATAAATCCAGGTATAAATGCTGTATCAGAAAAAATTACACTATACCTACTGAAAATTATCGCCTTCAAGATCGAGATTTTGTCCATCAGCATATGCTTTATTTCAGTCCACCAGTATTTACGACTAAAATACTATAAGCATCAAAATTTTGTGAAAGTAATATTTAGGAACACAGATTGACTCCGATTTTAAACGACAAACAACTAATAAAGCAAATAACCAAACTTTCAACAGAATAAAAACTATTGGAATACGCCCAGAACTCAACCACATTTACAAAGTACTTACTTTCAATAAGTTGATCCCTGAGAAATACCTCCTGTTCAAGCCAAAAGTTTTCTAACGGCTGCTCTGACGAAAAGTTTATTTCGCGAGAAATTGATTTGCATTTGAGTATTTTCTTCGGAACGTATGCTTTTGAAAAGTTTAGTTTAAAATAATAAATACCTTCGTGTTCTATTTTAGGAACTGAGCTATCACATTCAAAAATTCCAAATAAATATTGAAATACATTAAGTTATAAATCATAAGCTTTATGTTAAATTTAACTCACAAGTCGTTAGTACTTTGCCACAAAATTTTCCCTGAGTCAGCATCACGTAAGTTCATCCAATTTCTAAAATAACATTCTGAAATCATCAAGCACGTACAACCGGAACCCTTTCAATATAGATTCACACTTTTCATTGTCATACTGACTCATTTTGTACATTGCGGAGTTATGAAAGCGAAAAGTATTAATAAGTATTAGCGAATTTTAACAAATGGCTTTAAAAGATGTGAACAAAACAATATCAACTTTTCATTACTCAGTAATAGAAAGACAAGGTCAAATAAATACTTTTATTCCCCACGATTTATTAAGCTGTTGTGGATTTCTTAGCATGAGCTGCTTGTAAAATCAAATTCACAACTCGATAAATGTAGCGAAACTGTATGAGTAATAGATTTTATTTTTGAGATTGTTTAAAAACGTCTTCGCAGATAAGGAGTAAAAGCTGGAAAGAGTAAGCGCTGAATCTTGCTGAAAAATTGATTATTTATAATACAATGAAATAACTCCGCCTGTAGCCCTCCTAGGGTTACTGCCGGTCCCAAGCCCGGGTAAAGGAGGAGGGTTGGGCATGGGGCTAGCACCCCCATCCCGTAAAAACCCAAACTTGCTAAAAAAACGCAAACCAGATTAAACAAGATAAACCATTTAAACCATTTAAACTCTGCCCTGGGAGTGGAAGGATATATGACGCCTCATGATGAAAGCCGAAATTCTTCGGAAGTCATGAGGCCGATGCCCCCCCCTTCTAACAACCAGAGCAAATATTTTTATAGGTACATGGAATGTTCGAACAATGTGGGAGAGCGGGAAGACAAATCAAATAGCTGCAGAAATGAAGAGATACAACTTGACAATACTCGGAATCAGCGAAACTCATTGGACTCAAGCTGGACAGAAAACATTAGCTTCGGGAGAGACGCTACTATACTCCGGCCACGAAGAGGAAAATGCTCCCCACACTCAAGGAGTTGCTCTGATGCTGTCCAAGGAGGCACGTAATGCACTGGTGGGATGGGAACCACATGGACCCAGGATCATCAAAGCATCTTTCAAAACAATGAAGAAAGGGATTACAATGAATATTATCCAATGCTATGCACCAACCAACGACGGAAACGACGAAGACAAAGATCAGTTTTACGATAGACTGCAATCAATTATAGCAAAGTGTCGAGGAAAGGATCTGACAATACTGATGGGGGACCTAAACGCCAAAGTCGGAATGGACAACACTGGATATGAAGAAATCATGGGACGACAAGGACTGGGAGACAGAAACGACAATGGTGAAAGACTTGCAAACCTATGTGCCTTCAACAAATTGGTTATAGGTGGTACAATATTCGCCCACAAACGCATACACAAGGCTACATGGGTCTCACCGGATCATACTACTGAGAATCAAATCGATCATATATGTATCAATAAAAAATTTAGAAGATCAATGGAAGATGTAAGAACCAGGAGAGGAGCTGACATAGCTTCAGACCACCACCTGAAGGTTTCTAAAATAAAACTGAAGCTAAAGAAACAGTGGACAACTGGAGTGGCAGCAGTACAACGGTTCAATACAGGCTTTCTCCGAGACACTGACAAACTCAACGAATTCAAAATATCTCTCAACAACAGGTTCCAAGCCTTACAAGATCTGCCGAATGAAGAAACCACTATGGAGGACAACTGGAAAGAAATCAAAGAAGCACTAACGTCAACGTGTCAGGAGGTTCTAGGCCGCAAGAAGCACCATTATAAGGAATGGATCTCCACTGAGACATTGAGCAAAATTCAACAAAGGAGGAACAAGAAGATAGAAATCAACACCAGCCGAACAAGAGCAGAGAAAATCAAGGCTCAAGCTGAATACTCAGAAGCAAATAAGCAAGTAAAGAAGAGCATTAGAGCTGACAAACGGAAATACATCGAAGGACTTGCAACGACAGCGGAGAAGGCTGCAAGAGAAGGAAATATGAAACAGCTATACGACACAACGAAGAAACTGGCAGATAAACATGGTAAACCATAGCGACCGATCAAGAACAAAGAAGGCAAGACACTCACTGAGATTGAAGAACAAAAGAATAGGTGGGTAGAACACTTTGAGGAACTTCTAAATAGGCCAGCTCCACCGAACCCACCAGACATTGAAGCAGCACCTACAGATCTCCCGATAGATGTCACTCCACCAACGATGGAAGAAATCAAGATGGCCATCAGGCAAATCAAAAGTGGGAAAGCAGCAGGACCTGACAATATACCAGCTGAAGCACTCAAGTCAGATATCGACCTAACAGCAAAGATATTCCACGTTTTATTCAAAATGATCTGGGAAGAAGAACAAGTGCCGGCAGACTGGAAAGAAGGTTATCTTATCAAGATACCAAAGAAAGGAGATTTGAGCAAATGTGACAACTACAGAGGGATCACGCTACTGTCGATACCAGGGAAAATCTTTAACAGAGTATTGTTGAACAGAATGAAAGATTCAGTGGAGACTCAACTTCGAGATCAACAAGCTGGTTTTCGGAAGGATCGGTCGTGCACGGACCAAATCGCAACACTACGGATCATCGTTGAACAATCAATTAAATGGAACTCGCCCCTGTACATCAACTTCATTGATTATGAGAAGGCGTTTGATAGTGTAGATAGGAGAACACTATGGAAACTTCTTCGACACTACGGTGTACCAGAGAAACTCGTCAACATCATCCGGAACTCTTACGACGGAACACAGTGCAAAATTGTGCATGGAGGACAACTGACAACTGCATTTTCAGTGAGGACCGGAGTCAGACAAGGTTGCTTGCTGTCACCTTTTCTCTTCCTCCTAGTGGTCGACTGGATCATGAAGACCTCCACATCAGAGGGAATGTACGGGATTCAATGGACAAGTAGGATGCAACTCGATGATTTGGACTTCGCAGATGATCTAGCTCTTTTAGCACATACACACCAACAAATGCAAGCGAAGACAATCAGTGTAGCAACAACTTCAGCAGCAGTAGGGTTGAACATACATAAGGGTAAGAGCAAGATTCTCAAATACAACACAGGGAGCACCAACCCAATTCAACTTGATGGCGAAACTCTGGAAGAGGTGGATACCTTCACATATCTGGTGAGCATCATCGATGAAAAAGGAGGGTCTGATGCAGATGTAAAGACAAGGGTTGGCAAGGCAAGGGCAGCATTCCTGCAGTTGAAAAACATCTGGAACTCAAAACAAATATCAACTAACCTCAAAGTCAGACTCTTCAATTCGAACGTGAAGACAGTCCTGCTGTATGGAGCTGAAACCTGGAGAATTACTGCAAACATCCTCAGACGGATACAAGTATTTATAAACAACTGCCTACGCAAGATACTGAATGTCCATTGGCCGGAAACCATCAGCAACAACTTACTATGGGAGAGGACAAACCAACTTCCAGCCGAAGAGGAAATTAGGAAAAGACGGTGGAAATAGATAGGACATACACTACGCAAACCATCAGACTGCATCACAAGACAAGCATTGACATGGAATCCTGCAGGGAAACGGAAAAGAGGAAGGCCAAAGAACACGCTGCGTCGAGAATTGGAAGCAGACATTAAAAGGATGAGCAGCAACTGGAAACAACTGGAAAGGATTGCTCAGGACAGAGTTAAATGGAGAACACTGGTGAGCGGCCTATGCTCCTCAGCGAGGAGTAACGGGCAGTAAGTAAGTAAGTAATACAGTGAAATATTATTCTACGTGATTATAGCCTACTTTTGGAGATATGAACACTTTTGTCTACTTTACAAGGACGTGTCAGGAAGACTTTCACAATTTTAGCTCATCTGTTGTGTACTGGCTGCGGAATATACGATCAGTATTTGAAGTTGTTACCCACTGGTTAAAGTGAAGATCTCAAACTAAGTGTAACACTTACTGGCACAAGTAATTATTCATGTTACGAAATGCGTAGCGAATACCTTATTTTATCCAAAAGCTTCCCTGGCATCTAATTAAGATTGTCCGCGGTTTTAATGTTATGGCTATGACTAATATATCTGAAATGTATCTGGCATATGACCAAGTTACGTTTTTCGTATAACCAGAGCAACTTATAACGATTAAGCCCACTCCTAAGAATGAGAATAAATGAAAGGGCAGTGAAGGACGGAAGAGAAGTCATATTTGATAGTAAACAGAGTGTCAATGGAATAGCAACGTCTAGGCTGGCTATCTAGAGAGAATTGCTTCCCGCGTCGTGTTTTGATTTGGTGGTGATGTTTGATCGAGCTCCTTCAATAAGTCGTGTCCAACATAATGGTATAGTGCACCCGGTATTTGACCGAGCTACGTTTGTCGTATTACTAGAGCAACTTCTAACGATTGAACCAACTCTTACGAATGGTCAGCATCAATGTCGACAGCCTATGCAACTGCTTTGGGGATTATTTACCGCTACTCTACCATTGGCATCAATAGTATGCCTCAGAAAGTGTAATGAGGTTGTTTCGGTTTGGCGTTTATTCAACCCAATATCGCTGAACTCTCTTAAAAGCTGTGACCGGATGTTTCATAGGTGTTTTCTTATCTGGGTTGGCGTATGAATGAACACAGTCAAGCCCACGAATTACGTCACTGATGAAACGCTGAAATGTTTTTGCTGTATTTTTCAAATCAAACGGCATTCGGAAGTATTCGTAAAGGCCAGACGAGGTCACGATAGCGGTTTCGAATATGTCATTTTCGGACATCGGTACTTAGTTGTATTCCGTTACCAAGTCCATTTTCGAAAAAGCTGTCGTTCCCTTCAGGTTGGCCATTAAATCTTGGATGTTTTGTAACGGATAACGATCGGGCATAGTTTGAGTCGTCGGTAATCACCGGTGGGATGCCAATCGTAGCTACCTTTCTTTGTGACCACATATAATCAAGATGACTATAGGTTACTGGATAGATAGATTATTCCCATGGTCCATCATATGACTGAATTCGTCTTTCGCAATCCTTCATCTTTCGGGTGTTAGTCGGCCTGCTTTAGAGAATACAGGTTGACCTGTAGTCATGATGTGATGTGTTACATTGCTGGTTATACATGGTAATTTCGATATTACCTTATTTAGATCATGATACTTTTTAAGTATTGGCGTAGATTAGGGGTTAACTAAATGATTAAAATAAAGTGGGCATAGGCTACAACCCGGAACATCAGTCTTCGGACGTGCAGCTTTGTGTTGGTATCCGCTAGCCTCTTTTCGATGTCATAATTAACACAAATGTAGACTGGAGTTTGAAATCCTGCAAACAATTGTCTCGCACTATTTTATCAAGTAAAAGCAACTCACTCCACCCATATTGTTTAAATTTCTTATCTTCTAGCAGAACAAGACTTATTTATTTATTTATTTATTTTAATCACATACTACTCATTTACAATAAGCGTTGTGAAGAAACCATTTTGGGCTTCATCAGTTGAGTATAATAATTCAATAAATCAAATTAGCGAAGTAGTATTAAGAGTATAAACGCTAATGTGATGTAGGACGTGTAAATAGAAAAAAAGATAAAAAGAAAAAAGAAAGAAAGAGAAATTTTAAAGAGCTCAATGCGTAGTCGTAGCTTAAACTTTGCATAAGTAGGTTTGTTAGCCAACTAATAAACCCAATATAATTAAGAGGTCAAGTTGTAATCAAAATTTAGAATCGGTTTATAAGTGATGACAGAAGACGGATAATAATAATAATAATAATAAAGTAGATTGGAACAGAGCGAAAATATGCACTAATAACCATGTGAAATATATAGAGAATTATAGTAATGGAGAGATCAAACAGTGCAATTAACAGCGTGGTGAAATTGTGAATTGTCACTCAAGTGATATTGGAAGGGTGAATAATAATAATAATAATAATAGTAATAATAAAGTAGACAGATAATAATAATGTTATTAACAATGATAATAATAAAGTAGACAGATAATAATTATAATACTAATAATAAAGTGGATTGGGACAGAGTGAAAGTATGCACTATTAACCATATAAAATACATAGAGAATTATATTAATGGAGAGGTCACGATTCGTGCTCGTAAGGAAAGATATTAAGTTCACACTATCCTGTGTGAAGGAAAATTTACAAGAGCCAATCTTATTAGAAATCTGTAGTCTTAATACACAGGTCTTTATCGAATGTAAATCGACTATGTCTTATGACACTGCCACTGTAGAGGCCCCTGTCATTCCTAACAATATGATGTTAGTGACGCAGAGTATCGTATGCATCGCTTCAAGCTCTTCTAAACAGCTAAATGTACTAGACTAACACCAATAAAGAAAATGGAGTGGTGATTCTAGCTAGCAGACATAGTTTGGGAATAAATTCAAACTCCCCATGTCTGTTGAGCAGAGCATATTTTATGTTCACGGCTGCGTACTGTAGTTTTGACTGGACCGACCAACTAGCAATTATGCTTAATGCTCTTCTATACTTGCGACTTCAGTTTGCGAACAATACTACTAGTTGGCTTTACCTTTACAAACAAAGAAATAGCATACATATATATATTCTTCAGCAAGGATGAACAGACTGGTGGGTAGTCGCCTGTAATATGAATGCTTAATAAATAAAAGTACTAAGCCGACCCATTTCCGGATACCTATTGTATTACATAATTATCCAAGAACTTTCGTATTTTTCTTATAATTACTTACCCCCATAGATTTATACTTTTCTTAGTTAACTGTTTAATAATTTTTTCAGTGATCTTTCGTGTTAATCAACCTGTCGAAAATAATAAATACTTCAGATGACAGGACTAACATACAATAGTCTTCTAAACCACAAAATGTTACATAGCATTGATCAACTAAACTCCTTCATTCTGCCCCTCGTTTTTCTTAGCAAGCACCCGTTCATTGTGCTAATTATGACATCAGACATTTACATACAAAAACAAATATAAACAATTGTCTACCTAATAGGGCTATCGACTTTTCGATTGATATTTTAGCAGAAGATGAGCGTGCACTACTAACTAAGGAAACAAGAGATGATAATAGATTTTTGATGAGACAAGTGATAGCCTATCCTTCTCTTACACAGCCGATGCAAATAGATGTTGATCATCAGAAGCACTCCAGATCTTTCGAGACAGCGTAAGACATTCTGAGCATATGCTATTTGAGGATTTTTCGTCGCAAGCCAAGCTTAAACTTTCAAACATCAAGATTATACTGAAAAAGGCCGTGTTTAGTAAATGAGTCGTTCTACAAGCACAGCAAAACGCAAGCAGAAACCAAGGGTGCTATATCGTTATCCACAGTATCCGTTAACTAAATGGACGGAACTTGAGGTGACAAGTTAACTCATATCATTTATCATTGGGGTCGCATCATTAGGTTACATTATTATTATTCTGAAATTTAGTGCAGAATTTACGCCAGCTTACAACCATGGTCATTATGATACAGGAAAGTTAACTCTTGCACAGTAGGAAATGAAGTTTTACAGAAATACGTGCTTGAATAACAGTAACGTTTACAAGACACTAGATTCGTGAGCAGAGAGATTAAATATCAGCACGAAAACCGTCAACCATAAACTGGGAGGTATTTCGCAATCTTGGGTGTTCAGGGATACATGAGTAGAGAACACTTCTTAATAAATGCAATCAGTTGAAGTAAAGGAGTGTCATAAACGTGACACTAGGGGGATTTAGCTACTAGATGGTTGTTTGAAATAGTGAATCGTAGCGTCAAGTACGGACATGGCCTTGTGTGAACGGTACCTCGTAGGAGAGCGATGGAAGTCAGAGGTTTACATCAAGATATTATGAATAGACCACAAGAACGCACTTCCCTTTCTAGCGTAGATTCTAGGTGATAATTTTAGCATGACACAGCAGTTGGGAACTGAAAAGATAAAGAAAAAGAACAAGCAACTGGGTGAGACAACACAAATAACCAAACCTTTACATCTGTTTGCAGTGGAACCTAGGGTCTACCTGTTACATTAAATGCAACATATTTCTTATTCCGCCTTTATTATGACAAACGTCAACTAATACCAGAGGTAACTATGATAGATTTTAGGTCAACTTTAGGATAAAAAGTACAGAGAAGTATATTATGCGGAATTATGCGGCATACTGCATCATCTCTAAGATATGTGTAGACATTACGAGATTTTACAGCACTATCTGCCAGTAAGGAAAACGTCCTACTGCCTGTAGGTGAATAGTCAAAAAGATCTTTAGACCTACAGGCAAATATTATTAGAAGTTCCATAAAAAGATCTGCTTCCAGGAACGTAGTAGCGAGCAAAATCATGTGAACGGATAATCATGTTTATTTAACTGTCCGACCTCAGCCTAGGTTGCAGCTATTAACCCTGGAAAAATAAAAAATAGTGGCTGTCCTACTACGTGATATGTTGTTCGGTATGTAAGGGGGGGTCAAAATGTGCGGGTTCTTATTGATTTTTGTACCGTTCGCAATACGCTCCAGCTAATAGATCTAGAGTAGCCGGATTATATGTCTGATTCCCTCGATACTCGATACGATTAATGCGAATCACGGTTTCTGATACTTGCACGTCAGTCGGATACTACGACTTATTCCTTTCTAACCCAAAGCTACTCCAAAGGACTACACTTATAGACAGACTGTATTGTGGAGCCAAAATGTGAGACGATAATAGCGAACAATATTCATGTTGCGTATAAATGTTTGTATCAAATGAATTTACAGTGATTATTCATCACGTAAAATCATCAACATTTTATTAATGTAGTTAAATGTTTTAAACTGTACTCAGGTGTGTGATGTACATTGAAATTAAACTTAAGTGACGTAAGTTCATAAGGTAAGCTTATAAAAATCAATAAAATTTCTTTTACCTGATTAAATTAACAAGTGTATTTTTGAGGATTTTGAATTCCCAACACTGTGGCTCTAATTTAGTAAATCTCGCACTTTTCAGGAGGTTATCATGGTTCCCAGGAGCAGGCTAGATCTTCTAGATGAACAGATGGAGCGCTAAAGAGGCTGCTTCAGTCGACCTCCCCTACAAATAGCCGGTGGATACTCAGCTCACAAAAGCCATACAGTAGATGATCAATGAGACTTGATGGAGCGTTAGAATAAGAAAACGCCTTCCCTCCCAAATGAAAAATTTGACCCGATCTTGAAAAAGGCAGAGGGCCAGCTCCATAGTGGCTGGCTAGCCTATCGAAAATCTCCAGCTCTACGCATTCTGCACCTCACACCTGCACACCTTCCCTTTATTTATAGTAAATTCATTTAATATACCGCCACGAACTATCTTGTGTACATCCTACAGTAGCTCGATAGTTGTCACCTTACTATTATTGCGCGCGAGCTACGAATCTGACGGTGCTTAATCCCAAGATCCTTAGGATTTCCTTATTACATACATACACTAAACAACAGTCGAAAGTATACATGGCCAACAAACCTTTACGGACTATCTGGTAGATTACTTGAAGCACACATCACCTCTCAGATTTATTAAATACGATCTAAAATATGCTGCACACACTCACTAACCACATAATCATTGTCGCACTGATTCTATTTACTAAAATTACGAAACGATACATTATCCGTCATTCCGATAAATCACACACATAATCTCTTTCTTGGATTTATTGATTCAATTTCGGTGAGTTACTGTGCTTAACTCGTATATTTGCTTATTATTTGTTTTCTATTCCACATTTGCCATAAAATAAAAGTATATCCACTCATATTATTATCTAATCGCATCCCTTGTAAAACCTGACTGGTTATAATGTCTACGGAAATCTTCCCAACATCTAGTCTTAAGCGTCCGGCAAAACGCAGAACAAGGCTTCGGTCCTACACCCCCACCGATCCACAACTAAAAAAAATCCAGCGTCCCACACGATGTAAGTCAAATAGAACCTAACAAACGTGTTCCCATCGTCATCGTCGAAGACGTGATGAAGTCTTTCCTAACTAGACAAGATGCAGGTCATTGCAAGCATAGTGACGACTTGAAAGGCCTTTATGATAACCTTAAGATTCTCAGCCCTCTCAAATGCCTCATCAATCCAGATAATACTGAAACATCATATCATTTTAATGTAATGAACAATATCATCGACTGTGTAGCCTCCGAAGTATTTGAACGCATTAAACGCTCTAACAATGTTATAATCTTAAATGTTTCCGATGCCTGTCCTATAGAAACTATGAAATGTAACCTTCTTAAAGCTAGCAATATGACTTACGTCCCATGCTCATGTACAAGACTGAATAAAGGCCCCCATGGCCTAAGTACACCGGTACTATTCAGATTCAACACACCAACGGAAGCAAAAGAATTTCTAAATTCATCCAGTATGATTCGACTAGACCCTGTGTTCAAAAACATAAAGTTAGTGCCAGATAGGACTCCCTGTCAACGTATGTCGGGCAAGTCCAGCAATAAAGATCTATTGTTTAAGCGTCACGATAAATCTAACATCGATAGCTTAAAAAGTTTACATGACAAGAAGATTATAAAACCACATCCCTCAAAAGCATCGGTTGTACCCATTAAAAGTCGAAATACTGTAAAAGCTATTGAGGAAGATATCAACAATATGCCTAGTACCCACGTTATTGACTTGGATTTACCAGTTCCAAAAAGCAGCACTCTGCGTAATAATGTTGGCAGGAAACTCAAGATGAGCTCAGTAACACCAGTTTTACGCTCATCAGATAAAACTACCAATAGCTGGGATGCTGCAAGAAACATTAAAAATAATAATAGTAGCTACACACTAAACACCCAAGCAGTTGACTTGGATTCATTGGAAACAATAAGCAGTGAGTTGGCCCCTACCGTTAGCTACAACACTTATACTAAGCCACAAACCCAGACATCTAACGACGATTTCAGTATCGAACACTTTATTCAGCCTGAAGGGCAAACAATAAATGGTAAGCCACAGGCTTCCCAAATATCATCACAACATCCATGGACAAGTGAAGAAAACGCACCCTCCAGAAAAACATCTATAGAACAAAATATACATAAATTCGACTATACAACATTGATAAACTGTCCTCGCAGGTGTGAGAGCATTCTTGGTCCTGCCCCACACATACCTGAACTCTGCTCAGCCGGCCAACGAAACCGTATGAGACAGAACCATTTTTTTGCAATCACGCCGGTTCCCCAACCGGCAACCTCATCCACACTAGGATTCATTACAAATATTATAAAACTGCTTCCACTGCTTGCAGCTACCCTACTACTCCAGACGCAACTTTGATAGACGAGACAACCCAAGATACACCATCAAAGATCCACTCGGAGACACAAACATCAGCCACCCCATCAATAAACCGACTGGCCGTATCGATTAAAACATCAGGTACCCAACCCGATGACAGTTCAAAGTCACTCAATTAATGCTATGACACCCAACTTGTTCAAAACACGTGTTCTGTTGCAGGACCTTACACATCACGAAAGGTCACAGTTGCTCGTCATCTCAATTAATGCTAGGTCACTTATAAACAAAATCAATTACCTCAAATCTATTATGATCATTACTAAACCCAGTGTGGTATTGATTACTGAAACTTGGTGTAAACCAACTATATTAGACGACACAATTAATATCGATAATTATACCCTCTTCCGAACTGATAGGCAAAACACTAGTGGAGGTGGCACCATAATCTACACGCGTTCCGATCTGAAGGCCTGTAGGTTCAATAACGAACAACTAGGTGACACAGGGGATTCAACATGGGTAAGTATAGCCATTGGCTATCAAAAGTACCTACTTGTAGGATGTATATACAGACCACCCAACGCAGACAGCATCTATGACAAAAATCTAAGCACTCTGTTCTTCCTGGCCTCACAGCAACCCCACGTATCCAAGCTAATCGGTGGAGACTTTAATTTGCCTAACATCGACTGGATGTCGCCACACACTTCACAACGATTCTCAAAATTGATAGAGATGATAGAATTCAGTGGATGGACACAACAGGTTCAAATCCCAACTAGGGGCAACAATACCCTTGACCTCCTTTTTACTATTAACTTTAACCCAACCTCAGTTAATGTCAGCTCGGAATTTCACAATAGCGACCATAAAGTAGTAATAAGCACGTTTAATTACCAACCCACAAATAATCTCAACCCGAATGGACTTAAAAAATACAAATATCGAAGGTGCACCAATGAAACGTGGAAGCATATCGAGGCACTCATTCGATGCATAAGATGGGACTCTTATCTCACTACTGGAAACATCGACACAGCCATCTCAGTCTTCTACAGCAATCTGATCAGTTGCTTAGACTGCATAGCCCCATACGTAGAACGAGTGTCTGATATTAACAATGCACGCTCACATATCCCGAAATGTCTTAGGAGAAAATTGAGGCACCTGAGGCTTCGATACTATAAGCATCATGACATAACCGCACTATATAATGTATTCAAAATAGTCGAAAATCTCGACAGTGCCCAGCACAAATACTTACTGAATATGGAAACAACAGCACTGAATAGTATCAACCCAATTTCATCAATGATCAAGCTATTTAAATCTCGCCTTGATTCAAAATCTAATAAACCCCCCACACTATTCATCACAAAAGACGGTATTGACGACGACCCAGCTTCCATTAGCGAACAATTTAGTAGCTACTTCTCCTCATGCTGTTCCACAGAACCTGGAACCACCGCAAACCCCGTATCCATGATGACATCTAAGTGTCTCTCTACAGTTGAATTTACCAGCACAAATGTAAAGAGAGCCATAGCCACGCTAAAAAAATCTAATGACAATGGGCCTGATGGCATTCCTGCTTCCCTCATGAAATATGGTGGAAAATATTTACCACTTCTCTGCCTGAAACTTTTTACTTTATCTATGGACAAAGGGCATTATCCAGCCATGTGGAAAACATCGTTCATAACTCCGCGATTCAAAAATGGATCACGCAACGTTATAGAAAATTACAGGCCAATTAATACGACATCCGTGCTGTCCAGAATCATGGAGAAAGTCATTCATAAACAGTTGTCATCATTCTTACTTTCGAAAAATCTGATCAATCCATCTCAACATGGGTTCATGGAAAAACGCTCTTGTGCTACATGCCACTTGGAATTTTTTGATTATATAACACTTGGAAGAGACAAAGGTTTCTCAATTATTGTACTTTATTTTGACTTCAGTAAAGCATTTGATTGTGTCCCCCACAACCTTCTCCTCTCAAAACTACACTCCTATGGCATACGAAATCCACTATTAAGTTGGTTTAAATCATTCCTCACAGGGCGCCGCTAAATTGTAAGAATCGGCTCCAGCTACTCAAAGCCAGTAAATGTATCTAGCGGAGTTGTACAAGGAAGCGTAATTGGACCATTGCTCTTTCTTCTCTTCATCAACGATGTGTGCCAGCAATTTGTGCATGGTAAAATCTTCCTCTTTGCAATTGATCTAAAGGTTGCCTATTTATTCCCACCCACTACAAATGAAAACACTATTACTAAAATAATACAAAAGGAAATTGATGACTTATCAGAATGGACCAAAATATGGCATCTCCCCCTAAACGTGCACAAAAGTGGATATATTTCCACTGGTCGCAGATGGAACCTCAGTCTCCACCTATGCGAAGTGCAAATAAAACCTCTAAGCGTCGTTCAAGATTTGGGGCTAAGATATACTGATAGCATTAACTTCTCGGAGCATGTTGCATTTCAAGCTTCCAAAGCGAGAAAGTTAACTGGGTTTATAAGAAAAAATTTTCTCAATTTACACTCAAAAATATTACTATACACAAAATGTGTTCGTCCAATATTAGACTACGGTTGTCTACTCTACAGCAACTGTAGACGCTTAGATTTGATGAAAATTGAGCGAATTCAACGAACATTTACTAAGAGCTTATTATTTGACTACAGTACACAAACTTATCGCCAACGATGCAATAAACTAAAGCTACAACCCCTTTGGCTCCGACGCTTAAAACTAAACCTTACTCTCATGTACCGCCTTATTAGTGGCGCAACTTACGCGTCGACATCACAGCCCATCCTCTACGCCTCCACACATAACCTACGTAATAAGGAAAATACTATTACTATCCAGCGATGTCGCACTCAGCTACGCCAGAGCTTTATCACAGTGAGATATGCGACTCTATGGAATAAACTTCCCAAGCATATTCGCTGCAGCAAGTCGTTAGCCGCGTTCAAAACATTACTTCAAGAATACCTCTCAGGTGAAGGTCTATGTAACCTCCTCAACTACCCTAAAATAACTGATCATATATATAAACATGGTCCCAACTCCGTATAAACAGTTTTAAAATTTATCAAATATATTCATAATACACCATATGCCTAAGGACTCATAATTAATAATGCATATTTTCATATTGTTCCAATCTACACGCATACACCTTAATTCACTTATGCGAAAGCTGATAATTTGATTACACCGACATTTAATCTTATCCATCTTCTATCATCAATTATACACCAATTCACTACTTCGATGACAATTTGACCTTTTATTTATGTTGGGTTCATTAGTTACCTAATAATCCTATTCACATTGAATCCATACTGTAATTATCCATTGATTTTCAACACCATATACTCATTCATGTACACACACACACAAGCACACTTCTTTATTCAAAAATTTCACCCCGTTAATATCACTTGAGTGAAAATTCACAATTTCATCACACTCTTAATTGCACTGTATGACCTCTCCATTAATATAACTCTCTATGTATTTTATATGGTAAACAGTGTATATTTCCATTCTGTTCCAATTCAATTTATTATTATTATAAGTATTATTATTATTATTGCTATAAGTGTTACTACTATTATTATCTGTCATCACTTATAAACTATTTCACTATTTCGTTTACAATTTGACCTTTTATTTATGTTGGGTTCATTAGTTGTCTAATAATCCTATATACATTGATTTTTTATACTGTAATTATCCATTGATTTTCAACACCATATACTCATTCATGTACACACACACACAAGCACACTTCTTTATTCAAAAATTTCACCCCGTTAATATCACTTGAGTGAAAATTCACAATTTCATCACACTCTTAATTGCACTGTATGATCTCTCCATTAATATAACTCTCTATGTATTTTATATGGTTAATAGTGCATATTTTCGCTCTGTTCCAATGTACTTTATTATTATTACTATTATCTGACTTCTGTCATCACATAGAAACCGATTCTAAATATTGATTACAACTTGACCTTTTAATTATATTGGGTTTATTAGTTGGCTAACAAACCTATTTATGCAAAGTCCAATCTACGACTACGCATTGAACTCTTTAGAATTATTCTTTATTTTTTTTCTTTTTCTTCTTTTTTCATTTTCGTTTTTTTTTCTTTTTTTTTTTTATTTACACGTCCTACATTACATTAGCGTTTATACTCTTAATACTATTTCGCTAATTTGATTTATTGAATTATTATACTCAACTGATGAAGCCCAAAATGGTTTCTTCACAACGCTTATTGTAAATGAGTAGTATGTGATTAAAATAAATAAATAAAACCTCTCGCACCCTGAACCTTTTATTACTTCCATGAAAAATCCCATCGTATGCATCGTATGTAACTGAAACATTACCCTTGTTTACACAATTTGTTGGATTATATATTTATTCATTAGGTGTTTTCGCTTTTAAATTATCATTAGGATGTCCATAAACTGTACAAATTTTAACGATATAATTTTAATTATTTTGGTGCATTTATGGCGCCAAAAAATATATTGGCAACCGTATGTGACGTGTCTGGAAGGTGACATGTGATTGGCTAATATTGTGTCAGACATACGGCATTGATCAGGTCTTATGTATACATATCTTGTGTATTATTGGTTATAATTTATTCGAGTGTGTAACAAGTGGGCTTTTTGATAATCGGTCGAATCTTGTGTCTGTACAATAGACTAAAGCAAGGCTAGGTGTTAGCAACAGGCAAAAATGCAGCAGATAATAGAATCAATAATATTGGCGACCCGTGCTTCAAATATAACAGATGTGTGCAAGTATCGTGTAAACAAAAGCCGTGGGTAGTCCAGTTTCAAATCTGATTGGCAGATTGCTAAAACTTTGCATGTTGTCGGGGGTCGGTTGTACACCCAGCCGTCCTAAATCAGTAGTAATACATCAGCTGGCATGCGTATGCATTTATTAAGGACTTCAACCGAGTTAGTCTTTATAGTATCCCCCTTAGATACACTACACTTTGATACTGTTAACCCGATGACAAAGACTCCTAGTCTGCGTACTTAAAGCATTAGGTTTCCGTGTCCCATCGGTACCATGTTTTGTTTTTGATAACAAATTGAATGGGTAGAGAAGAGGAAGCCATCCCTTGTAGACCAACCTGTGCAGTGGTGGTTATGACACTGTGTCAAACTCTCACATCCGAAATATTGTTACCGCGTGTCTGTTGTGTGGCGCACTACTTCCATCTATACAAATCTATGAAGGAGCTTGTGTTGCCGTTCCGTTGTGGGCCAACAGTCGTTTCCTTATTAATGTCTGGCAAGGTGAAATTCTCTGCATTAATTTAGTAATTAGTGTCCATTTTTAAGGTGAACTCGAAAGGACAGAAGAGTGCTATTTCTATTTCTAGACTTAAGCAATTTGCTCAGTACGCCCAACCTACAAGTGTCTTACCACTAGGCGTAGTAAGACAGTGATAATATTCAGTACAATTTATTCAACTTTTGTCACAATACCATTGCTATGAATGTATATCATTCATCCTCCAGCCTTTTGGATTTCTCGGTTGGTGAGACACTGTGAATATCCAACTACACTTATTTCGGCACATAGTACTGAAGACGACAGCCATATTTCCGTTACTTATACGGCTGATGGCCTAACGATTAGGACTGCTGTTTTTAGGTCGTATATTTTGCTGGGTAACGAACGGGTATTGGTAAACACAATTTTGAACAGGTCCGTGCTCATGTGGTCTGGAGTGTCATTGCTAAAAAGAGTGAGATTATGGTTACGAGTGAAGCTTGGAACGTATATCAGAGTCGCTGGTATTTACTTAGTTGAGATATTGATGTGTAAGTGCTGAGTGACAGTTCCATGAGTCCTGGGTCCTGAATGTTGCTGTTATCACTATGGTACCCACATAACGCGCTTATATTATCCTTAATTAAGGTGGTATTAACGTTCTTCCTTAGTAGCTATATAACTCACAGTTGGAAGCATTTACGATTAGCGAGACTCTTTGTCTTAATAAGCGAGTTGGCGGGCCTTCAAATGAGGGTTCTCTAAAAATGGATATAAGTGCGTATATGTGACCTTGGGTTTATGAAAGTTTGACAATAAGTACGGCTTCTAGTCATGCACGCGATTACATCTTCAGAAGCGTTTACTATAAAGAAGTGTTCTGATCTTAAATCTCTATGTTTAGATGGACTTCTGTATTAGTGACGTGGGTCATCTCCAAGATTATGGTGATTCACATTGCCATCCTGTTAGGAAAGAGATGGTATAAGTAGCGGGGTAGAGGCCACTCTGTTCGAGATCGCCGTTCTCGGTCGGTGATATTTAGTACTTTTGTGCAACCGTGTGTATCAATTTACTGTCACTACGGGACTTATAAAGATAAGCCTTAAATTATAAGGAGAAAATTTGTTTATTGCTATGCTGAGTAGCAAATTTTGGTTTTAATTTGAGTCAGAGTGCCAAGCTCTGTAGGGTTTATCAAAACAAAGACATTTAGACGACCAATATTTTTTTCAATAACTTCTTGTTGGGTCCCATAATTATGAGTTTGAAATGATTTATTGTCAAAAGAGTCAATTTTGAGGCAAATAGATCATTTAGACATCAAAGATTACTGGATAAAATTTTCGAGATACTTGCTATACATGAATGTCGATGTACGAAATATAGTATGATTCCGATTCTGGTTCTGTTTGGTTGGTTTTTCTATCTCTGGCTTGGGAGTGAGTGGGCATAAGGCAGATGTACATTTACCAACTAGGCACACCTTACTGGCATTTGTTAAAAAAAAACAAATTTTCATGCGTCATAACATCTATCTATCAGGAAATTCTACTATAAGTTTAACCCGACCCCTACGCTACAAACTATGATGCTGATACCTAGTAAGTTAAGATTGGCAGAGATAAACTACCCACATATGCAACCATTTATTGCGCCTAGTGCCACATTGTGGACTAAATTAATAACCATCAAGTTCCCTTCATAACTACTGCAACCTCTCAAAATCAACTCCTTATTAAACCTCACCTTACTCAGAAACTTAGTCTGAACACTACTATTGTAACTTTCCGTGATAGCCGGCTTATCAAAAATAGCAAGTTATTTCTTCACAGATGAACTCTGATGCTAAAATCATCATCAATTTAAATAGTTATACTCTTCCAAATGGTAAAATAATCAGGAATGTATGGCTGTCATAATACTGCTGTTCCGTCCTGCTGTTTTTTTCATTCTTTCTTTTCAGCACTTAAAGGTCACTCCATACCAGTCAAAACGTTGAATTTATATATCTCCTATCATTATGCAACCCTTTGATATGGAAACTTGAACCCACTCTGGAATTTTCCTGTGTCGCAAGTTTGTTCCAAGGTCTAGTTCGTACTGGACTATACATAAATAACCAATTTAAAGCAACATTTATTACTCCATTGTCTCCATATATCATAGTGAACAGTCTGTGCAACAATTAAACACTGTTATTGTCATATGTTTTTGTTGATCCTGCCTCTAAAAATGGCTTGCTCCTGATATCAGAGAATAAATAATAATAATTATAATTATTATCAGCAAATTACAAGGTAATTTAAATGGTAATTCTCCTAGATCTATCACACGGAACGGATTACCACACCCATTGAGGTTACTATCACGACTGGAAATGAACTGAGCCAAACAGAACAAATGATAAATGGTGCCAACAGGCAACCAACTTCGGCACTTACAATCGCACGTTATTACTGTTAATCTGACCTGTGGGATATGGATAGCTAGTATTCTGAAGGCTTGCCGTCGCAATAAATCAGACCTATTCACATATCCTATTTGACAACTGATTTTGGCAAATTCTATAGAATCCAGTGTAGATTTAAAACTAAAATCTACAAAGCAACTAGTACGTCAGACTTTTTTCCAAGTCCTTTGAATCTACAAATCTCTTGTGACATACAACAAGAATTTCTGGGAGTTATCTTTACACTTTCAGAGGGTAGTTTTTGGGAATATTGTAAATTGTAACTTCGTGGGGCAAATTAACGAGTAAAACTAGTGGTAGGGATGTAGCGAATCACAGAATGCCAGCCAATAGTTTTAAAGTACCACAAAATAAGTGTTATGGATAGAGAGAGATATGTGAGACATGACTAAAGATAAAAGAAACAAATAAACAATATGGAAAAGAGTCACTCGATTGAGTACAATGTAGGATGTGAGTTATCACTAACTCGAAGTATCTACTTCAGTGTTTGTATTGTCTTAGAACATGATTTGACAGCGAAAAATAACGTTAGTTGTGTCAAACAATAATAATACGAGCCAAATAAATAGTCTGCGTAAAGATGCATATGACGTTAACTCTAATGCACTAGTCACCGGAGGCAGTGTAAGGAAATTATAGAGTAGACACATACACCTGACCAGAAGGAAAAAATGCCAAAATACCGGAACAGAAACAAACTGAAGAAAAATTAATATATGGAAGCAGCAGAGATGTCAGAAATAGGTAACGAAACCATATGGAGAAAAGGTCAAATCAAGAGTATAAAACTTTAAATAGCATTTAAAAAGGTCTGGCAGATTATATCATCCATTAACTTCACAGCCATAACACAATTCGACAACGCAGAAAACAAGGTAGCGTGAAAAAAACCTAAGCATGTAACAACGAATGACAGGTAGGATTGAGTTGTTGTTTTGGGCAATGACAGGAATCATTTGTTATTCCTCAAGGCTTATGTAAGTGACACTATTTAGAACAAATTGCGCTAAATCTGTGTATATTTGGAACTGGCAGAGAAAATGGAACAAAGAGCGTCCGAGCTGTAAAAGAATCCAAGAGTACTTACGGTATTATCGAAATATCAAAAGAACACTAACACAGAATATACATTACAACAAGAGCAATTATGACAATGCAGTACAGAAATAATGATATTAAGTTTCATCGCAAAAATTAGCATTCTAACATCAACTTTCGTGAAGATCGCTTTCATGAGTTATGAGCTAACAGTAGTTTTCTAGAAAATCCATCAGCACATTATAAGACTTTTAAGCTATGACTAAGATAGCTAGCAATAAATAAAATAAACCACTTTTACTTCGCTTACCGGTAGCATAACTCGTATTTCGTTTAGTGTCAAGTTAAACTTCGTACCTTTTTCAAAATTCCATTCCATGCAATGAGAGATATGAGTCACCAGTGGTGAAATTCCAAGGAAATCGCTTTTCAAACCCCAACTAAAGTTTTAAAGTCCCTCACCCGAACTTCGTTATTTTTATAACAACTGATCCATACGTACAGTACAACTTGGCTACAGTTTAGTGTCACAGATCTTTCCCTAAATAATATCCTTTACCTGGAACAGTGGTGGCTCTAGGATAGGCGCAAACTTCTTAAATTAAAGCTTTCAGTTCGCCTACCATTGCTTGGAACCATTAAACAAAATGAGTCCGAAAGTAGTGGCTAGTTAAATACTTGCGGTACTACTCTGTTTATCGAAAGATTCGTTTCCATTAATTAAATTTAGCTCCTCTTCTGTTTTACTTTCTGAATAGTTCTAAAGTTATCATTGTCAACTAATTAGGATTCTGTTTGGATGAGTAAGATTTAAATTTAGCCTCTCATGAAAAATACATTAACTCAAGCGCCTAAATTAACAACTGGGGAGATGAAAATATGATGTATAAAAATCTAGCCAAGTAATTTTGAATGTTATTCATGAATTAACACGTGGTATGTTATTTGTTATTGTCAATAAACGGCGTTTTTGTTTTAAGTTGTGAACATCGGATTTTTCCTGCCGAAGTGCTTCAGTCTTATTGCTTATACTCTGGCATCCTTTCAGTTTATCTATGCTTTATCTAAATCATATGCTTACCAACGGACTTTATTTTTTTTCATTTTTTTGATTGCTGAAACGTTGCTAGCTTCTATTTAATCGGAACTAAACCTACAGTGAGATATTCAATAAAATGATCCAGTAATTCCGTTTAACAAGACGACGACTTATGCTTATTTTGAATTTATTTGGTCATAAAAACTCGATAGCAGTTTTAACTAACTGTGTGTTTATTGGAGGCGTAGTAAAAAATATTCAAGGATTTCTAAGAGCTTTTGTCTAGTTATAGACATTTATTCTTTTGTCTGCCTTCTATGAAGAAATAGTTGTAGGTTCAATTACTTATGTTATTAGTCAGTTTAATTGTAGGTTTTTAAGAGTAGTAAATTTACATACTTTTAAGTCTTCACCATTTTTCGCTTACGTGAAAGCACTTAGTTATTCACTAATTTGTCTTCTTTCTGTCGTCGTTTATGCACAACACCTTACTTTCGTCTTGCTTCTGCATGGGCCACAGGCGATTCCCCAGGTGGCCTAGTCACTTGTGAACAAAGCTATTTTTTGCTAAGTTTTATAGTTGCATTATTTGTACGTAGTCACAAATCGTTTTTACAGCTTTTAAGGTGAACTAACAAGATCTCACTAAGCTCATTTTTAAGAGTAGCCTTTTCGCAAAAAAAGACTAATGGGCACTTTTTAGAAATCATTTAAACCTACATGTGTGTTGTAGTGTATTTGAACTCCAGCAAATTGTACCTATGCCTAGATTTGTTAGTGGGGTAATTTCTCTGAATTGCTTTCTTCGAGCTTGCATTCTAATGCATAAAATATGATGCGCTGTCTTTTAGATGTTTGTCACAATAAGTCAATAAAGGCTTCATTCATCACTCACTTTAGTAAATTAATTTGACACAAAACTCGATATTCTTGCTGCGAGCCTTTCTTGTACACTTCATTCCAGCACCATAAATTTCAGTAGTAAGCTAATGAGGTTAATTATACTATCAGTGAAGGTTGTGAATAGCAATCAATACATTTATTTAACAACAAACATTCACAAAATATGCGACCACGACTCCATTCTGTAAAGTGGAAGTTTAGCATCCCTAATCAATTTATTTGTGAAAAATACTTATCTACATCTATTAACAAATGTATTTCGAGCCAGTTTCAAAACAAGGTCTTTTAATCTGCTTCAATAATAATTTCCACCTTAGTTATTTGATGCCGTTTCAAAATGTTGTAAAACCGTTTACATGTTTCTAGCGTTCATTTACAAGTGGGAAATAAATTTAGCCGTATAAGCAAAAACCCATCACAGTAGTGTTTAAATGTAATAATTACGGTATAATTGGTAATTTAGACCTGCTTATACCGCTTAATAATTATACGAGTTTTACGTTGCTGTTGGACTTGCCTGTCATAAGGCTATACTGGTTGGGACAATCCTTCCTTAAAGTACTATTACGCCAGACAGGTCGGTTGGGAAATCTTCGCGACTAAAAACATTAAACCTAAGGCCCGGAAGTGAGGTCGCACTACAACCTGTACAGGGTGTGACGAAAATCATGTATTTTCCCAATAATAATAGCGATACTGCCTTTGCGCAAAGAAAAACGGGTTAGAATAAGCCGACTCTAAAAATTCACACATCATCTTGATCCGACAAGTTTTTGTCTCCGTTGGTAAAACCTTAACAAGTACGGAGTTAACACAAGAATAAGTGCTCATTAAAAGACGATGTGTGACCGTCTTCAATTAGTTGTCTATTGGGCACCGCGACCACGCCTTCGGGTCATTAAGACCAACCTCAACCCGGTTTCATTTTCGAGTACTTCATTATGACTAATCCTTCTACAGTGTATGCCGTCGGGAAGTGATAACGGCTCTCATAATTTCAAAAGATCAAGATCACTGTGCTTCTTTAGGATGGAAAATGTGCACTCCACATGGAGCTATTGAAAGTGCAGTACTTAATATTGCAGAGTTTTAATCATAAATATTCTCAAGACATTTCTAGCGTATTGTAAAATCGTTCTGTCAAACACCTGGTGTTATTCGATTTTGTGAGCACGTATCTGTTAAAATTGTCGTTCCTTTCGGTTTATTTGCTTCGACTGAGGTCATATTTGAATGTATAGTACGATTTTCAGCTTAGTGATCATAGAATGGCTTCTGACCAGTAAGCCGCGTAGTCGAACTCGCTTTCACCTACTGTAGTTCGGGTAGCTGGGCAGTGTCACTAGGCCTCACACCTGAAGTGTGACTGTGAGTTGAATACACAAACTTGTATTTGATAAACGATTTACCATATGTAGGGTTTTCTCTTTTGTTCTTCATGCCGCTAATTTTCATCGTAGTGTCTTCCTCAGAAATAACTATTACAGGATTAGTTTGTTGTTTATCACCAACTGGTTAAATTATTTGTATCCGATTGTTAGTCACTGATACTTATGCATTTCGAAGTAGCCTATTAGATTATCTGCATATTTAAAATTCATTGACAGGTGTAACCTAACATTCATGTTCTAAGCTTGCAACTTTTTGATAGAAACTTCATAGCCATTACTTACCATCCATGTATGTGCTACCAGTAGATAAATGAATACTCATTTCATCCTATGATAGATGTAGTTATATGAACAGTAGTTCAGTGTTCTATAAATATTCAGTTAATATTCTGAAATCACTGAAAACCAGACTGTGATATGCTAAATTTAAGAATTAAAATTGGTTGTGTAAATAATCTTCAGACACCCTAAACTATAAAAATCTGTCAATTCTCATCTATCGGACTACATGATTGATGTTCGTCTCTTTCATATCATCCAGAGCTGTTTTTCAGAATACTTTATATATTTTGGTTGTACTTATATTAAACATTTTGTTTTTATCACTTTCATATTTCCTTCATATTAACTCGTTTGGCCGACTAACTGTTACTACATCATTTTCCACACACAAACTACGACCAGTTTATTGTACACGTGTTGCGCCATTTTACAACCATTGTCACTATTTTGTATTAACGTTATACTTCTAATTTGTTAGTTATTCGGTCGGATCTTTCATGTACATAAAGGAATACTTGAAATACAGGCTTTGACTTGGCTGGTTGGCTCGTAAACCTTGTGTTCTTCCATTTCGTCCGGCAATAACAGGAATCTGTGCAGATTTACTGGCATAATGTAATCGATCTTATTATCGTTGGTCGTTGTGTTAGTCTAGGAATGGTCACATTCATTATTGGTCGAACACCAAGACATAACAGTTTAGCCTGGTCAAGTCCAGTCGTGTAGGGCATAAACATGTTTCGGTTTCCTAAATTAATTTTGTTTGTGATACACGTCACATTAAGAGGTGGAAAATAAACAAATCGTTTACACTTCCAAAAGATGCATCTAAAGTATTAGTTTTTGTTTTCTTAAATGTATAAGAAGATAGATAACTGTATAACAAAATCGTGTGAGTAGCTGCCTAGATAATACTAGAAATATCCATAACTTTAGTCACTATGACATGAATACCTTGTCTTTTGAATGATATGTTAGTGGAAGTTATTTCTATACTTCTAGGGTTGGTATATTTATTTACTATGTCCTCAGTAGGCAGAAAGCTAGCTATTTTTATAAATATAGAAATATGAATTATTGAGTTTTGGAGAAATCGATATCAAACCCTCTCTCCTCGGACTATGTAACCCTAGCAGCTTAACCCTGTGCTCAGTGATGCGTGCTGTAAAAGTAGAAAGAACGAAAGCTAGAGACGGCCAATACTAAACGTGTCATTAGTTTGTGAATTCATTGACTGTCTGAACCGTGTTGGTAGATGCAGACTATTTGGTTTGGGTCCTATCGGCTATCGTGACCAGTGGTTATTGACATAATTTGACATGATTCGGAATCAGTCATAATGATGTGTTAACTCTTTGTCGTTCTTTAAATATCGAGCTTATAGTTATTGTGTGCTTCTCTTTCATCGAGTCATGTTCCCTATGCGTAATATCTTGTTTTGACTAGTGATGCTATCACTCCTTCTACCACCTTGATATTAATCTTGTTGTGCTAATAAGGTGTAGGAACTTGGACTAATGTGCATCTCTACCGTTTCACTTTACACATGATTGACCCTTAAATTTCGAGATTATACTCTTTCTAGCCGAGCTATATAGAACTATATATAAGAACACTCTTACCGGACAATCGACTGACTATACACCACTGATGCATAATTGCTGTTAAATATTGTTTTGTCAGAATTAGATAACGAAACAGTTAAAGGTGTAACTATCCCGACGTTTTTTGTTAGTTCATTATTATTCATGTGAGAATGAAATGCGTCATCTGACAGGTCATTAATTCCGATGCCTAATGATACACATCAAAATCCTCAGGAGAATTCAGCCTTCCTCGACGAGCAATTCTGTCTGGTGTAGGCTGAAAGTTAGGGGCGGCTCAACCAAAACATGACACCAGTCCATGAAGTCATTGAAAATTGGACTGATCCATGCTAATAGGTGCAGACTGCCTGGTTAGGGTCTGCGTGATGATCGTAACCAGTGGCTAGTGACTTTAAGAGTTACGGCTCAAAATCGTTAGTAATGGTGCAGTTGCATTTGTTCCTTGACTTACTCTAAAGTTTAAGCTTCTGAATTCATAATTTTTCATTTTTTACCGAATTATATTTTCCTAAATCTTATCATCGGTCTCTAACTTTCTCAATTAATATTAACTCTGTTACTACGTTCACTACTCTGCGATTTGGTCCGACAATTTATTCCCTATATGCTAGTTGAGGCATGGTAACTTAAACTGGTGTATGCGTGTACTAAGTTCTACGCCGTAACTGACTGACGTCTCAAGAATTAAATTACTTCGTAAAACATCTATCTGAGTTTGTTAAGTTATTCGCTACTCCGTTGACAATTTACATAGACCAAAATGGTTTAGCCATTGACAATTTAATGTAAAATATCAGTTAGGACCACACATAATCCATCAACAGGTCTAAATAATCGTTTCTATGTTCCAGATACCCTTTGAAACTGTCAATTAAGTTTTGGCGTATTCGTGGTCATTCACTACAGTAACAAATATTGCAATAATATGCTTCATTATTATGAATAGTAGTGGATAATAGCTATAGAAATTAATAAAAAAGTTAGGCTAATGGTATTTACTGTCATAAGTTCTGGATTCCGACTCAAATATTGTCGATATTTTTAATGAAAAGCATTCTTGGCAAATTATCGATGGTCTTCGAATGATGTGTTATTTCAGTTATCTGCCCTCCAAGTATCTGATAATGAAGCGAATATCCTCCTTAAGTATAAGGAGTCTTATTAAACTAGGGGTTCCGTAATAACTTCTTATAGCACGTATCTTGTCAAATATCATATATTTATTCACCCTGTCTTCGTTTATCATTATATTATCTTATCCATACTACAATTTTATACAGTGTACTGTTTTAATTGCATTTACTGACTACATCATTGTTCAAAATTTCATCCTAACAGTTATGATTGTTTTTTCCTAACTTATAGTTATCATGAACAAACCATGCCTATATCTTAATGACTTTCATGCTGACCAATATATTGATATAAAAGAAAGACTTGTGGCTTTGGAAAAGCATTTGTCAGACCCATTTTCAGATTGCTATGTAGAACGTCTCCTTGATGTAGTTGTGGCATGTGTTACAGAATGCACAAAAACTGTAAAAAGTGTAAAAAATGAGAATATATTAGCATTTTTACAAAGGTAAGTTGGCTTATATTTTAATTACGTGTGGATTTTAATTACTCAATAATCATGTATGAACTTCCTAGCAGTGTGGAACCAACCTATTGCTCAACTTCTTTGATATGTGGTACTTTGATAACAAACTTTATAAGCTAATCTGTAACAAATTGACAAGGTCGACTTACTCATACGAATTATATGCATTTGGTTCAGTGATGTAATTTAATTAGTCTGTACTGTTTTCGAGTTTTTAATGTGATTTCTGTCATGCACTTCATTAATTCAGCCACTTGTTTTCCAATCTGTGGACCACGTAATCAAATCCTGTTTCACTTGTCGAGTCTCCAGCATCAAATACTTATTATTATCTCCTATTTTTGATAGTTTATAGCGTAGTTCACGTTCTTCTAATTGGCATATATTCTCAACGAAACCAAACCAATTAGTCGTTGATATCACCGACTTATTTTAACTATAAAACTGTCGAATACTATTAAATTCTGGTCAGTTGTTTTGCCCGGCTATTAGAGTCCTCGTTAATGAGTACCCATGACTCTGTCATTGATCAAACTCAGGACCTTCTGGGTTGATGACGGCCTCAACCTTCAGGTCGCATCATTAGAATCCAAAACTTTACGTTTTTAACTCCCATGGGTTCTCTTCGGTTCTAGTCTTGGAAAGTACAGTAAGTTAATACTTCTAAGATGTGTAAGATAAGAATTAAGCTAGTTTTTCATACTCGCTGCTTCACGATGGCTTTCCAATTGATTTCATTTTAAGATAAAGATCTTCAATTCTTCGATTCATCAGAAACTAATAATAATAAGCATTTTAAGGATAGGTTTCTAAACCGGGCTAATATTATTTCAAAAAGCCTTATGAACTAAGGTGCATTAGGAAGCTGTTTCATTTTAGTCTGGGATTCTTTGGAAGTTCAAATTTGTCATGCAATGCTTTTTGGTCCTCAATGAATTACCTTAGCTCATATTGAATCTCATACTGGAAGTTAATAAACTTTATTCACATATCTGCATATTTTTCTTTGCTCTATCTTTAAAGATTTCTCAATGTGGCCACGTGTTTACAGTCATATCGTCGTAAACCTGAAGACTTTTCATTTATTAGTTCATTAGGTCATGGTGCATTTGGTCGTGTTCAGCTTGTTCGTGAAATTACAACAGGTCGTGTATGTGCAATGAAAGTATTAAAAAAATCTCGTATGCTTGCTCAACACACAGATTATTGGGCTGAAAAAGAAATTATGTCACATGGTGAAAGTCCATGGATTGTACAGTTATATTATGCTTATCAAGTGATTTGAAAATGTTTTGCTTATATTTGCTCATTTTAATGTTGATATTTATTTTTTGCTAATAATTAGTAGGAATTTTATGTTACTGATTGAAATCATCATATGCTATGAGAAAACCTTAATGGGATAAAGTTCAACTAATCCTCATTATTCGTTGCAGATTAATTTAATGATAGCTACCGTACGCTATATATTAGCACTAACTATAAACAACGATTAAGCACTTAGAAATTATATGTGATATGTAAACGCCTTGATGTTTTACAGTATCTTTTTCGTCTGATCGAAAGTCACTTTCGAGCTGCTGATATTCTAGATTTTCATGTACTAATGCCTTCTTGTATGGTTTCTCTTTTGATTGATAACACTAAATTTTTTACACAAAGAGAAGATAGCTTTCGTACGCTAAAGACGAAAACATGTTTCCTCTTATAGCTGACCTGTCACACCAAAAACAAATTTAATGCAGTTATCATTTTATAATGTCTTTCATAGACAACATTGAATAGGAAGAACAAATTAACCAACTCGATTGACCACTACAGCCATTTTTGTGGTGCGAAAAATGCTTGACTATTCCCTTCGTCTACCTGAGATGCTTTTGCAAAAGATGTCTACTTTGTTAATGAACTCTTCGGTAAACCATCTGATTCTACAGTCAGGTTTTGTTTAACAAATAAAAGATAGGCCATATTCCCAATAATTGCTTAACTGCTGCTGGCCTTAAATATCACTGACCCTATTCAAGGATATTGGAAGAATGGATCATGAAACTAATCAATTCACATGAACGAAATCAGACCTTCTCCTTAAAAGACAAGCTTTATCACATTTTGCGTAATCTGAAACCTATCCAGTCATTGTTATCACAGGAAATTAAAAACATTTTCATTATTTATCTTCGTTAACATTTTACGAATAAATACTTTGAAAACCTCATTTAGAACATTAAATTGCTCATTTGGCAGTTTCTTGATAAACAATTAAAATGAGATGTAAGAATCAAATATCTTGTAGTGTTTCCACTTGATCTCCAATTCACTTAGTTTTGATCTGCATTAGCCTAACATTTACGACAAATAACGGTTAATGATATTGATGTGTTAAAGCCTCAATACCTATAAACTTAAATTCAGTATCCTTTCTCATTTGACAGGCACACATTCTTTTAGTAGGCTTCAAGCCACACTCTAAGCGAAGGGGCTGATGTTACTACTAATTTTTCAACCAAGTAGGGTAGGGTTCAGACTTCCGAGATGGTGACTGAAGTTCGAACGTCTTATCCATTAGGGCACCATTCTATTAATTCATGGTTGTATCGAATACTGTTCACAGTTTCAGACTATTATTTTAATTTGATACTGCAAAGCATATGTAGATAATATCGCTGATACCATATTATCCATTATTCTAATAAAAAAGTTTTATTTGAGAATATCAAAGTATGTTACATACGTAACTGTTATCAAATACGTAAACTGCGCAATCTTCTATTTGAACTCGACATTATAAATAAGGTATCATCATCTGTTTTATTACCTCAAAGACAGTAATTTTTGAACCAACTATTTCTGTTAATTGTATTTTATTTGCATAAAAATAGGATTTAAAAAATTTGTATATGGTTATGGAATATGTTCCGGGTGGTAATCTTGTCAGTTGGATGGATGAAGTGGAGTTCATGTCAGAAGCGGCTTGTCGATTTTATGCAGCTGAAACAATTCTAGCTTTAATTGATTTACACACAATGGGATTTATTCATCGTGACTTGAAACCCGATAATTTATTATTAGATGCTGGTGGTCATTTGAAATTAGCTGATTTCGGTACTGCTGTACGCGTTGATCCAAACACTTCACTAGTTCACTGTGATGCGGCTGTCGGAACCCCGGATTATCTTAGTCCAGAGGTTCTCTTATCTCAAGTAATTTACTGATGCGTTATTTCTATATAATGTTTCATATATGTGTGTATGTCATGTGGCGTTTGACGCAATATTTGCTGGGTTATAATTTCAGTGTAAATGGTGATAATTCCGCTAACACGAGCTATTTTTACTATTTTTAAAAGTTCAAAATGAATTACTTGAACATTTTTACCGATTCGTTTACTCGCTAATGCCATGCAACTGTTTTCATTATGAAGTCAGTAAAGCAAACATAATTTGTAATCGTTCTGTCTAGCTAATATGTATTAAACTCAGTATAAACTTTTATTTTGTGAATATGGAACATTCTATACTGTAGGTAGTTCGATAGACTGATTTGTATGACACTTCAATATTTGGATTAAGAAGTCACAGATTTATCATCAGTCTATGTCATATACTACTGGATTCGGACATAAATCGAGATTTGTTAGGTTTTACAGGATATTAGCTGTATTTGTTGCTTATTTATTTAAAACTAGATTTCCCAGTCATCACGCAGGTTTTCTCTAGTTTTCTGATACGATAATCTACGTTTAACATCAAATTCAGAAGTCGTCGGCGTAGACCGGCATTCCACACGGCGTTTTAAGGTACACCCAGTGCTTATAAACCACAATAGACGTTACTCGCTGTTTTCATGGAGTCATGTAAATGCAGCTAACAATTGTTTCTTACTCGTTTCAGTGGATTAACAGCTAGCTTCTAACTTAACTCGGGTTGATATTTTGGTACAGTAAAAGCTGTAGTTAATTCTCTTGCACCAATCCGTCTAAAAAAATATTTCTTCTGGCCAGTGAAATGCAAGTTAAGTGTGTCGCAGGCTAAACTAACCACAATTTAGATGGCTACTCCAAGTGGATCGACAGTCTTGATCACCACCACCCTGTGTCCGGTCTTGGGTCGCAAAAAGAGGATGTTGGGTAGCATATCCCCGGTGACTATGCTGAAAGTACTGCCTAGAAATAGATTGTGGCTTGCTTAAAGCTGTGGGAAACTATCACCGTTAGCTAAGATATGATCGTCGAGCCTCCATTGGTCATGCTAGCTACTCTACTCAGTACCTAAATGCCCGGCCTGCGCCATAAAGTCCCCCAGCTAATAGTATCAATATCTGTCAAAGCACTTTATTAAGTAAACTATTCATTTGATGGTAAACTCATCCTTAAATACATATGGGCTTCGATCTCTTGATGTATAGGCGGTTATTACGATTACAAATAGTTTCCCACTCTAGTTTCTCATGGTGGTGAAACCTTTCAATCCAACAACACAAAAACGTTGTTGATGGCTTTGGCGCTTAGTGTGACACCGATGCCAACAAAATTGGAAATCAGTGAGACTGTGTCCCCGGACAGGCACGCATGTAACATACTCTTTGGATTTACAGGTAGAAGACAAATATATAGTACTCCATCAGAGTCTTTAATACGGGTTTACGGAATACATGACCTTCAAAGGACATGGGCAGATCTATTTGCTATCCAATCTGTATATATGTGCAAATGTTGAAGGAGGTCAGTTTATGAGGTACATGTGATTTCAAGGAAATTGTATCAAGAAGACAATTATCCAACAACCTTTGATCGAAGAAACAATAAGGAACTTTCACCATAGACGAGCTTCTTAGTGAGTTGGATGAGAAGTGGAAATACACAGAGGAAACAGTTCCAAAATAAAAAGATGATTAGACTAGGTTGGTTAGTTCAAAGAACGTAATCTAAGCAAAACCATTCTCTTGAAACACAGATCTCCACTATCTCGAGAGATGAATAAATGTAAAATATTTGTATTATGGTGACAGTATATATTATTTGAATTAGTAAGGTAGACTAGCGAGTAGATCATTTTCTTCGGTCATGATGGCTGCCCGGACTTCTTGACTGAAGCAGGTAGTTTTCTTAGGAGGTCACTCCCCAGCCTTTGACCTAAAGGTCTGATCTGCATGGCAATCGAACGTTTTCAGATGTAGTTCCATGATACCCGGTGACCGAAATAGTTTCGCAAGCCGTTCGTCCTTTCACGATTCTGGAGCCACTGATATGAAATAAGCTTTTTCAAAATCTCCTAACCCGGTTTAACAGTCGGATGTTCAGTTTTGCATAACACAACACCCCCGCCACTTAATGATAGTGAATAGGACTTCTTTGACAGATGCTATGAACGCATGGCCATATGATTGCATTTCGAGAGGAATGGTGAATCTCCCTCTCCGTCAACCATACCAGGTAATTCTCAGAAGAAGGATTTAAACTTAAAATCTCTTCGTTTAGAAATTTAGTTGAAATTAGATTATCAGTATTTTTGTGTCGAATACTTATCATTATTCTAAACAAACTCAAATACTAATGTATTTCACTGCTTACGTTTATGGTTAAGACATAGCGTTCAATATAGTGAGCTCTGACTCATATACTTCGGACTAGGTACCTGGGTAATTGTATCACTGGCCTTAATAAAAAAGGTTAAACTTAAAGCCAATTGTGTGATTGTGTATTTGGTAAATTATTTGCATAACATATGTAGTCTTAACTGAGCTATTGTAGACGTAGATTTTTATACAACCCTGTCTTATGTTTATTGCTACCTATTTGTTCACATTTTTATGGTTATAAATGATAGGCATGAATAGTAGTGGAGTATATGTTCGTATTCTTCTATACACGCAACTTCCAGAGACTGAAATGATTGTTGAATATATTGTTCTACGGCTTCCAAAATCTCTATCCGTTTTTTACTCTACCTTCTATTATCACTGTCAAATTATCGATTCATTTTTTCAACTCCATATTCATCTTACAATTTGTGTCGTATTTCATATTCTTAGAAACTAAAAATGGTGGACAAATACTTCATTGTAGTTGCTGTTAACGATTGTTTGGGCAAAATTGTCTAAAATTTCTTAAATTTAAATCCTGCTTCTTTGTGCAGTTCAATACTTGTGTATATTTCATGTCTGTCATTAATTTCTCGCGAAACCCAGTAGTGAAAAAACATTAACCCCTACATATATTTATCACCATCCTATAAAATGGCGTACAGAAAATAATTTGTATCGTTTTACTAGACATTCTGTTCCCAGCAATCTTGGCAACGAGTAATAACTTATTTGAAACAGTAGACAGAAGAATGCTTTAGCAACTGTTTGGTGTTTTCATAATTGCTAATTGTCACATGTAATTAATACTTTTGATGAGTGTTGAATCGAGCCATCTAAGTCACCTCGATTTTGTTATTGTTTCGTTAGAAGTAGCTGGTAGGAAACTTTATTCTCGATTTAGTGTCAGTTGGCACTTGTCAACGAGGCGTATCTAAAGTAATGTTTCCCGTGGGTTTCGAACCCGCGCCATCCACTCTTGAAGTCTGTGCTTTTTCGGCCATGATTGGATTCCTACCGATTACCTCGAACCATTTAATTGTAGCACGCTCAATGTCGAGTCATTTGACTAGTGATCACATTTTAACTTGATGGACAGAACTAATAAAACCTACTTCGTCATCCCGAGAGAAGTAGGGAGTATTCAACAGGGAATTTTTTTCTCTAATGCCATTTAATGACGCTGTTCAAGTGTAATTTATGGTCAAACTTTACACATAATAGTCTGTTATGAAATGTAGAAATGTATTTTGTCAGTTGCTGATTTGACACATAATAAACAAAAACAAAATGACACTGCGTCAACATTATTTAGAAATATTAATTATGAAGATAAGTTTAGGTAGTGTACAGATGGCTAGTAAAAACAATGTTTGGATGAAAATATTTTTTTGAATATAGATAATTAAATATGATGAATATAATAATCGATCGTTGTAATCGTGACTAATTAATAATAATGAAAAGAGGAAAATAATAAGATTAGTACAGTAATCTATTATTGGAAGTAAGAAGGAGGTTAGACAATGCTGAAATTACAGATCGCGTTGGTTCATATGGATTACGATCGTACGAAGTGAGTAAATGACACGATCAATTAAGGTTTATCAGTATTGAGGATCAGAAAAATAGGATAATAGTTATTACTCAGTGATCGATCAATGTTGATATTGATTTACTCAAAATTGAAAATACGCGTTCATTAGGACTTTCAGTTAGCTCAAAATGCAGAGAAAAGATTTCCTGTGTGTACCCAACAATAACTCCCATTTATCTAATTAGTTATCAATATTGTGGATTAGAAATTATGTAAGTGATTACTCTTCAGTAATCTATAACTCAAAAAGAATAGAATCATAGGCCGTTTATATCACGTTTGAATTAGCGCTGTTCAAAACTCAGTATGTTAAACAAGCTGCGAATCCGTAATCAGATGGTTGTGTTGACTACTCATGTATGTTATTATATTCAGTTAGTTTGTTGTTAGGAATCCCTATTTCTCATTACTACAACTGTTATAGTTACCATAAATTAGTGTTATTTTTTCACACATCTTACCGATAGGTTCAAGTGACAAATTTGTATTTATGGATAATTACTGTGTAACACCTCTGATTTAATGGATATTGTTGCTATTCAAGTAACTTGAATTGTTAATTACCTCATATGTTTAAATCTTCCAGCCTCCCGTCACTATTATTTGAATTTATTATCACAATCATGTTCGAAATAAGGCCAAATAATATTTACATCTCCAAATGTATTCCTGTTTCATTAGTCTTATATTTCTATACGCACAGAACCCTTTATATTGTTGATATGCATTGGTTTGTTTTCCTACACTATACAGATTGATATCTGTCACTATCGCATGTTTTTATAGCCAGTTGCAGAATATATATATATATATATATATATATATATATATATATATATATGCGTTGCAGTATGATGTCAAATATAATTTGTAATTGATAGTATTTTCTGACAGCTAACCGTTAAACGTTTATATATCTGATTATTACATAAACATTAATGATAATAACAATAACTGCCACACTTCTTCTGTATGTTCATAGTGTTAGACGTTGTTATTGCAACTTGCTTTTACAATGAATTTATTTACGACATGTAATTGACTTTAGTTTAAAAAATCTTTCAGACGTTGGACCCAAGATCTTTATTCCTCGACGTGACCGCTTAACGTTGAAACCACTGAACTGACATCCACTGACATTTTTTTTAACTTTAGTCAATTCTTGTTTTTACTTAACCCTCATCCATTGCCATTGATGATATCTGTTTCACGCCAAACATGGTTAAATTACACATTAACGATCATTAAGTAATGACTAATGTTATGATTTTTGATGCTTATTACAAATATAATCCTATCGACCAAGTTGCAATGTCACCACTAATCTTAGTGACTAAAATCGCGTGCACTATGTTGCCGATGTTAGGTTGATTGGAGGCAGTCACCTGGAAGCGATACTTGCCGTTTCGTGCTACTTAGCACAAGTCATTAGGCTCATGTGCAATCTTGAGGGGTCCTTTGCTCTATGAGTGGTTTAATGCTAGGTCACCCAGTTTCATAGTCTGCGACCTTTACCATTGAGCTATTTCGACCAGTTCCAACGAAACTGCAGGAACACCTTGATGTCCAGTTCTATATAACACGAAACTTAGGTCCACATTCTTATACTGGTCGCTTTCATCAACCCAACATCATTGAGTTCCATTGGTCACAGCTTTTTATTAAGGTGTACTTACTTCCCGTATTCCTCATAATGTAATTTGTAGATATTTTAAATTTTTGTTTAAAATATTTGGTACTTTTAGATGAATGTTTGAATTATTTGTCGTAACCCTACTACAATCATATATTAAGTGACTACTTATTTGTTATATATCTTCAACAAATTCGTTTCACTGAGATTTTTTGGGTAACATGTTAAGGCGTTCGTAGAGTAATTGTCCTACTCATAAACTGGTAATATTTCGTCAAATTTCCTGTATTTTCTTATTTGTTTTCGGTTGCTTATTTTAAGCTGTCAGTTAAGATTCTGCTTTGGTTTTTGATTTTTAATTAACAAGGTGATAACACTACTGACCACTATATAAAAGAGTATTTACTTAATCTGATGACCTCATAGCATGAAATATTTACAACTGGAAATCGAACTAAAATTCAAAACAGTGATATGTTTTTGCTTAATAGTCTATTGCTTTGTAACTATTTGATCTGTACACTAATTCATTACTAGTTTAGCCACTAGAGTACTTAGTATGGTGCCTGAAGTGAAATTCAGGATGCTCATTTTGCGTTTTTGTCCTGATGAGATTGTCTCAGAGTAACTATCTTCAAGGGTTTTCACGAACTCCAATTATCCATTTTTGTTACTAGCTTTTTCCAAATGAGTTCTGACTATGCGATTGATTCACCTATAACGTGTTGGTTGATAGACTGAATCTATATCGTTGTGTCTATTAATTACTATTTTATCTGGGTGCCATGCTTATAAAAATTACGTGGCATTCTTAAAATTTCCTTGGTACACAATCATAACAATTCCCCAATCACCCTGTCGAAATTAGTTCATCAAGAAGGACTGACGCAATACTTGTGGAACAATTAAGATGCCATTTGAAGAGAAGTTAATTGTTTTGCTTCGTAATTTTTTTTCCACATGACATTTCTAGTACAAAGACGTGTACTGAGTTGACTAGTGCTCTTTTTCTTCTTTTGTTAGCAAATAATTTTAAAAGTTTAATTAAATCGACTAAAAGAAGTATGGTCGTGAATCACGATCGATTGGTTAGTCACTAACTCGAGGTAATTTCTGAAATTTCAGTGAAAAGACGTGATCAGTGGAGTTCAGCCCCACTAATGGCAACAGATAAAATCGCGCAATCTACTAGGAATCGATTAAGTTAAAAATATCAACCGTTGGAAGCCGGCTCAGCGGCCTAGCTGTTAAGTTCACCGCGGAACCTGAAGGTCCTAGGTTCGATTCGTTGGTAGGTTGTGCATGTGTTAAATGCTGAAGAGTCCCATGCATGGGCGGAACAGTTATCCAGTGCTTCCTGGTTTTCAATGATTGTTTAACTCAGACTAATTTGTGATCTCAAATTACAGTGAATTTTATTTTTGTCAGGTATGTATTATACTCAGCCTCTGCATATAAATATTGTTTACTTGTTTAGGCTACTTGAATATGTTGATTTTGCGACAGCAGTTAACAGAACAGTGAAATGAAATATATGGTCGTACAATACTACCCTTAAATAGAAAAAAAATCATAATTGAAACACTAATGTATTCTTTAAACCACAAAGTAATTTCTTTAATCTTCGGAAAAGTACTTATATTTGGCTATTTGAATTCATTTATAAACTCTATTGTGTATAAGTTAACGCATTGGGCTTTCATTGATGATTCTTATACTTCAGAGAGAAAAAATATTGAGCTGATCTGGTTAGAATATTGTCTAAAGTGATTTGCATACGTTTACTAATGTCTAAGCATTTCTTTAAAATCGGTACATATTTCAGATGATATAACTAATCATGCACAGACTCATGGCTGTAAGCTTAACTTTAAACATAAGGGCTAATGATACTACCTAACTGCTAATGTTGAATTTATAAATTAATTTTTGAAAGTCGTAGCTTTGATCACTAGTCACGTTTAATACTTTATAACCAAACCTAAGTAGCAACTTGATAAACTTTAACATTGGCTGTTGAAGTAAGCTAAAGAAAAACTGAACACATAATCTATGCTTTTTTTAAATGTAAAATCTATGATTGTTAATCACACTCTATGGCATCAGCAACAAAACAATTATATCTGTCAAGCATACATTTTCATAAGAATAGGTCACAGGACAACGTATTTCACTCAATCTCGCTTCTTATTCCATCCATTCTCTAATAAATTTAAAATTCTCTATGATTGCATCCAAAATATTCAGTTTTAATAAAATGGAATCTTTTTAACAGAAAATATGTACACATCTATCATATTTTTTTCTGTCTCTCTTCTTTCGTGATATGAATTCTTGTTTGTCTTTTTCTTTTCATCTTATACAAATTTGTATTTGATTATCTAATGGTGTAACTACGTTTTTTTATAATGAAAAATTAATTTCTAAGTTTTGATTTACCTGATTATTCATTTAAATTGGGTCATTTTCTCGAGATGAACAAACTGAATGGAGTATGAGGATTTTTTAAAGTCAATCGATTGGGGGGGGGAGAAGAATTTTTAGCAATTGCATTTTTTTCTATTATGATTCCAACAACAACGTGGGTGTTTACTGCAAAAACTCTAGTCCATCTAAATGTTTTTATTGATTTATTGGTGTAGAATATAGTGCATGTATCTATGTGTGTGCGTTACTGCGTCAGCGTTAGGGTTTTTCCTTTTGATTATTGTCATTGTTATTACCACTTTCTCACTTCTTACACTTCCGTTCTACGTTTTTGTTTTACTAACCCGCTGTGTTCATATTGCTTTGTTTGAATTTACCAATAATATTCCCATTTATATTACTGTTAGAACTAGTTCCAACTGAGTTTTAGCATTTAAGACTGAATCTCAGGCAGTCGTTAGTAGAATGTGTGTATTCTAGCATATTAGCTCGATATATCCACCTTTGTCACATGTATTAGAATTAGATTGATTTTGATCAGCAATAAAATCAAAGATACCAATATCTAAATGTAAGTCTACTTTTAGGCTCGACCTCAATATCCTTTGCCTCATATTTTCAGCTCGTTATCCTTAATAATAATTATCATTATGTAAACATTATACCTGAACAACGTAGTAACTATCCGAACTCAGTAACTCATTGAATACCTCGTAGGGCGTTTGAAGCGAGTCTGGTTTTTTGTATGAACACCAATGTTACGATGCAGGCTCATTCATCTTAAGTCTCGAATAAAATAAAACCCAAGTTTTGGATTTTATTAATGATTACAATCCATATACTCTGAAAATTATCATTATTTGTTAAGTTTGCATGCGCAACTACGAAGCAGAAATAGATGTTAACCTCGGTCACTCGTCAGTGAATTTCCTGTATGCACTTTATGTGCGTCTTTCTTACCAAACGACCTGCTCACTTGTCTAAACTATCTTGTTTTAGATTAGTTTGAACAGAGTAATTACGAACGCTATGTGGATTTATTCACGTTCTATTCCTATCGCTATGATAAATATTGGCGAATTGCAAGTTATAGCATTTAAGTTGTTAGCATATTTTCTTCCGATTTTATCCTTTAAAAATATGAGAGACTAACATATTCGAGTGAACCCATCATACATACGATTGATGGAAAATAGTTGTAGCATTTGAACCTGCAGATAATGTATCACAATTGAAAGTAGATATGTAATGCTGACTGTTAAGTATAATCGTTTTTAAGTAAATACAATTTTAGTTCATGTTAAACAGGAACTAGTTGCAATATTCTTCAAACGGAGCTGGAAATTCCTTACTGTAACAAAATGTAAAGTATTGAATAAGGCTATTAAGAGTAATGATAATTTCACTATAAACGATTCTTTTAACTTTTTTTTATCTGCCTTATGTGATTCCTGTCAAACTCCTTCCTTCTAAAGGTTTAAACCAGCCGGAAGAGATTCACAGGCTAAACAGTTTTCCTACTTCTACACTATAAATAGCATACAATCAAATAGGACAATTTGCTACAATCCAACTGTTAATTCCCCCTTAAGATGTATACTAATATTCAAAAAGCCAGTATTTTTAGATAGTTTGATCCAGCTACCTTAGTTATGTAGAGTAGAAAAGTCTCATTACCGAAGTGCTTAATAGTTACTTATTGTATTTAGACTAGGATTATACTTGGCTTCTATATGGAGCCATTGGATTTGTACTGCATATATAATTCCTTTTGTCATTTTTGCCATTCTATGTAGGTTAGTTTTATATCAGATAGCTGCAAACATATTTAATTTTCTAAGGTTAAATAGCACACAGCTTTTCAGTGTTCAATTCCTTAAGAGTTTTTATCATTTTTATAGAAATACAATTTTTATTAAATAGTTACTCTATATGTGCTGTTCATTACATATTAATATTCTTATTCAGCTTACTATTATAGACCAAAGATTAGTGGATAACTGTTACTTTCTATCCCAAATCAAACCAATCTTCATAAAACCCCTTTAACTATGCTATATTAATCAATTTAATAATTTCATGCTTCAAAAGGCTCCTGGAATTCTAGTGAGAAATCTTGACCGGTATAGTTTAGATATATCAGTAGTGATGCAGTTGTCGCGAATGATAGTGAGTAATTATCACATTTTGTCACGAAATGTATGGGATTTTAATTGTTTCATCGGAAGCTAACCGTTTATTTGTAATGGTTAATTGTTTGTTGCGAGACTAAAGATCCTAATTTCCTGCCTCTAGTTGAGTGATGGGTATTCCTTGCCTACTTGTTTCACATTAGGATGAAAAGACGGTAAATGGTACTTACAATTAAAATAAAGATGTGAGGACCACACTCTACAAGTTAGATATATCATCACTCTATTGTTTCGGCTAACCTATGGTCAATTTAGTTGATTGTTATTATCTAAGATGACCTCTCAACTTAGGTAATTCTACCTAACCCTTTCCTTATATCAATCATGCACCTATGCAACACTTGTATTTTTCTTAGATATTTCCATTGATTATCAGACTAATTCAGCATACATGTAAATACACTTTTACTACGTAGTCATTTCATAATTTTCAATATATATATATATATATATATATATATATATATATATATATATATATATATATATATATATAAAACTCAGATGCACAAACCATTTTGCATAACTGAATTCATCCCATTTCTGTAAGTAGTCAAAAAGCCAACAGAGTAAAGCCATTGCTTATGGTGTATTGAAAAAAGAAATAATTATCAATAGGCAGTTGTGTTCGAATAATATTTTTCTTCAAATTCATACTTTATATCTTCATTATTGTCTTGTTTAAACGTGCTTTATTATTATGCACACATGTACGCATACACTCCAATCAACAGAGATGCAATCTCTTGTTCTTTTTCTGTCTACACTTAGTTTTATGCACTTTTGGAAAGGATTAATATATAGTGAATTTCTACAATAACAGCGTCTGATTGTCTAACATATCTTCATATCATTTATTCTCTGCCCTTTTTTTATTTTTGGTTTCATTGTGGAAAGACAAAGAAGGGAAAAATAGAAAATAATCAGTTATTATGCACTGGTTGTTTATTCAATTTTCTTATTTCGATGTATGTGTTATGTTTCTATATACATTCATCGGCGCGAACACTGTGCCTACATGCAACACATTTTCTAACTTTGCTGCATTAAATCACGTAGTAAACTATTTATGAGTTTATAAAATAGTATGTACGCATTAGTTGTGAGAGTTTGAGGTTGATTTGTATTATGTATGACAGAAGAATGTGTTTATGTAATCGGCGTTGGTGTGGGAAGATCGCAGGATTTATGTTCTCTCTCTCTCTCTCTATTTATATATATATATATATATATATTTGGTTCATACAATCAGAGGTTGTTCTATACTATGGACATTTTTAGTAAAAATAGCGTAAAGTAAAGGTCGTAGTAAGCTGATATTGCTATATTTTACTTTAATTTTATTATGGTTTCTAACTTAAATTCTTATTTGAATCTCAGCAAAAGTTAATGTCGGGTTTTAAATGTGAACTTAACTTCCAAGGATATTATTTCGTTTAAATGACGCACCTATTTTCCACATTTATGGCATTGCCTACATCTATAAAAAAAGTTTCGAGTATCCAGTTGCTGAGTTTTGATCTAGTGTTTCACTTGCAAACACTTTAGCCTACTTCAGGCAATGGATATGATTATAGGATTTCTAAAATTAATTACTATAATTATTTTTATCAGCTCATTTGCGTAGAATTTTTTACAATTTAGATTCATTCTAATCATTTTGCACATTACTATATATATATATATATATATATATATATATATATATATATATATATATATATATATATATGCTTTAAAATTATTTCGTATACTCTTTTATTGGTACTTCATAATTAGATCAATTAACGTTAAGTAAAGTTTATTTTAATGACTGGTACTTATTTGACGTTCATGGATTTTATTGAATTAATCCTTATCATTATCGTTGGCTACATTAATTTTTTATTTAGAAATTGTTTTTCTCTAATGAAAGTGATCCTACTGGTTTGATTCAATGACTTCTAATATCATAAGAAATATTGAATTTCCCAAATTGCCGAAGTTTCCCGCAATATTTTTAATGTATGTGTTTGTTGTACCCATCACTTCCAATGATATAGGACATTTCATTTCCATAAGTTAAATGGCGCTCGTTTACGTGTATGTAAAGGAACTATTGAATATCGTGTCATTATGTAAAAATGGGGTCCTCCGTGTAGCATTATTATCAACTATGACGTGATCAAATCGATCGCACTGCATGTTTTATTCGCCATATGTTATTTATTAAGTCTTACCGCGCTACAGCTAATAGTGCCTTAAAGTCATTGCAGAACACCTACCACCTTATGAGAAAATACTCACTGGTACCCAGTACCTTGGAATTCTTTAGCCTCCATTATTTTACCTACATCTTTATTGCTTATTCAGTCCTCTCTAAATTATTATCCTCCTCTTGTTAATCCTCGTAAAGGGAATCGGGGGTGGAAGTTACGGATTTGAAGTGGATTGGTGGGCATTAGGTGTTGTTATTTATGAAATGCTGTATGGTGTCACACCATTCTATTCTGAGACATTGGTGAATACCTATGCCAATATTATGAATCATGCAAATAGTTTAAAATTTCCAGAAAATGTCAATGTTTCCGATGCTTGCTTGGATTTCATGAAAAGTAAGTTTTTTAAATGCATAATCTACATTCCCTCACATTTCTGAATTAATTTTTTGTGTGTAATATAGTTTAAATTATTATTAACCTCAAGAAGTAGTCGTTAGCTGATTGTCAACGTCATGCTGTGCTAACTTACTATATTATGCTATCTCAGGCTGTTTTGATGAAGTTCTCTGAGCTGAGTGGTTTTATAGGGAAGTCATCGTTGTCAATCTGGACTATATCATTAGTGCTTACTTCAAGTTCAGCTAATTTCAAGTAGCTCAACATTACTAAAATCATCTACGTGAGTTGTAAATCTATGTCATTTCAATAACTTTAGCTTATTAATTAGGCAAAGTGATTTATAAATTTTGATACGATTTATACAACTGGTTATTTTGTTGTTTGAAAGTGTTTATCTCTTTCTATTTGTTTCGTTATGGATTCATTGTCATTGGATCAGTTTCTGTTCCCATAGGTGATTACTGAGCGGATTACTCCGATACTGTGGTAGTTCACAAGTATGGTTAAAGTTGGATTGTGGCCGGATCGAGTTGGAGTCCTGATGTGACCATCAACACTGGAATTGAGGTACATCCGCGTAATCCGTTGAAAATACTATGAAACATACCTCGTGGATTCCACTCGTTAGCCACATTTTAACTTTAATTACTTAGTTATCTTGCCTAAATGTTTGGTAAATGGAGATGGTTTTGAACCAATTGACCTTTTGGTTGAAAACCAAGTACCTTAACCTATATTAGTTAACGATGACCAATCGGCACTTTTGAGGCTTTATGTGACATTTTCACTTACCAGCCAGAGATATTTATCTTCATAATCGAACTCCTACTTATACACGTTATTTAATAATTGTGCTTATTATCGTTCCATTGTTAAAATTGTTGTAAGTTTTATTGAAACTCTCCAGATACGTTGATTTATTTTGCTTGTATCAGCTGTTCTAGTTTAAGATACATGCTAAATGAAATTAGGTCAAAATAAATCCGGTTTGTTCAGTTATTTAACTGTACACATTAACTACCTCTTTCATGCTCATTTATGAGTGTCTGTGATCTTCCACAACGTTTTCACTGTTTACTAAGAGTATTGTACTCAACACTCCTCCATTTTCCCATTCGTTTAATGTTATAACGTTGGATACTAATGTGTTTTCAGTAAATATTTTAATTATTTGAGGTTAATCCCAACTGTTAGCTATGAACATGTCCTATATATTACAGCTCAATATGCTAAAGAGGAAGCGTATGTAGTGAAAGATATTGCTTTCAGCGAAATTTTTTAATAAAAATTACTCTAATATGCAGCACGCAGCCACTAAATAAGCAGGAAAATTACCGAAAGTCTTTGGTACGACACTTATTAAACATTGTGGACGTTGCAGATAACTCCAGATTTTTAATATGACTTTGAAATGTAAATAATAGCGTTAGTCCACGTCTACCAAGAAACCGGTAGTTATATAATGCCATTTAAGTTTGTTTTGTTAATCGAAACAGTGAGACTATACCCATATCCACTGTATGTCACCCAAAATACTTCTAGCCCCAGTCAGAGATGAAGCCGATTTAAGCCAAACAGTCTGGAACCGTGAACCATTTGTTTCAACAAGTTTCATAAATATATGCATTATTTTCCCGACTATACATAAAAATAATTAAGGAGGTCATGCAAACACAGAACAAGGATATTTATGATGCGAAATCAATATAGTGCGTACAGCATTAATTAGTCCATAAGCTGTAAATGATGTAATGACACTGAGTGGTTTAAATAAAAGCTTAGGATGAGAAGAATATAATAATCTTATGATAAATAATTCCGGAAGTCTGATCACTCTTTTTTTTAACTCTTTCCACGTATTCTGAATTATTTTGGTTGTTGCCTAGTGTTTTACTGCTTAATATAAAAACTATACAGTAATTTGGAGTAAGACTCGTACTAATCGTCAAATCTTCTAGAATCAATATGTTCAGTCATAGCCTAATGTTAGCGATCTTTCTCTCACACACATACGGACAAAGTTTCTGTTTTTGCATTTAATTTTCCTATTTATTTCTATCCTATGTAATATTATAATTGTGTGCAAATTTCACAATGAACAGAATTGGGAAATATGAAAACAGTAGATCTATGTTGAGATGAAAATATTAGTTTTTAGTATTTATCTATATGTAGATGTGTTACTACTTCTTCTCTCGAACTACTAATTAAATTTAGTTTGATCATCTACTTTAGTTCTCTGTACTTATTTGTATTATCATTTATCAGGCTATTTTGTTTAGTTCGGATCATCATTTAAAGGTACTTGCACCTTAAACCTTTAATCACATGACTACCAGTATATATATATATATATATAATATATATATATATATATATATATATATATATATATATATATATATATCTTTGAAATGCTCAGACCTTTCAGCATAATCGAACTTAAACTCACAGCTCATTAGTTAATATGAAAATTCGTTTACTTTTTGTTTTGCTATTCTTTAAATAGTGTAAGGTTGGTAATAATCTAAGTATTCTAAAGAGAAGGGATACTTTTTCTCAATATTCAATATGTACATATATATATATATATATATATATATATATATATATATTCTGAAATTAATTACAGTGTACATCAATTTTCAGCCGTGTTTAGGTCGTTAACAAAGGTAACAGTGAGTTGTTTGAAAAGACGTGGCTCATTAATTATTTCAAACGATTTATAAGCGATATCATTTTAGTTAATTAATTATTATCGAGAATAATCCTGTTAAGGCATAGTTGTCTTTAATTAATACTTTAAGGGAGTTGAAGTTAACATTAAGGGTGACGAATTTGCATAGTCGCAGGTGTTTCAGAGTTGTAGGTGTCGCATGAAATGCGATAATTTCCAAATAGTGTTTTATTAGCAAGTTAACCAAGATATTATTGTGAAGAGAAAATATAAAGTGTAGCACAGGTTCCTACTAACTCCTTAGGTGTAACCGCCTACACCTAGGGAGAAGAAAACAAATGCAGTGATTAGGAAAAGAATAAAATGACTTACGAGTAATGAAGTAAGTGGAGTAGAGTTTGAATTTACCAGGACACTACTTAAACTTGGTTTACACTATATGTTTGTAATGAAGTCATGAAGTTAAAAAATATCATCACAAAACGATGTTGAATAAGGGCACTAAGTAATAAGTGTCCATACCTTCTGAGTCACTATAATTTCAGTAGTGGAGTAAGAAATAGTCTTTAGTGCAGTATCATTATTGATTTGTCATACAAATAGTGGGAGTGAATCTGCCCTACGGGGATAGGTTGCGGTGAGCCGTACCAGATTCTCTAAAACTTGTAAAGTAATTCAAGTTTGCCCGATGCTTACTTAGTCTCAAGCCGGAAATAGGGGACGCAGATTGGTGAACCAACCAAACAAAATCTTATTGTACTTCATACAATACTTTGTATATACATAGAATCAGACCACACCACCAACCAATTGGGAAACTAATATTTATACAAAATAGGAGTAATCGTGAATGTGAACTCGAGCAAAGTATACACAATCAATTAACTGTAGTTCACAATGAGAAATGATACACTGACAATTAATCCGTTAAACGAGATGATAAAGCAAGGTCATTGTAATAATAATAGGAATAAAATGTTCACCTTGTATACAACCAAAAATAATGAGATAGTCAGCAGATAAATAGTTCTCAATGATAATCAATCTTCCTTAGGTGCCCGGGATATCAGATTCTCAGTTATAAAGGCTATACTGTGACTACCCTGTAAATTAGATTGAGTGTCTAATAGAAGAAAACTAGATTTAGTTTGAGTCTTTACTTCCACAAAGTATCATGTTCTAGCTTAATTCACCTGCTTTTACAGTTTCAGATTCCATTTTGAGCACAATAAAGGGACTTTGTTGAGCTCAGTACTGATGTAATTTTTCAAGCTCATGCGAAGAAAAAGAGTGCACAACTTTTAGGTCATCAGTATGCACAAAGGTTTTCAAACCTAAAGTGATTATTATAACCTGTATAGAGCAAACAACGTAAAACTGCCTTGTATAGTGAGCACCCAAAGAGTTTTATTTGACTGTTTGATACTTGTGACTAAGAAAAGAATTCAGCTATTCAAGCAAAAGAACTCTAATTCTATAAGAAAAGAGCCTTCTTATGAGATGGTTGATAGACATGTCAAAAATTTAGATATTTCAAAGTTATGTATATATGAACAACACAGAACTTGGCACGTTTGTGTATCGGTCCAAGTCGCTACACCTTAGCAACCCACAAGATTTTAACCAAATCATTAGGAATAGTAGTTCTTTCATTGATAATAACTCTACTAAAACCCTGTTACAAACAAGCCATATCATTCTGATCATGCCTGTAAACTGGTATGCTCTCATGTACAAATTGCTACTTGAGAATAAACTATTATTATTATTATTATTATAAAAATAAGAGTAAATATATAGAATATGGTCAAGGGTGAAATAGTTAGTCCGTGGAAAGAAAGGTATGCTATAGTTTTAATCACTCGATTTAAGGAAGGACAAATAGTGAATACATATGTGCCTATGTAACCAATTTCAAACCTTGCTATCCAGGATCTTCAATCATTGATTTCGGCATTCATGAGGACCCAGGTAGTTTTCATATACAAACACAGCTCAAAGCAGCAGTCAGTGATTTCATGGACTGATGCTGCGTTTTGTTTTACCCTCTGTTAGTTCTCTTCCACCCTACTCCAATATCAGTCAGCATCGTGTGTCGAGGTAGGCTGTGATTAGGCATGCGTAACACATGTCCCAGCCATTTCAGTCGATAAAGATTCACAACCTCATTGATTGATTGACCATGTCCCCCTGTTACCCATCGTCTAATCTCATTATTACTTACCCGGTGACCTTAGCTAATGCAACAGATGTTTCGAAGACATCAATAAACAATTACCAATAACCTACGTATGTTGTCTATTTTTAGTGGGTATGTTTCACATTCATATAGTAAGACGGAGCGGACTGGTACTTTATACGCTCTGACTCTACTAACAGTGTTTGAGTAAAGAGCCTTCACGAGATTTCTTAATTACTGTAATACACCTACCAATAACTGACACTACTATAGGTCTACTGAGTCAAATGCTGCTGTGAAGTAAAAAAACCACCAAAATCCGACACCAAAAAGTGTATCTATACTTAAAAACCTGATAAATGATGAACATTTCGTTTGAAACCAGCTTGTTTTTCTCGCATTTGCAGTTCACAAGTTGTAGTTAAGCATCTGATAATTATTAAAGTCAGTATTTTAGACACTATATTATTCATGGTAATTTTTTTATGGTTATCGCGAGACAATTTTGATCCCCTCTGGAACGATTGAGGCCAGTCAGATGGAATTATATCTAGCTCCTAGACTTTAGCTAAGATATCAGTTAACTTAATTACTAAAGTTTTGCCACCATCCTTAAAGACCTCTGGAGTTAATCCATCCTGACACATTTCTTACCCACCACTGTTCACGATCGTCCCTCAGAAATTTGCCAGTCTGCATTTGATTTGTCTTCATTCCTCATCGTGTTTAATGCCTGATGGGATAAGTTCACTGGTGTCCGTCAACTCAATAGATGTAACCGAGACCCATTCATTCTTTTTGACCTGTTAGTTCAAGTCTTTGATAAAAGTCGCCGCTGGTTCCATATATATTTAGATATTTTCCAAGCAACATCTAGGTGGGGCGCACCTTTATATTTGTCTAAGTAATCCTTTAGTTGTTACTGGAATTTAATCTTGACTTTCTTGTCTTTAATCTTAATTTTAATGGATCTCCCTGTAGTGGTTTTCCCGCTTCTGGCGAGCCGTAAACAAATGCGTGCTTGCACTAGAGCATAATCTTAACATAAACGTATACTCTAGAAAGACTAACAGTCTCCTATTGAACCTATCCATCGGTGACCGATGCAGATATGGTCTGTTTCAGTCCACCGTTGAGTAGATACAAGGAGGTCGCCATGTTAGACGATGTCACTCCTTTTGCTTAATGCACATACTTGCTAGAAATGAACGATTGACTGAGCATAGTTGAAGTAGACCTTCATCGTTATCCGTTCTCTGAGTGGAACACCGAACCACCCACCTAAATGTCTTTCAAAGCGATTCAAGCTACATGCTTCTGTCTTAAAATTACCAGCCACGAGTGCGAAATCTGAGTGTGTAACCTTATGGAGAATTTCAAAGAGCTTTCTATAAAATTCATCTTTCACTTTGTCTGGGCTGCAGTTAGTGGAAGCGTAGGCAGAAACAACGAAAATACAACGGCGTTTGTCCTTATCCTTCCGAGTTCTTACAGAATTCTTTAATCGAGCAATATATAAGTGACCGTCGACATAAATCCATTCAAGATGTGCTTGCTCTACCCTTATGCTTAATGCAATACCTACATCAACCAACCCACAAGATGTGGCTGTCAAGTAGCTAGATAGAGGCAGGTGCCTAAAAACGAAGCTAGACTAAGAGTGAGCTTGGTGACCCAAGAGTGCTTACGCAGTGTCAAAGAGACAACTGCTTGGAGCCAGTTACGCCTGATCTTTCAATGTGTAGTTTTTGGTAAGTTATCTGCGCACTTGCTAATACCTTAGTCCCATATGCAAGAATCTGTAAAATATGATGAGGCATGTATTTTTAAGTTGATGTTTTCTAACCCCACTCTTCCTGTGTGGGAAGGCAGCATTGCTGTCATGCTGGTCATATATGGAAAAAATTTTACTGCTGTTACACCTCTTTTTGCAGATGGTAATACGACTTTGCCCTCGGATCTTAGGTTTACTGCTTTTCGCTGTATCGCTCTTCAACTGACTTGTCTGGCACAATAAGACTTTAAAAAACGGTTATTCCATCCAGTATATTACGATTAGTTCATCGTAATAAGCAAACCCAACCACCACGTCAAGGTAGCAGCAACGGTTTGGAGATATGTCAAAGTAAAACATTAAACTAAGTACCCTAGACTACGTTTAATAAAAATAATTGAAATGTTCTTTACTGGCTCATAATTGTATAAGTTAGTCGTGTTCATATATTTTAGTTATTTGAGAGAGTGGAGTTTCGGCAGAAATAATGGAATGTCGGGTCCACCATATTCTAAGTACACAGATGCTATTCCATTTATTTCGTGACTTTCTGAGACCTGAAATATGTTTATAGTTTTACAGGTATGGGGATAAGTGAAAGAATGTTTTCTGTGGTTATTGAACTTGTATCTTATTACTAATTCAATGTTGTCTATATATGGATTAGTAAGTATTTGTAGATTCACGTGGATGATATAATGAACTGTAAATGATCAATTA